>OZ025890.1:997457-1294957 GCA_964019415.1 Ianthella basta | reverse complement strand
TGACCTTCAAGAACCTTGACAGCATTTCTTCCTTCTTGAGTTTCATGTCTTCCTCCGCGCGCCTCTGCTCTTCCAAGAAAGCCGTCCTCTCTTCCTCGCTCATTTTGGCCAGTTTCTTGGCGAGCTTCTTATCTATCTTGGCCGCCATTTTGTTGTTCTTTCGTTTCCCTGGACAACCAACCAATGAATGCCATTATAGACGAAATAAAATGGCCGCCAACAAGAAGCGGAGGGTTGGAATCGTGGGATTCGGACGACTGGGTAATCAGAATACATCTCATCTTATCTAATGTAATAGCTGTTAGCAATATAATTTATATAAATTTACTTGGCTGCTTTGATTCGTTGATACAGAGTGTGTACATAGAGGTGATTCAGATCTTTGACTAGCACAGTAGTATGCTGCTCAATGTTTATGGTATGTTTCATTGTGTCATTACCATAGGTGAGTACCTGTGGGAGAGGATCCAGTCCAGTGCAGAGTTTGAGGTGGCTTTTGTGTGGAATAGGTCTACAGAGAGGATGCATGGGAAAGTACCCCCAGAGCAGGTGCTTGTAAACCTGGAGGATTTTACAGCAAGGCATGTTATGTGGTGGTTCCCTTAGTACTAGTCGTGTGTGTGTGTGTGTGTGTGTGTGTGTGTGTGTGTGTGTGTGTGTGTGTGTGTGTGTGTGTGTGTGTGTGTGTGTGTGTGTGTGTGTGTGTCTGTGTGTGTGTGTGTGTGTGTGTCTCTCTCTCTGTGTGTGTGTGTGTGTGTGTGTGTGTCTGTGTGTGTGTGTGTGTGTGTGTGTCTCTCTCTGTGTGTGTGTGTGTGTGTGTGTGTGTGTGTGTGTGTGCGTGTGCGTGTGTGTGTGTGCATGTGTGAACTACGTTTATGGTATGTGTTTAACTACTTTCCGTTTGTATTACAGCATACAAACAACCACCACTATCCCTACATAGACAGCATTACCGTGTTGTCTGATACTCATTACATCTTGTAATGGTGTGTAAAGTGACTGTACTGTGTGCTGCTGACTGTAGGAGATCTGATCTGATTGTAGAAGTGGCTCATCCAACCATCACAGCAAAGTATGGAGTATACTTCTTGAAAGAGGCAGACTATATGGTGAATGTGCAACAGACGGATGTCATAGTTAAGGGTGTGATTGTAAGATGGGTGTATGTTGAGTCAGACAGCTGTGTGTGTATGTGTGTGCGTGTGTGTGCGTGCGTGCGTGCGTGTGTGTGTGTGTGTGTGTGTGTGTGTGTGTGTGTGTGTGTGTGTGTGTGTGTGTGTGTGTGTGTGTGTGTGCATGTGTGTGCACGCGCGTGTGTGTGTGCGTGTGCATGTGTGTGTGATTTTCTAGGGTAATGGTGTTATATGGCTAGTCACACATGTATGTATGTGACACAGCACTGTGTGCCGAGACATACGTATGCACCTGCTTAGTATGATATGTATAGTGGCCTTCTCTGTGTGTGTGGTTGCACTAGTACACATATACACTGGATACACTGCATGTGTTTTATACCTTTTCTCTCCAAAGATTGGCTCCCCCACTGCCTTGGCAAACCAGTCAGTGGAAGATGAAGTGCGAGGTGCCGCTGAGTTGGGGCCCAATGGTCTGTACGTTCCAGTGGGGGCTTTCTGGGGGGCGGAGGATGTGAAGAAAATGGCCGACAGAGGCACTTTAAAGGTTAGCTGAAAAGGGGTGCACAACTTCTAGAATAATAGAGTTCTCTTTCCTCGTAAAGGGTCTTAGGGTGACGATGTCTAAGCATCCTTCAGCATTCAAACTCTCCGGGCATCTTGCAGACAAAGTCAAAACTGTCACGGCAGACAGAACCACGCTATTCGAAGGTGAGTGCCTGCTGTCCACAAAGTGCAGTAAACATGTAATGCTTGCCGTCGTGTCACTGAACCTTTCCAGGCTCTGTACGTGACCTGTGCCCTCTGGCGCCACATAACGTCAACACGATGGCAGTTGGAGCCATAGCTGCACACAACATCGGCTTTGACGGGACAGTCGGGCGCTTGGTTGCAGACCCACAGTATGTGTGATTTGTACATCTACGTACATGCATCATGTCTATGGTGTGTGTGGACACTGTATAGTACAGTAGAACCCCTCATAAAGTTCACTTTGATTGTAGGACACTTCTCTAATGAGAAAGTGCCTACTGTCCCAATTACATAGATATGTGTACAAAACTACCTTTGAAATAAGGACACCTCTCTTATCAGGATGCATACCTGGCCCTGTCTGAAACCATCTTGAAGGTGTCCAGAGTGTCGTTTGCGTGAGGCTTTCAGAGGGTGGCACTTCCATGTCTCATGCAGACAACAGTGAAAATCTCACAGTGAGAGGGCATCCTTATGGGGGGACACCCCTTCAATGAGGGTAGTGCTCAGATGTGTCCAAAACTATCCCAGCGATGAGATCACTTCTATATTGGAATAATAGGGACCTGTAAAGTATTGTTATAGCCAAAATTATCTAATTATCACTTACACATACTTTTACAGAGACATGTGTACATTAGGGCTGAAATGAAGTGTAAGTCTCCTGTGCACACACACACTCACACAAAGGCATATACACACCCACACACATCCACACCCACACCCCCCCACACACACACCCCCCCCACACACACACACTTGACTGACTATCCACACCTTTCTTTGTCTAGACTCGAGAGCCATGTTGTCGACATTGAGGTGGATGGTCCTGAGGCTACTGCAGAATCCAGGTTTACTGTGAGTGTGCGAAGGAACAACCCAGCACAGATGGGTGTGGTTACAGGACAAGCTACATATGCTTCATTCTACAGCAGCTTACTTGGTATGTATGTGTGTATGTATGTACGTATGTATGTATGTATGTATTAGTATGTATGTATGTACGTATGTACGTATGCACACGTGCACGCACACACACACACACATCAATATGTGTATTTTCAGTGGAACCTGTCTAAGATGGTCACTGTGTTAAGCACCCACCTCTCTAAAACAGCCAGCCTACCTATCTCCAAATTGCAATATACCTCTGTAGAGCAGCCACCTCTCTATAAAGGTCAGTTAGAACTGGCCCACAGGTGGTTGTCTTAGACAGGTTTCACTGTACCACATCACAGGCACACACATTAACACACACACACACACACACACACACACACACACACACACACACACACACACACACACGCACACACACACACACACACACACACACACACACACACACACGTCAACCCATACGTATTGCTATAACACACAAACAGTATCACATGTGCTTGACAGTCACTCACAACAATACAAGTGTGTGTTGTAAAATGTTTCAGTGGATGTCAAAACTACACCTTCCTTGTCTCTCAGGTGCCTGTGATAGAGGGAAAGGAGTCCATCTGTGTTGATGAAAATCCTTAAGACCCATTTTTCAAATTGAATGTGAATGCATTTCTTTTTTGAGGTGCAGAGCCACCAAGTCCATAACTGATACGTTGCTACGTCATTGCTATGAGAACTGTAAAATGGAGTTATGATAAACAATTTGGCATGGAGATAACAGACCAACACTGCAGCGTGCAAAAATCTGTCATTCAAAATGAAACTGAGATATCACTGCACTGCTGTTTGATGCTTGATAGTCATGGTGTGTTCACTTTATTATTTTACAGCTGCACCCTCCATGGCTTTTGTGCATTATATTGTTTACATGAGTGGGTTGCACATACTGCACAATGAAACCTGTCTAAGACAGCCACCTTCAGACCAGTACTACTCTAACTGGTCTTTATAGAGAGGTGGCTACTCTACAAAGGTAGAATGCAGTGCTTTAGTGCTATTAGGGGCCAGGTAGGCTGGCTGTTCTAAGGAGGCGGCTGCCTAACACAGTGACCATCTTAGACAGGTTCCACTGCAGGATGAATGCAACTTGCACTGTATTAAAGCTATGATACATTATGAACATACAGTAACCATACCATACAGTAAGCATGGTATTGTTGTATATGCTTGCACCACTGTATGTGTTGGCATAGTAAAAGGATCAAAGCCTCTGACAGAAAGCATGGTCTAGCAGGCCTAGAAGCATTCGTCATCGCTCTCCATTACTCCAAGTGGGAGTGAAGGCCTACAGCTGGCAAGACTGGTTGAGGCAAAAGGGAACTTGAAAACTGAAAGAACAGACAATCTCACACAAGTGAAAACAGGTAGAATCTTGCATGAATCACTGACTACTGGAAGAATTAGAAGGTCTTGTCAAGGCAACAGTAAAGGGAGTCAAGAAGTGGGTAGGCTTGTAATGATGTGGTAGACATTGCACTATGCGAGAAGGGGACTCGAAGAAGCTTTGAGGCAGATAAGCACTGTTACTGCACTTCATAGCTGCACGGAGCATGCTATCTACAAGTGTGATATGATCAGGGATATTTCCCAGAGGCTGAGGTAAACATCACTACTAGTACTACGTACGTATACATCACACTTTTGCATGGTCTGAATGTTACAGATCACTTTTGTATGACAAATATATACCTTTAACTGTGGGGAAAGGTTTTTGCTTCATGTACCATGTCAATGGGTTCTATGTATAATTATAGGGTTCACACTGACCAAGTTTTAATGAAAGGATGCACCAAATAACATGCACATGTATAAGTCCTAAGCGTATTTGCTGCTGTACTGGTCTTTAGTGCATGGAAAATTATACTGTTGTACCTAGCCTAACTAGTCCTAAGCAGAAGAAATAGAGTTACAAATTAATATTGTTATAATTGGCAGCTATTCAATAGAATCCCGGTTGTTGCGGGTAGCCTTGGGGAGGGTACTGGCCGGGTGGCATAACGCCGGGGGGCATCGCACCTGGAGGCATTCCACCAGGGGGCATCCCACCAGGGGGCATCCCACCTGGGGGCATCCCCATTGGAGGCATCCCTCCAGCTGGTCCAGAAGTTATCATCAGCATCTGGGGCTCTGTAAGGGGGAACAAGAGAGGTGGGTGGGATGAGCTTGGGTAGTAGAGTGCACGTCTGTTCTTACAATCCAATCCTACTGGTTCCCTCACAACCTCCGCTATACCTTACCCATGAGCATGGACTGCTGGCCTTCTGTTTCCTTCTCTTCTGCGCGCTCAGCGTCAGACTGAAGCAGTTTGTCAACCTACAAACATGGGCACACACACACATCTCCTGACACACAAAACATACACATTTGGCAATAATGAAAGATATCCAGTAAACCTTGAATCCACCCTCACCCTCACCCTCATCTCACCCTCACCTCACACACACACCCACACACCCACATGCACACCCACCCACCCACACACACCTTTGTAATGTATTCTCTGGTAACTTGTATGAGGAATGGCATGGCATAGTCCATGATGTTGTGCCTCCAGGCAAGCTCCAAGATCACATCTGGCCTCAGGAGGTCAAAGCAGGAGTAGAGGCAGGCAGCAAAGCAGTCCTTGCGGTCTATCTCAAGGAACCACGCAATGAGGTCCTCAGCCACAGCCACTTGCCGTGACTCACCAGCATACTGCATTGCATCCTGTAGCCACAGAGGAAGAGAAGGGGAAGGAGGGAGTTAGTGGGGAGGTTAACGGACAGAATGGCAGTGTTGTCTATGTACGGATGGTGTAGCTGCGGTTGTATGTGTGCTAAAACAATGGAGAAATAGTGTGTGTGTGTGTGTGTGTGTGTGTGTGTGTGTGTGTGTGTGTGTGTGTGTGTGTGTGTGTGTGTGTGTGTGTGTGTGTGTGTGTGTGTGTGTGTGTGTGTGTGTGTGTGCAAGCTCAGCTCACAGCAAAGAGCCTGTCCTTCTTGCAGAGATCAACTGACTGCTGCCAGCGGTTGTTCATCTTGTAAAGGTAAGCGGCAATGCGCCTGAACTCCACCAGTTCATGCCTCTCCAGACGCTGGGCCAGGGCAATGTTGTCAAAGTTGTTGAACGTGTCGATGGATTTGCGCAAACTTTCAAAGTCTTCCTCTTCAATGTACACATCATTCAGAGCCTCGTTGACTGCCTTGTTGTTGTGCTGCTGGACGGTCTTGAGGTAGGGCTTCACCAGGCGAAGGTGATTCCTCTTGAAGAAGAAGCTAACAGTGCGAGTGTGGTCCAGTCGAGGCACCAACACCACGAGGAGATCATTAACAAGGCGAGGGCGGAAGTCAAGGTAGAACTGTAGCGCACGGTAGTACAGCTCAATGTTGGCCACCTTGGTGATGACGTCCTTAAAGGTGCTCTCCTTCCAAGCCTCAGTGGGATGCGTCATCATGGTCAGTACAGCGTTGTCATACTCCTCGTACTTGTCATAGAGGAAGACCAGCTCTGACCACAGGTGGGCCTGTTCGGCAGCCCTCAGCACCTGAAGGAGAGGGGTGGGTGGGTGAGGGGAGGGGAGGAGGCAAGGGTCATGCTTTGTGCATGGTGGGGTGTCATGGCACTTGTGAATATACTGTCAGTAAAAATGTAACTTGCTAGTTGTGCGTGTGTGCGTGTCTGTGCATGTGTTAGTGTGAAGGATTACACCATGAACACCAACAATATGGCCCCACAAATACAGTAAGGCTCTGCTTATCCACTCTCGTGAGCCCATCCATTCACTCTGATCATCTTCTCACCTTGGGGATGTTGACCCTGGACCAGAACAGCTCCAGGTGTTCCCTCATCTTCTCCGGTTTGTACTTGGAGTAGAGGATGGCCAGTTCAGTGAACATGCCCATGTGTGCCCTCTCCTGGCCGAGTCCTGCCTCCATGAGGGCAATGATCTCTTCAAAGAAGCCCCTGTTCTGGTAGTAGTTGATGAGTTCATCCAGTTCATCAGCATGGACAATGATGTGCAAACCACACAACTGTGCCAAACGGAACTCTCCACCATCCACACAGGAGAAGCACACCTACGTACAAAGGGGGGGGGGGATACTTGAACCACAGGAAAGTATGATAAAATACACACAGCACTAATCTATGTACATCACACACACACAGACACACACACACAGACACACACACACGCACACACACGGGCACACACACGTGCACACACACGGGCACACACACACACACACATGCACGCGCACACACACACACACACGCACACACGCACAAGCACTGAACACACTTACCTCTTTCCATGATCTAGTGGAATTGGCCTTTCTGGCCGCATCCACTGCTGCCTGAAACTCTCCCAAACACACAAGGGTGGATGCCAAGCGCCCATAGTTGGAGACATTGTTGAAGAGGATCCTGGCAGCTTCAAACATCTTCTCACTGAAGCACCTTTCACCAACCTACAGGCAGTTCACACAGCAGTCAGAAGAGTATGAGGCTTAAAATCCGCTAACATTGTTTGGCAGTAGGAGCATGGACTAACATTAAAGATACTAGGGTAGAGCCAGTCGATACCCACCCACCCATACGTACACACACACACACACACACACACACACACACACACCTGGCCAATCTGAGCGTGGTTTGGTGTGGAAATGAATTCCTCTAGATCAGCCAAACGATTGGTCTTGGCAAAGGCAAACACAAGTTCGGTCTCAATCTCTGTCTCACGGAGCTTCTTGCGAGCCATCTGGAGGAACCGGACCAAGTCCTCATAGCTGCCTGTAAATGTGAAGAAATACAGCACATTCAGCAACAGTCTGCAGCTCAGTTCTCTCTGTACATGATAGCACCATCTCTAACATGTGCGCAAGGAGACAGTCATTACAATCAACACGAGATGCCCGGCCACTAAGTATGCAAATGTGCATGAACTAAGAGAGAAATCCAACCCGCTCTCCTCAGCTCCCCTTACCCATCCCCACCTACCAGTGTCATTGGCGGCAGCAATCACTTCCGAGTAAGCCACTGGGTTGTTGGCCTTGATGTAGGAGTCCACTGCCTCCTTCACCATCCCCGCCCCAAGCTGGGCCTCCCCCAACAGGGTCCACACCTCAGGCTCGTTGCAGCGCTCAGCGTACTCGTACGCACGGTCCAAGTTCTTAACATACTTCATCAACACCTGTACAAGGGGGGACGGGGGGAGGGGGGGAGGAGGTAATTTCAACATGCTCAGTAACAAACAGATCCATGACCACAATCGTACAGGGAGTCACTCCATACACTGATGGAGGAGCATACATCCCTCCTCCTCCTCAACATACATGTACAACTATCCCTAGGGAAGCATAATGTGCCCCTAGGGGAGCAAAACTTGTCCCTAGGGCAGCATGAATTCACCATTACACAAAAGATCTCCCTCAGCAAATCCTGCTCTTCATTCCCAAAGGTGGCAGCACAATTAATACGCTTACAATCCATTCTGTTGCATGCACAGCATACACACAGACACACCTACGCACGTACATGCACCCAACTATATTCATGCCTCCACACATCAGCTCACCTCAATGGCGGAAGTGTTCACATCAAACTTCTTATAGATGGCAAAGGCTTCCTCATACAGCTCACTGGTGATAGCAATGTTGGCAATATCAGGGGCATCGTAGTTGTCGAGACGAGTGATGTATTCCATCACACGAGATGCATCAGCTCGGATTGCCGTCAGAATCAGCAGATTCTGAAGGTTCCTGCAATGGTATACAATTCACACCGAGTACGAGTAGTAAATGAGAAATGAATCCGTCAGCTCAAAGCCAAACACCGTCTTTGTGTAATGCGCTGTTCACTTTCTCACCCTCTCGGCTCACCTGTGCTCAGCAAACACTGAGTTGTCAAGGACAATCTTCTCCAGCAGTTCAATCAGCTCGTTGGGAAGGTTGGCAGACATAAAGGCCTTCACAGTGACCGACACCTCGTCTGGGTCCTGTGTCTCACTCAGAGCAGTCTGGACCACCTGATCAATGAGCTGTCGCCGATACTTGTTCTCAGGGTCGAGCACCTTGCCCCAGAGAGCTTCATCCTTGCGGCGCACAAGGTAGCGGGCCTCTGTCTTGAACAGGCTGTTTTCGTTGCACACCTGTAGGGAGGAGAGGGGGTTACATTGATGGAGGATCCTTCTAAAAGTTATTGCAGTGAATCACACACAGGGCACACAAAGTTAACTTCTCAATTCCTTAGCCTCTCCTGCACACAAATCCACAAACTTCCCTAACCCTCCCCCTCCTCTACTCCCCCAACAATGTAACACCCTCCCTTCCTTCCTCTCTCTTTCTCCACACTTCACACCCTCCCCTGTCCCTCAAACTCTCCCCACACTTCACACACTCACCACAACCAGTTCCTCATCACACTGTCCCCTCTCGTAGGCCACACACGCAAGGTGAGGGTCCCTCTTCTCGCAGTAGCGTCCCACAACATGGCTGTCGTAGAACTCATTCTCACGAAGGAACCGCTCTGGGTTGTTGTTGCTGTCAATGTAGATCTTGGCCAGGGCATTGTGTGTGGCTGGCTCTGTATTGCCAGAGTGAACACGGGCCTCCAGGAAAGGCTGCATCAGCTTGAGCCTAAGTGAAGGGGGGAGGGAGGAAGGGGTGAGGGAGAAGAAAGGAGAAGTTAGAATCGACGCAGAGTGCAGCATTCATGTGTACACGCACACAACTCACGTACAAACACATACCTATTTCTCTTCTCCACTTCTTCAACCAGTTCATCAGTGGAGAACTGTCCTGTGACAGACATGACCAGGTTTCGGATGATGTCATCACTAGTGTCCACATCAAGCAAGCCTCCGACGACAACAGGAAGGCGAGATGGGTTCACCTGTGGAGGGGAGGAAATGGATCACATGTGCACACACCACACCACACCACACCACACACACACACACACACACACACACACACACACACACACACACACACACACACACACACACACACACACACACACACACACACACACACACCACAAGATCTCACCCACCTTTTGCACGTAGATCTCAATGTATTTAGAGAGCTTGTTCTTCTCCAGGTACAGCACCAAGTCATGGACAAAGTCAAAGCGGTCACAGACAATGATCAGAGGCAGCTGGTCAGTGAGCTTCGCTTCCTGCACACACAATGAACAAAAGTACAGCATCAAATGAGTGGGTGCACAGGGTATACACCCCTCCCCTTCCTTCCTGCTTTCCTACTGCTGATACAGTCACACAGACCCCATTTGGAGGGGGTGGCAAAGTAGAAATCGTGATACACACACCACACACACTCACACACAGTATTGAAGTCACTCCCAGCACAATTAGCGGAACGGTAACATTCTAATACACGCAGACCCCCACTATGCGAATATGTACCCTATACGTATGATGTGCACACGTGCCAATATAACAGCCCAAGCACAACAGAGCAAACGGGTGAAATGCAGGAGACACAAAACAGTCAAGATGTGCACACGTATGTATCACCCCCACCCCACACCTTGAGGAAGTTCTTGACCCTCTCTGGGTTGTAGCAATTGCTCTCGCGACAGATCCTCTCCACTTCCTTGATCTGACCAGTCTTGCAGGCAGCTTGGATGTATTTGAAGTGGACGTCTTGATCCTGACTGAAGTTCACCACACCACCCAGGAAGAGGTACAGGCCTGCAGAGTGGGGGAGGAGGGGGGAGAAGGGGAAAGGGGATACAGGGGTGAGGGGGGGGTGAGAAGGGTAGACGGGAGGAGGAAAGGGGGAGGGGAGGGGTAGAGGGAGGGCAGAAAGGGAGGGGGTGGGGGACCAGATGCAAGTTAAGGTACCTGGTTTGCAACAACTATGTAATAGTTACGTACGTACATAGATTGGTCATCTGCATGCCAGTGGCCAAGTTCACTCTACGTCTCACTGAATTGAATGTGTATGCACTCACCTTCGTAGCTCTTGAAGGCCTCAAAGAGATCTATGAGAGCGTTTGTTGTCAGCTGCTCATGGTATTTGGTTGCTATGGCGACCACCACCTGGAGATTGGTCCTGATGTTGTGCTGCAGCATGGCCTTGAGGCACTCGATGGAATCCTCCACAGAGAGGGAGCCAAAGTAGTTCACCAGCCACTCTCTGTTCAGGAGGTGGGTGTGCACCACAGTGCGCTTGATGTCGTACACGTCACTGTAGTGCTCGAGGGCCTGCCACAAATGAGGAGGTAACAGTGAATTTATACACACGTACCTTCAATCTGCCCACTGTAAAGCTTGTGTATATAACAAACATATACACAGCATATGTGCGTGAGTGTGCACCACTGATATGTTGCATACACACACCTCACCCACCCACCACACATCATGCATGCATACACATACACCATACACAACGCTCCCGTCTGGGAATACATACATATTTCTCACCCGTTGCAGGAGTCCTGCCTTCTCGCACAGGTGCGCAATGTGAGCCCTGTCGTAGTGGGTCAGGGTCTGGTTGCCCAGAATGGCGTCGGCCACCTGTGGAGCAGCCATGAGGTTCATCTCCAGGAGCTTAGTCTGGAGAGGGCCCTCAGCAGCGTCGTTCTTCAGGACATCCAGCAGGAAGGCAGTGCACTGCTGCACCATGTTCATCTCCATGAACACATCCACAATCTGATGGTTTGGAGAGGAGAGAGGAGAAGAACTGACTGATTAGATGAAGGTGATGAGCAAGCTGTTTGAGTAACGCAAAGTTCCCTTGGATGTGCTCTTTACAGACTGTCCAGCCACTAAATTATTTGTCGAAAAGGACATTTTTGGTTTGTGAATTCTGTAAGTGAAATAAGGAGCTAGCTCCCACACCCACTGGCTGTCGAGGCCAGTGCTCTGGACTGCAGCATTTCTGCACTACCCCCAAAGGAACCACCACCATCCAACCTCCCCCATCCCCACCCGCACCCCCACACACCTGGTTGACGTCAGCCAGTGGCTCGTCCCCTTCCTTGACCAGTTTGGTGGCAAACTCGGCCCCTTTCTGAGGGTTCATCCTCATCACTCCCCTCAAGAGGAGGATGAAGTCTGGGCGATAGTTGACACGCTTGGCATAGAGCACAATCTTGTCAAACTGGCCTGTCTCCGCAAAGCACTGGATTACCTGGAGACAGAACAGGAGGACACAACACATCACACAAAGAATGGGGAAAAGGGCATCCTACCCAGAACAGAGAGGGGACTACACATGAAGGGTACATACGTATGTACAAACCGTAACAGTACTACTAAATCAAACTTGATCACAATGAATCAACTCAATTCACTACCACTATCAAATGAACTAGCTGAAAAGAGTGCTTGTCACTGTAGCCAAGACAAAACTGATACCCTAGTCCTGTTGTGCTTCTGAGGACCTTACCTTCTCTGGGACGTTTGCCCTGAGGTACACAGAGAGTGCCAGAGTGGCATCAAACGGCTTGACCAAGTCACCTAGTTCTTCAGAGCACTCCAACTGCAGTATGGCAGAGAGGGGAGGGAGGAGGGGTAGGGGGTGGGTGCGGGAGGTGTGCCATGGGAGAATGGTGGGACGTAATGTGGCATGTCCGTGCATGTGTGTGTGTGTGTGTGTGTGTGTGGTGTGTGCGCACATGTACAAGTGTGTTGGCTGACCTTCTCCTCCTTTAGCCACTTCTCAAGCAGTTGCTTCTTGCCCTGCTGCAGCACTGGACGGCAGAGCTCCAATGCCTCATACTTGTTGAGCTGTGTCTTGTCAGAGGTGGACCTCTCCAACAGAAGACTGAAGTACTGCAGGACAGGAGCAGTCTGACCAGGCTGTGTTGGTGCCTGCTGGAAGCGCTGGATGGTCTCGGGTGTGCGCAGGATACCCTAGACATGGGCGTGTGGTGCAATGAGGGGAGGGGAGGGGAGGGGGAAGGGAGGGTGTGGTCATTATAAACACAGTCAAGCAGTGGAGGTACGTACTAACAGTACCCATAATAAACTACTGGATATCTTGGAGTCACCAATGAGCACTGAAGGCCAATAGATGTGTTGTAGTTTGTCCCAACTACACAAGGCACCTTCCTCTGCACGGAGATACTCCAACCTCTATGGAGTCAAGGTCAACTCACTCGTGCTAGAGGGGGGGGGGGCTACGGCGTCTCAGGAACACATGAAGTGTGTTTCACTATCATGCCACATTGAGGCTGATTCAAGCGAAAGATGGTTGTTTGCACATCACAGACACCTTGCCCTACTGCCACCCTGTGGCCTACTATTCAACTCCTCTGCACAAGTTCTCTCCCACACATTCCATCCCAATCTCTCCGTCCCCCTCCATCCACTATGAACACCCCCAGCTTGTAGACTTTGTAAATCCTCACTGTAACCCATGCATAAAATTCTGTACATAGTTGTGAAGATTCACTCCATGTGAGCTCATCTTGTATGGCATTCTGTCTGACAAAGACGAAGCTCTCCAACAAGACACTCTAGCTGATGTTGGTAGCACATCATTACACCACACTCCACCCCACCCACAACCCCCCCCCCGCATGCATGCTCACCCTTGGAGCAGTGGCAGCAACCTTGGCTGCTTCTGAGTAGTTTCCCTGCTGCAGGACCAAGTTGAACTTGCGCACAAAGAGCTCCTCGGCACCAGCTAGGTTGTTCCTGATGGCAATCCTCAGAGCCAGATCTGGGTTGTTGAGGACTGTGGTGATGTAGGGGACAATGTTGTCCTCGTCCACAGTCACAGAGAGCACCTGGTGGTGGGAGAGAAGCAAAGGAGGGAACACACATACGTACATGTGCATGCGTTCACTGGTGATTCTGAGATGATTACAACATTCTTTCTAGAAATGTGGTTGAAGTTTCGAAGTTGCTGCAGATACCCATTTGTCATTGTATGAGATATTTTGCAATATACCTTGTCCTCCACCCGTCCTCCACGCGCACACATGCACGCATGCACACACACGTACGCATGCGCATACGCACAACACACACCTGTCCCTTCCTGTTCACTCCCATGATTCCGCCATTGGCCTCATGTGGTGCTGTCACAAAGATGGTGTCCTCCACAATCCGGTTCATAAAGATGCACGTCCCTGTCTCCAGGTCAAACACATGGATGTACCCCAGCTTGGTGATGAGGTAGATGACGTCATACTTGGCAGAGACCTACAACACAGTGAAGTAAGGGAGAGAGGGCCACTTCAGGTGAGAAAACAGGACATTGTGCATGTGTGGGGAGAGGGGGGGGGGGGCTACAGCTAAAAAGTTGTGTTTGGTACAGTTGTTTAATGCATTCATGAAATCACTCCAAGCAGTAGTTGTTACCTAGGATACGTACTGATACTGCACTCAACCATCATAACACATGTCACTCTGTCCATATCCTAGGGAATGAATACCCATGGTTTGGAATGTGGTGTGTGTGTGTATGCGTGTGTGTTGTGTCTTGGGTTCCTTTCTGACCTGCATTGCCACTGGAAATTCCTGTGGTTCTGGCCTCAGAGTGATGTCTACAGCCCTCTTGAAGGCTGGCTTGCCTTCTGGTGGATTAAGCTCAGTGATGTGCAGCTGAAATGACAGGAAGGAATGGAAACCATTAATACCTGCTTCATAACAACGCCACAAGGACCTCAAACAACAATCTGAGCTGTTTTTCCCTCTGTATGCCGAATAAACCAACCTACTCCCTTGCCGACATAAATAGTTTCAGCATGTATTCATCACTCACTCACTCTTATACATTCAGCTCTCCTCACCTTGTCCCCTTGGCTCCCGCGCACAGCAAAGCAAAGAAGGTTGGACTCGTGCTGGACGTCTTGTCTCTTCAGGGTGGCAAAGGAGGCTGCATGGCCCTCGATGGGCTGACTCAGCTTGCGGTCGACTGAGTAGAGCTGCATGGAGCCGACAATCTTGTTCTCCTGCGACTGGATGCCAATCAGTAGGAGCCATTTCTGCAAGGCATCCGTGCGGTAGTTGATGATCTGGCAGTCATTGAGCGAGGGGTGGCGATCAAACATCTTCTGAGGCTGTGAGTCACCTTCCATGGACCAATGGAAGACGCTGGTCTTGGTTACCAAGGCGATGGTGTTGAGGCTGATCCACTTCCAGAAGATGACGCCCTCCGTCATGTTGTGAGTCTTCATTTTGCTCTTCATTTCAAGGTTAAAGATCTGAAGCGTATTGCGAGCTGGAAATGGGAACAACAACAGATCACTAACAGATACGATACCCGAAAACGTGAGACAATGCACAGTCAGGCATCTAGCACTCGGCAATGAAAAATCTACAATTTCAACATCGCCACCGAGACAAAAAACAAGTCATTTGCAGCAAAGTGAGAAGACAAGCAATCCCACTAGCCACTCGTCCCAACCACATTGCCCCTACAGGCAGCAGCCAACCCCCCAAATGTCTTGCTTTAATGCCCTAAAGCAGTTCCTAAAATGTACAGGGGACTAAGTGTTCAGTCACACACAAATAGTGCCAGAGGATGATGATGAGTGCAGACGACAAAACAAAGAAAGATGGCAGCAGCCATTCTTGGCACCTTCGTGTGATGTGATTAGCAATCCTCTCAACAGAGCCGTATTTGTCAAGCCCACTCACATGCAGCTCACAGACAAGGCTTCACTTTCCCACAAATTCCAGAACACAGACAATGACACTCAAGATGCATGAACACACGCACGCACACATGTACACACACACACTTGTCTCTTTCTATTCACCCTCCCTCTACACACATTCGAGAACTCACACACAAGTGTGCATGAACACACATGCGCGCACACACACACAGAGTACCCAGGTCTCGTCACAAGACATGCTCACAAATAGGTAAAGCCTCCCCACTGCCTTCTACCCACTTCCTCCAACACCTCGTCACACAAATGGTATACACCATTCGCAGTATAGCACCGATAAGGAAACAAAACGCATGCAGCAAGGTGGGCGGATGTAATGTCAATACGTGGTCACAGCCAAATCATATGACCCTCTTCACCTCTCAGCGCAAGCACTTTGGATGCTGGGTTCATGATAGCAGAGTCGGCTGAAATGGGCCTTCGAATGGGGTGGTCGGCATCGCTGAGGTCAAAGATGACAACTTGCGCCGTCTCGCCAACCGTCTCCCTGATGCAGATGAACTTGTCCGACTCCAGGGTGAGATTCGCGAAACCGATGGACTGCACATTGATGCCCTTACTCTGGAGCTGTAGCGAGAGAGAAAAACATTACAAAAAGTGGGCATAAGACCAGATGGCCTGGAGGCAAAAATTTAGGCGCGTAGAAGAAACTTAACCTAGTCAATTATCCCAGATCACTAACGACCGTCGCTCTTTTAACATGTGCAGAGGCAATAAACCCTACCTGCAGGTGCTCCTGGAACCGAATAGGCAGCTTCTGAGCCATTGTGCCCACAGCCAGAGCAGAACTTCCTGACAAGATGGCTGTCCCTTGGACAAGCTTATGGCGTCAACTGCGCATGCGCACTAGCACGGATCACTAGCCGCTCGCTTCCGATGTTGCCATGGGGGTTTGTTTGGTGTAGGGCCTTTTAAAGGGGCGTTTAAATGGCCACGAGGGCTTTTGTGTACATTAGAGTTCAACAATATGGATGAAGGAATTTTCCATTTGGTATGCTTTGATTATCCTCAACTAGAGTTGTTATAGCTCTGTATAGTTCCATGTCGTCACAGAAGTGCTTAGACGACTTGATTTTTCGTTTGTAAGTCTGCCAACCATGTCCGCATCGGAAGCGAATCGCAAGAGCGAACCACCAGGAGAGTCAGGCCGAAGAAAGAGGAATTACAAGCTTATAGTGGATCCAGAGCTGCGAAAAGACTCTAAGAACTTAAAGAAGGTGTACCGCTTCGATGGATGTGTCCCAGGGGTGAGATTTGTTAGGATAAAATATCCAGTTATAATCAGCACGGCGTACGTTTGGGATGCGCTTGGATAAGGTTCACACACTTGTTCAAGCTTGTCTCTGTGTGTGTTTATGTTTTGAACTGTCTTAGATGCTTCTCCTTGCAGCATGCTCCCATCCCACCGCCTCGAGACCCCCGCACCCAAAAGACAATTTTGGGTGGATCAAGGAAGATTTGGGAATTGCCAGTTCCCAGATTCAAGGTTTGTCAAGCCTTCCAAGATATCTTCTTCCACACAGCCAGACAGAACTATGAGACACATGCACAACAAGACTGTGATTTGGTCATCTTTGTATATCCCAGTATACTCTTGTATACCCGTGGCTGTGACCTCATCTAATTGACTCCGCCTCCCATTCCTGGGTTTCCTGTAATGAAGTTAGTTGGTTTAGACTGTTGAGAAGAAGGAAGGGGGCAAGTGAAGAACAGTTCTTTACAGAAGCTTGGAGTAGGGTTGAAGACAAGGTTTCTTAATTTTGTTGGGGTGTTTGTTCATTTTGGTCAGTTTCTACATCCACATGATGGGGTGCCATTTTTGTGGTTAGGTGGAAAGGGAAAGATATTGGGCTTTGGGAGGGAAGGGAAGGCTATGAAGGAGAGTCTCCTTGCCATTATTGAGAAACTAGGGAGACAGCGGAGAGCGAAGCACGAGAATGAGACAATGTCATTTAGTTCGTTCTTCCATAGAATAAATCTATTCTAATAGTCATTGCTCTTGTCATTTGTTGCCTTATCCTTCTGGTTTTGTAGTATGATCGATTCTCAGTCTGTGAGGCTCCAAAATGGGAGGTACTAGTAACCGGCCTCTCCCCTCAAATCACCGACACTCTCTTGAGGGGCACGTGTTCGCAAGTGGGACCCGTAAGCTTTGTGAAGCTCCATCGTGATGGGCACAGCGGAGGGGAATTCTTGGGAGCAGCTTCTGTTGGCTTCATGAAGCATGGAGATGGAGAGACTGCCGTTGAGCTACTGAGAGGATTTCAGCTGCACGGTTGCACTCTGTATGTCGAGCTCGATGACCAAGGTACAGAACTTGATTCATGTCAGTGCTGTTGATGCTGTATAGACCATTCATGGTGTACATTTGTACTACAGTGGCCCTTGAGTTAGCTTCTTAAAGCTGTAGGTGTTTTGTTTGTAGTTGGAGCTTAACTACACATTCTGTTAGAGTTTATGTTAGATGTATAGGTCAGAGTGCTTACGCACTTTAATAGCCTTTGGGATGTTGCCATGTTTCCCGCCTGTAGGAGAGAAAGCCAGACAGCTTTTACGTGAGCAAGGAAACAAGAAGTGCACATCCTCAAAGCATACAGGTGACAACACACCAGTTTCGCTGTGCGGCAGTGAAGGAGGCTCTGATTCTGTTTTCACGCCCGAGTTATCTCTTGGTGTACTGGGAACTAAGACGTCATGGGTGGATGGTACCAAAGACACTCCTCCTTCTCTCATGTCTCCGGTCACGCCTGCATCCGCAGGGGTCACCCCAGTGAGGTTCTTTCCACAGCAAAGCTCTGGCTCCTCGCTGGCTGCAAACCTTTCCTCTCCGTCCGTGGACACTCCCTCAAGTTTAGACTCAGGCATCTGTGTAGCAGCCCTGGCCAGCCTTCAGGAACGGAAGGTGCAAGACCAGAATTTGGTCAACCAGCCACTGATGATGAGCTCTCTCTTTTTGCGCCAGGATGCTACTAACAGTTCGTTGGCTACTGAGTACAGTAGGGTGGAGGTGGTTGTCGGGGACAACGCTAGGGCACAACCTGTATGTGCACACAGGCATACTACAAGTAACACTGTGGAAAGGGTGAGCGATAGAGCGAGTAACCTTGCAAGTGTTGCCGACTATAGTAAGATATCTAGCTCTGAGGATGAGACAGATGGTAAGACGACGCAAAGGGGTGCTGCTTCTACCGGTGCTGCCACTGGAGCAAGCCGTCCCCCACCCGAGCCAGTTGTTTCAGCCATCTCCCCCATGTCCGACATTTCTGACACAGAACCAGCTCCTCCGTCACACAGCGAATCTTCTCAAGCTAATAAATTCAGCAACACTTTCAAACCTGTCGCACTGTCCGGGTACTCATTGGCCACTTTTGATGCGTCTGTGAGCCTCGAAGTTATAATGGCTTTGAAGCAGTCCTCTGCTGCCAACAAACCACCAACACCTAACACCTACACCATGGAGCTTGAGGAGATATCAGGGGATGAGTCTCCTGAGTTGTTTGTGGCAGATTCGAAGGCGGAAGGAGGGGATGAGAATGGGGTGATGACTGTGGCAGGGGATGATATGGAGATGTCTGATGAAGACAGCAATGGAGGCAACGTGGTTGAGAGTGGAAAGATTGAAGTTGGTGGACCCCCAGTAGGGTTGATACCAACCACCCCACCTGGCTACCCTCCGCCTTTGATGAACATTCCCGTACCTCCTGCAGGATTTGGACCAACGACACCACCCTTCCCACCTCTACTGCCACCTCACGCAGTTGCCAGTCTTGGAATACCCCCTCCGCCATTGCCTGTGCCAGGGTTTCCATTTCCTCAAGGAGTCCCACCACCCCTCCTTGGCTCCTCGTACCCACCCTATCTACCACCTCCTCTTCACTTACCGCAGCCGCCTCTTCTGGAAGAGTCACTGAAGATGCCTTCAAGCCATGTGGACAAGAAGCAGTCAGATACACTAAAGCGTGAAGTCTTAAAGGAAGCGATGACCCAGATGACAGAAGTTCTCATGAGAGACCTGCAACGAAAGTACATTGACACCATTGGAAGAACCATCACTGACAAGCATTGGGAGTTGCAGCAACAACAGATGAAGCTCAGAGCACCAAAACCATTACCGGCAAAGCCATCAGCGGATGAGCCATATCGCCGCATGCTGGTGCCTGCGGGAGATCTTTCGGAGAAGGCACTGTCAACATCATCGCATAGCAGTCTTAAGCGTCTTACCAAGTTCCGCATTCCCACCATTAGTCGCGGGAGTGCACGAGGCAGCCAAGTGCTCGTTGTGCGAAAGAGCGAGTCGGATCGACAATCCCAAGCCAAAAGCACTTTGTACAGTGACCTTTCTTCTGTTGACTCGGGTAGTGACTGGGAAGACACCGTAGGAGATGAGGAGGAGAGAGAGGAGAAGGCTGCTGAAGTGAGTGTGGAGGAGGAGTATGACACCCAACCAGGAGAGGATGTTCTGAGCAGCATGTCGGAGAGTTCTGCCAGTGAGTTGGAGGAGGAGGATGAAGGTGAAGAAGCAGATAGCGCGATGGATGTGATCAAGAGTGTTGAAGACACTGTTGAAGATAGAAATGATGAAGAGTATCTCCCAGTTCCCTTTGAGAAGAAGAAGCCCAAGAAGACATTACATGTGGCAGATGTCTTCTCCGATAGTGAAGAAGAAGGCATGGACATTGACGTTATAGGGAATGGCATACCCGAGGTTGTGGATGCTTCACTTCTTCCTCACATAGAAAAGGCAGACGCCTCTGTACACCTGAGCACAGCTGAGAAACGAAAAGCCGACACTTCTGTTGCACTGCGACAGGACCAATCTCTAGACCTCCCTTCATCACTCTCCTCACCACCTCTCCTCCCACCTCAGTTTAGCAAGCGTTCTTCAAATGAGGAGCAGCAAATTCTCTCTTCGCTGCTCTTGAATGGCCCGGACAAGGAGGACATTCAGATGATGCGTCTTGCCTTGATCAGAATGAGGCAGGAGGGCAACCTGCTTGCAAAGAGAACGCACTGGGCTTACTATCCTGGACTGCTGGCCGAGGCACCTCCAGCAGTGAAGCGACGTCGGCTGTCCTCAATGGATGTAACATCTCAGCAGCACCAAACTGGCTGTGCTAGATCAGAGGGCTACTACAAGATTGATGCCTTTGCAAAGAAGGGTTATGTGACGTCCATCGGAGTGCAGCAGACAGGACCGGCAGCAACGAAGGAACAGATTGAGGTGAAACAGGTACGTTGCATGTGTGTGCTGTGGTTTGTGTTGTCTTGGCGATGGTGGTTAAGGGTGGATGTGATGCAGTCAGGCAGTGAGCTGGTGTACTGTTCAGATTAGATGCAGTGCCTGTCTGTGCACGGCACTGTTGACTTGAGTTAACGGAATTGAATTACCTTGCCACTAACTCAGTGCCTGTTGATCACTTCTTCTGTTTGTAGTACTGAGTTTTCCGTTAACGTCTCCCATTTCTCATTTGTCTCTCCCTTCACAGACGAGTAAGACATCCGGCCGAGGAAACAGAGTGGCCCAGCGTCGTCTGGCGTCCGTGTATGCAACCATATCTGAAGCCAGCAATGATATGCTGAAGTACAGCCATCTCAAGGTACGTAGGTAACGTGCTGACTTGTGGCGACACTCAAACTAATGAAGAGTAGGTGAAAGTCGTAGAAGCAGGTGTTCTTAGAAGTGAAAAGCTCTAAATCATTAAGAATCACTGCTACCATGTTCAGTACTTGGGTTGCCTATGCTTTTCACACAAGCTGTATCAAGCAAGATGGCGCGCTGTGTTTATTGCACACACAATACACAATACCAAACGGTTTATTCTTCTCCCCCCCACCCACAACAGGCTCGTAAAAAGATGGTTAGATTTGCACGCTCTACTATTCACGGCTGGGGCCTCTTTGCTCTTGAGGATATTCCTGCAGACGAGATGGTCATCGAATATGTAGGGGAGGTGATTCGCTCCTTGGTTGCTGATGAGAGGGAGAGGCATTATGAGAGTATGGGCATCGGCAGCAGCTATCTCTTCCGGCTGGACACCGAGTCTGTGATTGACGCAACCAAACGAGGTGGTGTTGCAAGGTTCATCAACCACTGCTGTGATGTAAGTGGAACCACTGGAGGGGGAGGGGCGAGGGAAGGGACTGAGAGGGATGGAGGAACGGAGGGATGGAAGGGGGGGGAGGTTACAAGAAGAGGGACTTGTGGGACCTTGTTATAGCCACATTTCTTCCTTCACTAGTTGTGTGTTTATTTTCTCTTGCAGCCCAACTGCTATGCCAAGGTCATCGCTGTGGGCAACCAAAAGAAGATCGTCATCTACTCCAAAAGGGACATCCGTGCCAATGAAGAAATCACTTATGACTACAAGTTTCCCATTGAGGATGAAAAGATCCCTTGTCTGTGCGGCGCTCCCCAATGCCGAGGGACGCTCAACTGAAATACAGCGCAAGCACGTGTATGCTACAGCCATCAATCAATCATTTATTCATGTGCCAAATTCACTTTTCACAGAATATTGTCTCTTGTTTCCTGTACTCTACCACTTGTACCTATTATATGTGTGTGTGTGTGTGTGTGTATTTGTGCCTGGTAAAATGTCGCCCAAGGTGTGCTGGTAAATGTGAATTACATACGTACATTAATTTTATGCATTCTGAATGCACAGTATTAATTAATTTTAATTTCCAAAGAGATTTAATTTTGGGGTATAGTTTGGGAAGGGTAACACGGTGCAAGTCTCCTGTGGTCTTACTGCAGAGGTAGCTTGCCACAAGCATTAATTGGTCATTGTCAATTAGAGAGGTGCTCTTAATTCAGAGATAGTTTTGTGACCATTTATATGTGTTTTGCTGTAGCTGGGACAGCAGGTACCAGACTAATTAGAGAGGTATACCCTTACTGTACATCAGAGATGTGACCATAGTTTTGTGACACATGCACCTCTGCATAGCCAAACAGTAAGTACTGTTCTCATTATACCTGGAGATCAGCTCGATGGTGCTGAGCAAGATGGAGCATACCCAGTCACATGATGGCTGTAGTGTGTAGATGGCTGCTTAATGTCATGTTACTGTGGCAACCGGGTGATATCTGGTGTGTGATACATGTTACATCTCACACTGGTACTTGACGTGATACATGTAAAGTTACACCACCCTCAAGTATGATGCAAAGTGACATCATCCCTTGCCCTTCGGCCTCGGGTGGATATCAGTTACGCACCAGTCACATTTGAGAGTAGTATAGCTAATACTTATAGCCATCCCATAAACACAGCAATATGGCATCTTACCCACAATAGATAGCACTTGATCAATAAAATCATAAGTTCAACTGGAGTTCAACGCTACAGTATCATTGTTTGCAGTATGTTACTATATAAACAATAACCAATGGTAGGTTTAGATAAGCCAATGTGTCGTGATCGTTGCAGTCGTGCACTCTATGACGATTATTACTTTTGTGGGGAGCTTGGGTCAGTGCTGCCTTTAGTAGGAGCCTCCTCTTTCTCTCCTGTAGCCTCCTTCCCCTTGTCATCCTCCTCCCTATTCCCCTCTGCTTCCTCCTCCTCCTCCTTAGTGCTCTGCCGGGAAACAGGAACAAATGCAAACTTCACATTAAGACTGCGTTTCATGCACAACACACACATTTTAAAAGGCATAACACCTCAATATTAACATGGGGAGGGGGGAGGGTTCTTGCTAAGGGGTGCATTCCCATGTGACAAAGTACCAAATGTGTTGCTACTTGTAGGAGCATCTGGATCAGACAGTTGACCAGGACCACACCTTATCCACTTCTCTCTCACTCTCTTCTCCTTCCACCTCCAGCTTGTCCATTTTTGCAGCCAGTTCTGCTTCCTCTTCCCCTCCTGTACTTGCTAGCTTCTCCTGGCACTCCTCAAAGGCATCCTTGAACTTCTTTGCATCTTCAAAACAGCAGAATATGAAAGACACACACACGACACACATTAGTTTCCAAAGGCACAAGCATGCCTGTAGATACTCCTTTGAAGGAATAACAGCCTTTAAAGCCTGCATTGTATGTGCCATACAACATGTCTCCTACTACTCAATATAAAGACGCCCTGAATGGAGCTTCTACTTGAAACATTTTAATAGATGATGATGAATACTTTGATGTACAATCTACACAGCAAATACTGCTGTGCTTTAGCGGTTCTTCCCAGTTTAAGTAAGACATGACATCACATGACACCTCAATATACAGGGTCACTCACTTTCTGCATTTCCAAATCTGATGGCCAGCTGCTCATGCTTTATCTCCTCATCTGCGAAATCAGCGTGTGTGCTCCATACCCAGGCTCGGTCGCTACCCACATTGGGCACCAGTTTCATGTCCTTGGTTACTAAACAACAGCACAGACATCAAAATGTACTGCCCAGAATCAACATACAACAGGACAATACTTATCGGCCTCAAGAATAAGCCTACAGTCTCCCTTCCTATGACCTCCCACTCTCTCCCACTTCTCCTGACCACAGGTAAGTGTGGATCAGCTTAGAGCTCTTCCCCCCCTCCCAGCCTCTCCTCCCCTCCAGCTACATCCACTCAAAGGTCGCTGGTCCCCAACAATGACATACTGAAATGATTGCAGCATATCTTGTGAGTTTTGTCCCGCCGCATTAGAATCCTGTGCTTGTCACCAGTGTGCTGCTTCAGTATCCTAATATCGCCCACACCGCGTTCCTTCCATTCCGGAGGATCAAAATCAAAGTTCATACGAAACAATTTGGCTCTCCTAAGAAAAGGTCAAGACACAGAAATAACGAGTTTAACACAACCAACATTGCACAATACTGTCTCAACGACTCTATACCCCACCAAATATCCGAATCTACGCGAACATTGTTCTAAAGTCCCTCACATTCTGAATACTTCGGTTTCGTCTTCTTCCAAAGTCTTTACTTCCACTGGAGCCAGTTTAATGATTGGCTCAAAATGAATATCTGGACTTTCAACATCATCCTACAACAAATAACAGACATAGACAGCGTTGAACAATAACTGGTAGAACAATGAGCGGCAAAATGGTCTTTACTCGTTGATCGGTAGTAGTGTCCTGTGACTCGTCGGCCATTTTTCTTCTTCCCGCTCAAGTGCACGTGCAACAGGGAGTTCCCCTTAGATCAGCCTCCTTTACGCGCGACATGCTAATGATTCACCACTTACCACATTGAGCTGCCATCCTTGGTCCGCTCGGCATGGAGTCGGTAGAGAAGCTAGAAGTTGATCAAGAGGTGAAATAGGCATCTTTATAAGCGAAGGTCTAGTTAGACCCGCTGATTAACTTTATGAAACTTGCATTTATTATTACCATGTCCTCTAATCGCCCCTATTCCCACTTCCCTCCCCTCCCAACAAGGCACGTACTGTGCTGAAGGATGGCATAGATGTGCACCAACTGGTTTCTGGGGAGCCTATCATGTTCGAGGTCGACCCTGATCGCAGTGCCTCAATGCCTGCAAGCAACATGTTCAGGGGTGAAGAGCTGTACGACCAGCTTTCTCACCTTGACTGGGAAGAAGACAGTACCGAGAGTGAAGGAGATGGGAGCTCCCCATTTGAGATTCAAGCCAGGAAGATGACCAATGTAACAGAAGATGGTGGAGTCAAGAAGAGAGTTCTTCATGAAGGGACCGGCCCTCTGGTTCCAGAAGGCGCCCTAGTAAGACGTACGTGAAGATTACACTACGTACATGTATCAAGCAGTGGGGAAATTGGAAGGCAGGTGTCGTGATGTGGGTCACTTTACTTGTATTGTGTAGTTCACTACAATGGATATTTAGAATATGCTGATGAGCCATACGACTCAACAAGACTCAGGAACAAGCAATGTCAAGTGAAGCTGGGACAGAGTAGGTGTTACCACACACAGCACAAGTGTACATAAGCCCCTTTTGGCTTCTTCCAGACATCATGGTGTCATGAGACGCACATGTCTAATCCTTGGTGTTGTGCAGGTAGCTTTATTCCAGGGTTAGAACTGGCTGTTGGAACAATGCGCCGGGGAGAACTGTCTCGCTTCCTAATAGCTCCTGAGTATGCTTTTGGGGCAAGAGGGTGTCCTCCAAGAATCCCAGAAAACAGCACAGGTTTGTCTATGTTTGTGTCATACCGGTAGGGTGTTTTGTGTTTCTGTGCTAAATGTAGAGTACAAGCATACATACATACTCCGCTCCACTTATAGCATTGCATCAGAAAACACAATCGTTCAGGTGTTTAATTTGCATAATACGCTGTAGGAGTGCATAAGTATTATTGCCATCTCCTTTACAGTTTTGTTTGAGGTCGAACTGATGAGCTTTGTGGACTACAAGGGAGCAGACGAATTTTCCGCTTTCCCTAAGGTGTGCTCTCTCACAGCTAGGATGCCTGTGCAACCTGTGCCACACTGAGGCTTTAAAGTGCTTGTTGTTGTGTTGGTTGCAGGAGGAGAGAAAGCAGGCGACGTTTGACCAACTCCTTGAAGTTGCTGCAGCAGAGAAGGCGGTGAGCACTGCATGTCAGCTGTTGTTGGAACACAAGGAGCACGTCCTAATATTGTACCAGTGCACTTTGTCCATTCATGTGCTCACTCCCTCGCTCATAGCTTGGCAACGATTACTTTGAGCAGAAGTTGTACCCGAAAGCCATTTCTCGATACAATAAGGTTAGCCCAATTTAGCACAGTACTCGCCTCTATAGCGTTACAGTTACGTGTATTTGTATCATGTTATGAGCATATCGTGTTCATATGTACCTCCGGCTATATTGTGTGCACAGGCAGTGAAGCTCATTGAGGATGTTCACTTGCAAAATGAGGAAGAGGAAGATATTTGGAAGCAGGCACTTATCAAGCTGTACTTGAACCTGTCTCTCTGCTTGCTAAGACTGAAGAAGGCAGAGCGAGCAGCCGCAATGTGTCGGAGGGCTCTTGACCTGGATGAGAATAGTGTGAAGGCGCACTACCGCCTTGGACAGGTACTTGAGTATGCTGCCATGTGTTGGACTCTACAGAACCACACTTAACGTGTGGTTTACCAATACAGCAATGAATCCTGAAAATGAGAGCCTTATTGCTAGTGTTGATGACTGTTTGCGTAGGTAGAGTCGTTTCAGTGTGCTTGTCCCACTTTCCCAATGTGCCTGCACTCGATCACATGAACACAGTATGGGGAACATCACAAGTGTATGAATGACATCAGTCTGCAATGAAAGCACATGCTAGTCTATCACGCCATTTCTTTATTCGTGTGATCAAGTGCAGAGCGCAAATATCAGTTGGGACTAAAATTCCTTAAAATTGACCGTGTACTTCTGTCAGAGAAGTGTATGTCCATCCTATTGGTGTTTGGGTGTGGACATGTTTGGAATGGCTCAGTGACTGATGCATCTTCCTCAGGCTCACTTGCTTCTGAGCGAGTTTGACAGATCAAAGACTCACCTGCTGAAGGCAGCAGGACTTGCTCCAGGCAACGCAGAGATTAGAGCAGAACTAAAGAGGCTGGAAAGGTGAGCCAGCTGTTTTTTGGATTCACACAGACTCATCATTCATCTATTTGCTGAAATGCATGGTTACTGAGTGGCTATATGTAACAAAATATAGTGGTTTGGTCATGCCTAATTGTGGGGAATGTTGAGAGAATCCACTATGGTGTGTATAGTGTGTAGCAGTAATGACAATGGTCTTGTCACAGGTGGTAACGAGCAGTCTTTGGGGTCCAGTCCTTTCCTCTCATCCAGTCTTGGGTGAATACAGTGTAGAAGTCCTGCACTACACCTGTGCTCTCCATCGTGACAAGCGAGTCGCGGTTGGTGTCCTGCCAGGAGGAGGAGGGGTAGGGTGGAAAGGAGTCCCCAGTAGGGAAGTCCGAGGGACTCCAGTTGCCTGTGTGTGGGAGGGAGGAGGTAGTGTCCTGACAATAGTGACAATGGATGGAGTCTACTGGGTTAGTGACACTATTCAGTGGTAACTAGAGAACCTGGGGCAGAAGGGGAGGGACAGACACTTTCACTCACCAGAGCTGAGATGCACGGTTGTGTTGTCCACAATCCAGAACTTCTGGTGGGAATAGGTGTAGTAAGATGGAGTCTTCCGGATTTCCATCCCACCAGCATACAGTTTTGCATAGCATGCCTGCAGAGACAACCAAACCAAGCAGGACAAAGGGAATTAGAACAGCTGCTCCTCTGAATGGTCACTTATAGTGCATTACAAATGAATGATAAATTTGCTGTAATTAGTTCACATTGATATTGTTAATACTGTACACACCTGGGCTTTTTTCCAGTCAGCATAGCCATAGATCCTGTCTGAGACCAGTAGACGCACGTCAATGCTTTTATTGTGCATGCTCAGTAGTTTGTCACAGAGGCCTTCATCGGTCACTTGGTAGATCATGAGATAGAAGGAAGCTTGCGTCTGAGCGAGGGTATCAAACACAGTGTTGCGAGCAAAGTCTGGTGCAGTGTACACCTTTTTTATGTTGACAGACGAGTAGGTGTGGAGGGATGTCACGTAGGCTCCAGAAATGTGGTGCGGAAGGGGAATGTTGACAGGCATTGGGGAGGGGTTTGTGATGGCCTTCAACGCAGATGAATTGTACTGCTGGTTAACCTTGTACTTGAGGCCCTGGTTCCAATCACTCTCAAACACTGAAGAGTAGAACTGAACAGCAGTGCTGCATGCACTTGACAACACAACACCCGCTTCCCTATTCTTCATAAAAGACGTGTAACTGAAGTTGACAGACGACACAGATGTTTTCTTGCCTTTGTCAATCATCATGTACTTGGAGTGCATGAATGTGGTGCTGGTGTAGAATCGGACCTCAATACCATTCAGAGACAGCCAATCGAGAGGAGCTATCTTCCCAGTACATGTCACACTGTTGTAGTCATTTGTCAGGATTCGAACTGTGACCTTCCTCTGATGCACGGCGTTAAGTAGGGCGGGAAAAACTGGGAAGGTTTCATTCCGCTGATCATCAATGGAGCAGCCAATGCAGCCTTTGAAAGGTGTACACCCGCTCCAACTGTCAAATCCTGTAGATCAATGGAGAGACACATAGCAAGATGGAGTGAGCGCCTACCCCTTCGTTTGCACAAACTGCTAATACGCGTTCACTTTACTTACCGGGTGTGTATAAATCGATCGAATATTCCGCTTCTTGGATTAGCTTCACATACGTGTCTATGGAGTGGTCGGGCGAGAAGAAGGGTGTGACTGAACAGGCGTTTGAGCAGTAGCTGGGCTTGTGGCTGGAGCTGTACGTCCTTGTTTGGTGGTCAAAGGCAGGATCGCTCTGTGGAGCCGCAAAAACGATAGTCGCGAGGCACAGGAACACGGCCACAACGGTATACATCGCTGTCCCTCTTCCAGTAGCCCTTCTACCCGCTCTGCCTTTCAAAAACCGCGGGCTTTCGATCACCATATATGGAAGTTATGAATAATGTTATGCTATCATGTGATGCGTTGTAATGAGTGGGTGCGTTCTACCGGATGTACCAAAGCATGTGACTCTGACTTCTATATACCGTGTATGTAGCCTGTGACTCCCTCGAATATCCCATGCTTTTACACACAGAAGCACACAAAAGTTCAAAGCACTTGAGAAGATGGTTTCGACACACTTGTTTAAGGATTCAGAACTGGCTCAAGGTGTGCTACAAATGACTGTGTGTATAAGTATGTATAATAGATGAATAGTGTTGTTTTTTTGTAATTCCTCAATTGACACAGAGCCAAAAACAGAGGGTGTTGGAAGCATTGACATTGCCACTCACCAGCAATTACTGTGAGTATTGTCCTGTATGCAGGAAACTTTATGTGCATGCAATTAAATTGTAGTACACATGACAGTTGGTGTGAATCAGCAAAGTGGAGTGTTTCACTTTAATCGGCACTGGTCTTATTGCAGGTCCCAAAATGTGCCTGATGCTCAGAGTGTCATTGTGCTACCAGACACTCTACCTAAGGAAGATTTGAAAGGAGTAAAGAATGCTGCTGAAAGTTTGAATCTACAATGGAGAGACGTGACCGATGGTGTGAAAGTGTACCGCAAAACAACTGAAGATGAAGGCCATTCTTCATAGTGGCTAACACTACAAGTTATGTCATCACTTTCACAAATCTGCAGCGACAATCAACAATCACACAAACTAGAAAGCAACAGTCACTTCTTGGCTAGTAAGCACTGTATGCTTTGTGACACAGTAGTGGAGATTATAATCATCCGCAGTGAACACTGCCTGGGTTCCATTTGTTCCCATTCGCTCCATCGTTGATGAATACATTAAGGAACTCCTGCACCAAACCCTTGTCTTCCATCGTGACAAGGGAGTCACGGTTGGTGTCCTGCCAGGAGGAGGAGGGGTAGGGTGGAAAGGAGTCACCAGTAGGGAAGTCTGAAGGACTCCAGTTGCCTGTGTGTGTGGGAAGGAGGTATAGTGTTAATTCCTGAGGATATTGGCAGTAGATTAAAGAGTCTATGTGTATGATGGTCCTGTGTGAACCGTGTGAACCTAGGGTAGAAGGGGAGGGACAGACACTTTCACTCACCGGTGCTGAGGTGCACAGTAGTGTTGTCCACAATCCAGAACTTCTGGTGTGAAAAGGTGTAATAGGATGGAGTCATCTGAATTTTCATCCCACCTTTGCTCAAGTTCTGATAGCACTCCTACAAAGAAGCATACAAGAGCTAATCTATCTTTCACGAGGGAAAATAGATTGTCGGCTATCCTATGTGTATAATATGCAGCTAATTCTCTCTGTTGTGAATACAAAGTAGCTTTATCTATTGCACATTGTACTTACACACCTGGGCTAGTTTACAGTCATCCCAACCGTAGATGCTCTGAGAGACCAGTAGACGCACGTCAGTGCCATTTTTGTACATGCTCAGTAGTTTGTCACAGAGGCCTTCATCGGTCACTTGGTAGATCATGAGATAGAAGGAAGCTCGGGTCTGATCGAGGGTATCAAACACGGTTTTGCGAGCAAAGTCTGGTGCAGTGTACACCTTTTCAACGTGGACAGCTGTGTAAGTGTGGAGGGATGTTACATAAGCTCCTTTAATGTGTGGTGGGGAGGTCACAATGAGAGGCATGTAGGAGGGGTCTGTGATGGCCTTCAACTCAGACGCATTGTAGTGATTGTTAACAGTGTAATTGAGGCCCTGGTTCCAATCACTCTCAAACACTGAAGAGTAGAACGTGACTGTAGCGTTGCATGCACTTGACAACACAACACCCGCTTCCCTATTCTCCATAAAAGACGTATAACTGAAGTTGACAGACGACACAGATGTTTTCTTGCCTTTGTCAATCATCATGTACTTGGAGTGCATGAATGTGGTGCTGGTGTAGTATCGGATCTTAATACCATTCAGAAACAGCCAATCGAGAGGAGCTATCTTCCCAGTACATGTCACACTGTTGTAGTCATTTGTCAGGATTCGAACTGTGACATTCCTCTGATGCACGGCGTTAAGTAGGGCGGGGAACACGGGGAAGGTTTCATTCCGCTGATCATGAATGGAGCAGCCGATGCAGCAGTCTCTGGAATATGTACACCAGCTCCAACTGTCAAATCCTGTAGATCAATGGAGCGACATAGCAAGATGGAGTGAGCGCCTACCCCTTCGTTTGCACAACCTGCTAATACGCGTTCACTTTACTCACCGGGTGTGTATAAATCGATCGAATCTTCCGCTTCTTCGATTAGCTTCACATACGTGTCTATGGAGTTGTCGGGCGAGAAGAAGGGTGTGGCCGAGCAAGTGGTCGAGCAGTAGCTGGGCTTGTGGGTGGAAGTGTAAGTCGTTGATTGCTGGTCGATAAGGGCTGACGAAACGATAGAAGCGAGACACAGGAACACAGCTGTGACAGTAAACATCGCCATCCTCCTCCAGCAGTTCTTCGCTTTCTTATATCAAATGCCGCGGGGCCCTCAGTGACCATATTAGGAAGTTATGAGCGTCAGATGACAACTAAGGAAAACAAAAGTAATGGAAACACAACAACCACAGTGTATACAAACGCCCCGCACAATGGAGTTCCGGTGGGAGGAATTCCTGTGGGGGAATAGTGCTAAGTTAGTGTGGCAGATTTCTAAGGTAAGGAGCATGCATGCTAATGTGAGTTTGTGTGGTGCATGAATGCCATGTGCAGAGCAGCAAACAGGTTAATTGGCACCTGTCTCGTTTCTAGGTCCATGAATGGGCCTGATGCCCAGAGCACTCTACCTAAATAAGATTTAAGAGGAGTAAAGAGGAGGAGAGGAGTAAGTAGTCCTGTTGAGAGTTTAACAGTGGACAGATGTGCCTGGTGGTGTGAAAGTGTACTGCACATGTACAGCAACTGGAGTTGAACGTTTCTAGAAGCCTGAGTGGCTAAGAAAATAGCCCATTGTAGCTCAGTGCACACTAGCCAAGTTAACAATTGATCAGACGTTTCATTACAGTCAGCTGTTAGCCATTCACTGATGAAGGTGACTGTATATAATGTCACCAATTAAAACATCAGAACAATTGTTACTTTGGCAAGTATAGACTGAGCTACAACGAACTGAAGTTCAAGTTCATCCTAGTATACAGTATAACCGCCACAAGTCACATTATCCCATTTCACAAATCTGTACTTCAAATTCAGTTTAATCATACCAGAGACACTCAACCCTACAGACTAGAGAAACAAGAACACTACAGTACTGTAACTACAAATAGCAATCAATAGTGCATTTTCAGAGATGGTGCTTGACTTCACTGGTTCCTACTCTTGTGTGAGGCGGTGATGTATAGTCAGAGTACACATTGCACTAAGTATGTATAATAGATTAATAGTGTTAGTTTTGTAATCCTCAATTGACACAGAGCCATAAACAGAGGGTAGTGGAAGCATTGACATTGCCACTCACCAGCAATTCCTGTGAGTATTGTCCTGCATGCAGGAAACTTTATGTGCATGCATTTAAATTGTAGTACACATGAACAGTTGGTCGGTGTGGGTCTTCAATGCTATGATGGTACTGATGCTTCTTTACAGATGTGAGACATGGACAGTGCAGAGGAGACAGGTATTTATAAGCAAGCTGCAAGCATTTGAAATGATGTGTTTGAGAAAAGTTCAAGGTGTGACAAGAATGGATAGAGTCAGAAATGAGGAGGCGAGAGAGGCACTTGGGCAGGAAACAGTGATTGAGATGGTAAAGGAGAAGCAGAGGAAGTGGAAGGTAAAACTGGAACAAATGAAATACGACAGGTTGGTGAAGGTAGTGTACGAGGAGAAACCAAAGGGAAAGAGACCGAGGGGGAGACCCAGAAACAGATGGTGTGAGAATTTATCATAGATGAATGACTCAATGACTGTATATAAACATTATCATAACTATATAATGTCTTTATATTCCATGCTTGTCTGTGTATACTGTACTTGTTTTCTTTTGGGCTAGCTACCTCCTGCTAAGAAGATAAAGGCGTGAAGATTGAAAAAGAGAATGAACAGTTGGTGTGAATCAGCAAAGTGGAGTATTGCACTTTAATCGGCACTGGTCTTATTGCAGGTTCCAAAATGTGCCTGATGCTCAGAGTGTCATTGTGCTACCAGACACTCTACCTAAGGAAGATTTGAAAGGAGTAAAGAATGCTGCTGAAAGTTTGAATCTACAATGAACAGACGTGGCCGGTGATGTGAAAGTGTACCGTGAAACGACTGAAGATGAAGGCCATCCTTCATAGTAGCTAACACTACAAGTTATATCATCACTTTCACAAATCTGCAGCGACAATCAACAATCACACAAACTAGAAAGCAACAGTCACTTCTTGGCTAGTAAGCACTGTATGCTCTGTGACACAGTAGTGGAGATAATAATCATCCACAGCGAACACTGCCTGGGGTCCAATGCTTCCCGTTCTCTCCATCTTTGTGGAATACAGTAAGGAACTCCTGCACCAAACCTTTGTCTTCCATCGTGACAAGGGAGTCACGGTTGGTGTCCTGCCAGGAGGAGGAGGGGTAGGGTGGAAAGGAGTCACCAGTAGGAAAGTCCGAGGGACTCCAGTTGCCTGTGTGTGGGAGGGAGGAGGTATAGTGTTAATTCCTGAGGATATTGGCAGTGGATTAAAGAGTCTATGTGTATGATGGTCCTGTGTGAACCATACGAGTCTAGGGCAGAAAGGGACGGACAGACACTTTCACTCACCGGAGCTGAGATGCACGGTTGTGTTGTCCACAATCCAGAACTTCTGGTGTGAAAAGGTGTAATAGGATGGAGTCATCTGAATTTTCATTCCACCATTGCTCAAGTTCGTATAGCACTCCTACAGAGAAACATACAAGAGCTAATCTATCTTTCACGAGGGAAAATAGATTGTCGGCTATCCTATGTGTATGATATGCAGCCAATTCTCTGTGTTGTGAATACAAAGTAGCTTTATCTATTACACACTGTACTTACACACCTGGGCTAGTTTGCAGTCATCCCAGCCGTAGATGCTCTGAGAGACCAGTAGGCGAACATCAATACCATTTTTGTACATGCTCAGTAGTTTGTCACAGAGGCCTTCATCGGTCACTTGGTAGATCATGAGATAGAAGGAAGCTTGCGTCTGAGTGAGGGTATCAAACACGGTTATGCGAGCAAAGTCTGGTGCAGTGTACACCTTTTCAACGTGGACAGCTGTGTAAGTGTGGAGGGATGTCACGTAGGCTCCAGAAATGTTGCGCGGAGGGGGAATATTGACAGGCATGTGGGAGGTGTTTGTGATGGCCTTCAAATCAGATGAATTGTACTGCTGGTTAACCTTGTACTTGAGGCCCTGGTTCCAATCACTCTCAAACACTGAAGAGTAGAACTGGATAGCAGCATTGCATGCACTTGACAACACAACACCCGCCTCCCTATTCTCCATAAAAGACGTGTAACTGAAGTTGACGGACGACACAGACGTTTTCTTGCCTTTGTCAATCATCATGTACTTGGAGTGCATGAATGTGGTGCTGGTGTAGTATCGGACCTCAAGACCATTCAGAGACAGCCAATCGAGAGGAGCTATCTTCCCAGTACATGTCACACTGCTGCAGTTATTGGTTAGGATGCGAATTGTGACGTTCTTCTGATGCTTAGCGTTAAGTAGGGCGGGAAACACGGGGAAAGCTTCCTTCCTCTGATCTTCGATGGAGCAGCCGATGCATCCTTCGAATGGCGTACATTCGCTCCAACTGTCAAAACCTGTATTTATCGGGACAAGCAAACGCTTGATAGCTAGATCATTTGCACAACTCTATTATACTCCTAATCATTACGCGTTCACTTTGCTCACCTGGTGTGAATAGATCAATCGATTCTTCCGCTTCTTCGATTAGCTTCACATACGTGTCTATGGAGTGGTCGGGCGAGAAGAAGGGTGTGGCCGAACAAGTGGTCGAGCAGTAGCTGGGTTTGTGGGTGGAAGTGTAAGTTTTTGTTTGGTGGTCGCAGTCGCGGTCGCTCTGGGTAGCTGACGAAACAATAGAAGCGAGACACAGGAACACAGCTGTGACAGTAAACATCGCTATCCTCCTCCAGCAGTCCTTCTTCGCTCTCTTCTTTCAAATGCCGCGGGGCCCTCAGTGACCATATTAGGCAGTTATGAGCGTCAGGTGACAACTAAAGAAAACAAAGGTAATGGATATAATAGCTACGGCGTATACAAACGTTCGAAGCAATTAAATTGGTGGTTTCCACACAATGGAGTGCCTGTGGGAGGAATTCCTGTGGGTGGATAGTGCTAAGTTAGTGTGGCAGATTTCTAAGGTAAGGAGCATGCATGCTAATGTGAGTTTGTGTGATACATGAATGTCATGCGCGGAGGAGCAAACGGGTTAATTGGCACCTGTCTCGTTGTAGGTCCAAGAATGTGCCTGATGCCCAGAGCTTCATCATGCTACCATACACCCGGCATAGGAAGGATAAGGAAGATTTGAGAGGAGTAAAGAGGAGGAGAGGAGTAAATAGTCCTGTTGAGAGTTTAACAATGGACAGATGTGCCTGGTGGTGTGAAAGTGTACTGCACAGCAACTGAAATTGAACATTTCTAGAAGCCTGAGTGGCTAAGAAAATAGCCCAGTGTAGCTCAGTGCACACTAGCCAAGTTAACACAATTGTTTAGACGTTTCAGTGACAATACAGTCAGCTGTTAGCCATTCACTGAAGGTGACTGTAATGTCACCGATTAAAACATCAGAACAATTGTTACTTTGGCTAGTAAGCACTGAGCTACAACGAACTGAAGTTCAAGTTCATCCTTAGTGTACAGTATAACCACCACAAGTCACATTATCCCATTTCACAAATCTGTACTTCAAATTCAGTTTAATCATACCAGAGACACTCAACCCTACTGACTAGAGAAACAAGAACACTACAGTACTGTAACTATAAATAGCAATCAATAGTGCATGTTCAGAGATGGTACTACACTTCACTGGTTCCTACTCTTGTGTGAGGCGGTGATGTATGGTCAGAATACACAATGCACTACTGGTGTTTACTCTTCCTTGACGGCTTGTGTTTTGGTAGGTCAAACATGGGAGACCCCCATGCCCTCAGCATAGCCACCATTGGTACCACGACATACGGACCATATGCCACCACATACATGATTACATTCTTTGATGCATGCTGGCCAAACAGCTGCTCTGCAGTTATCGGGATCATGCTAAGAAGGAGGCCATATCCCCACATCAAAGCTACAGACAACAGAGAATGAAAAGAAATAATTCAATTAATTAATATCCCTTTCAATTGTATTCATAATAAAGAACTACATAACCAATGAGATATACAGCAGGTGAGCTGAGCTCAGTTGTTTGGTGAGCAGAAAGCGCAGCAAAAAAGGTATAGCATAACATTTTGACAATGTAAGCCTTCCTCGTCTACAAAACTAAGCTATAGCTACTCATTGCACTTTGCAGCTAATGCATATGGTCAAACGTCCCCTGAACCTTCTTTACTTCTATGCATCTGTTCACTGAGGACCTGAAGTCACTTACCACTGTAGCATGAGCCTCTGTCACGTCATGATAGTAGACAGTATGCAAGTCATGCGATCATGGCACATGCTATTACCTAAGCAGCTCACTTGGAACTCGAATCCACTCTCGCCGGTTAATGAAAGCATAAATGGCCGCAATGTAATAAGGCACATACAGCAGTGGACTGAATACAGCCATGACCTGGTACCTGTATGGCATAGATTAGCACCAAAGTCACAGTGAAGTGCGTGTATTGGTTTGCAGGGAGTTCTGCTGTATGAACACCTCAGCTGGCTGCCCTAACATACCACAGTGGGTTGACTCCCAGTAGGGGATCCACGTCCTTACACCACCATTTGTAATATTCAAGTACGATAGGTGGCGGCCAGAATCTCCCGCCAACATCTGTGAGGTTGTCCAGTTTCCCGTACAAAACTTGAGTCAAGTCTGCAAATACAGGAAAATTCTACCTTCAAGAACACCCTGTACGGAAGTATTCTGTTTTATTTCTAACGTGTACCTATTGTAAGGGCTATTACAGCAAAGACGAAAAAGCAAACGATTAGAAGCAAATCGACTACTCTTTTGCCTGCCGCCATCTTGATTATTTTCTCCAATCACCCCCCACCCCAATGTTCACCTATGCATATAGGGGGTTCCCGCTTCACTGCACAACAGCAAAACCTGTTAACAATCAATATCTATGGTGTATGGAAGGCCATCACTGCCTGCATTAAGGCTCAGTACATGATTCAGATCAGCTTCTTTCCACTCAGGAAAGATCAGATAAGATCAAGTTACGCAATCAAGACATTAGCGCCCACGCATGACCTTCACGTGCAGAGTGGCGCCACCATGTCGTTATCTGACGTCATAAAGTTGCCAAAAGCCCTGAGAGAATCCTAGTGTTCAGTTTCCTAGCCTCGAAGACGTAGAATACACACTGGCTCCTTCTTGTCGTTTAAGATTAAGACCAATTTCAGAATGGCCCGAATTGAAGTTGCCAAGATGACTGAAGAAAACGCGAGAGAAATATGGCGCGATGCTGACGCCGTCTGTTTCGACGTAGATAGTACTGTTATAAGAATCGAAGGAATTGACGAGCTCGCCTCCTTTCTTGGTGTAGCTGAAGAAGTGAAGGCTTGGTACGACTTCATATATACATGATGAAAGGACACGTGATAGCTTCATATGGTGACCTTTTCGCTGCTTGCAGGACGAAGCGTGCAATGGGAGGTGCTGTTGCGTTTCAGGACGCCTTGAAGGCCAGATTGGACATATGCAAGCCAAGCAAGAAGAAGGTGAGAAACCAGCTCAGCCATAGCATTGCAGTGTGTGAACACATCTTGCTGGATGACATGTGGTGTACATACCTCAGTATAACTGTGTGTGTGCTATTGACAGATTGCCGAGTTCAACTCAAAACATTCAGTAGAAGATCTGTTGACACCTAATGTGGAGTAAGTGCACATCATTGATGGCCTTCCTCTTTACGTCATGTGTCGATGTCCTGCCACTTACTACCCCATCACATGCAGCCGTCTTGTGAAGTTGCTCATGTCAATGAACAAGCGAGTGTATCTAGTCTCTGGAGGATTCATCAATATCATTGCACCACTGGTTAAACACCTTGGCATACCAGAGGATTGTGTGTATGCCAATACACTTCTCTTTGATGTGGCGGGTGAGTTTGCTGGTGTCGACACCACACAGCCAACGTGTCGCTCCGGAGGGAAGGCAAAAGTTGTGGGAGTTGTGAAGAGCAGTGTGTCCAGGTGAGTGCATATATCCACATCCACCCATCAATCCTTAAGCTGAAGGGAGCTTGCTTGTAGCAGCTGTCTGTCTGTGTGCAGGGTGGTTATGATTGGAGATGGAGCAACAGACATGGAGGCTGCGCCACCAGCTGTAAGTCATTCACTATTGCCTCACACTTTTGCTTGCTAGTGAAGATATGTCTCTCACTTTTGTCATTAGACCAACTTTGATTTCACTGATCCACCATGAAACTGTATACTTGGCTGGACAAAATTTATTGTTTACTGCCTGTATGACCCGGTCATGTACTCAATCTACCCACCTCTGCAGGACACGTTTATCGGGTTTGGGGGCAATGTGGTGCGGGAGAAGGTGAAGGCAGGTGCACCTTGGTTTGTGTACCATTTCCAAGAGTTGATTGATGAACTGGTGATACCCACAGCAGCTAGCATGGTGAAAACAAAGAGAATGGCCCTCAAATATGAGAAGAGCATGGAAAGGGAGAGAAAAGACCAAAAGCTGCAAGAAGAATAACAGCTATGGTTGATTTGACTATTTATTTATTTATTAGAACACCAATGTAGCAGTTTCAATGTAGGAGTGGTTTCTCATGATGGAGTGACAGTTTCATCAATTTATTGTACTTCTGCCATTTATGCATATTTGTATATAATTGGCCAGACCTTTTATATTACATTGTGCTTCTCATCGTGCTTCTCATTCTGACTTTCATTTTTAACAGAAGTTTATTAGCAACAGCCCTTTTATTCTCAATGCTCACTCTTGCACAGTGCATGTGACTGTGCACGCCAAATGATGCTGTTTGTAGTATGTGGATGTGCAGAGCTACAAATTTGCATTCATGCAGAAGTCATATGGACCTGTATTTGCATACAAAACCATACATTGTATACAATCATGTCAACACAATCCGGAGCATACAATCATGTATTCCCTAGATTGGCACAGGGTGTGTAGCGCCCTTGTGTGTTGAATGTCTTCTTTGCCTGTGGCTGTTGATCACACATGCAATCATAAAGCTCTGGAAGCACACTACCCACTAACCCAGACAACATTGCCACATTGCCCATGACAGAATGATGCACGCATACAAATGATGTACATTTCAGTTGTCAAGCCACTGTGTGTTACGTATATATCTTTTATGCACAACCATTGTAATAGCATCTGTATTTCGGGTACAATACAAAAGATGGACGAAACAGTTTCCTGCAGTGTAAAGCTCGTCTACGACTAAACCTTCTACAGAGAACAAGCCGTACACGGCGCCGCCTGAGGTGTCTACAACCTTTCTCTCCTTCAAATCGCTGAAGGACTGAGCTGTGTCCACATTGGGCAGTAGGCATTCCTTCCTGTACAGAGTGTGTGTCTTCATCATGTGATGGAGGTGTATCTCCATGGGAAGGGCGGGACAGTGAGGTATGTTTCCCCTCAACCTCCGGGAGGTTGTCACTGCTGCCTTGCTCTCTCTCAAACAGAGCCACAAAGAAGCCATTTGTGTAGTCTGGGGCAGGGCCAGCTCTGAGACAGTTGGGCCCTGTGTGTGTTGAGGTGTTGAGGGAGGGATGAATAACTTGTAGACACATTCAACATAGCTTTATCCAAACCTCCATACATGGTTCATGTGACCCCCAACACATTAACACATGCTCTTCTATAAACAGAGACAGGGAGGCTCCACACACACAACACACAGCTAACACTACCAGGTGGAAGCCACATCTGGACAAGTTCAAATTCCCTGTGATTAAGCTATACCACCTTTAGGGTGTGTGTGAGGATGCCTGAGGAGGGGTGAGGGGTGAGGGGTGAGGGGTGAGGAGGAGAGTTAAGGGGTTGTTTGGAGTACTCTTACAAGATTATAGTGAAGCCATGGGCACACCCACTGGTACAGGGTACAAATTAGCTGGTGCATACCAGATCACAGTTAACATTCCTGAGGCAACAACAGACTGCTATGGCTTACACAAGATAGCCTCCTACCCAGTCCCTATTTCCATTCCAACTCCCTCCCGAGCGGAAGTCAGAATGGAAATAGGGACTGGGTACGAGGCTATATGCAAGACACCACTGCACTACATTCCTCATCAAAGAAGAGAGTCACCATCGGCACAGACTAGTCAGCAGACAGACACAAGCCCATTCCTTGTAGCACTGATTGCCTTGATTCTTCATGCAGTGGGAACATTATGCTGGGGAAGGAGGGAGAACACGCTAACTAACCATTAGGAAATACAGGAAGGCCCCTGGTTGGCCATTCTGGCATGGCACACACTAAGTGAAACCCTTGCCCTGTCAGCTCAAGTGCCTTCTTCACTACATCTTCGTCCTCCTGCGTACAAGCAAGATGGCTGACATGTAAAAGAGCAGCGCCCTACAGACCACACCACACACACACACACGCACACACACACACACGTACACACACACACACACACACTATGACATACACCACACACAAACACACCACACGCACACGCACACACACACACGCACACGCACACGCACACACACACACACACACACACACACTACAACATACACCACACACACACACACACCCCACACACACACGCACACACATATACACACATGCATACCTCTTGGTACACAGAACATGTAGAGTAGGCTACCCTCTCAACTGAGGGAAAGCTAAGAGCATGAAGAAGAACCTTCAACTGGAAGGCAGCCAATGTCCTCAACCGTCTCATATCAGGGCCCTGCAGCAGAGAACAAGACATCCATGTCAACACAATATTGCTAATGGAATTCATGACCTGTCCTTATTTGGCAATTGCATTCCATATTCGCATGGACATATATATACACAGAGGCTATTATATGAAAATCCCAAATCTTGTCTTCAGGCTAAAAGGGCATGGATGTCACACTATAAATTCAAAATCCCAAATGCTGCCATGGTAATGGATGGTGTTGATGTAAAAGGTCAGTGCTGCAGATGGGGGGAAGGTGTGGGGGGGAGGGGCCCCAAGGGGGGGACACACCAGCTATGGATCTAACAACAGTTCTCTCTAGTTACAAAAGCTTCAACTTTCATCTGTATGTATCTGTGTGTACAGAGGAGATGGAGTCCACCGGAGGTTAAGGACTAAACACATTTGTGTGTCCTACTGTGTGTGTAGAGAAACATGTGTTGTTTGCTGTCACGTGTACATAGGCTGGGTCTACACAGGCTTACTCTGGTGAGATGTAGAGGGTGTTCTGCTCTCTTTACAATACCAGATCCAGAGCAGGAGGGGTCAACAAGAATGTGTGTGACATCAGGGTAGCTTTGAGGGTCTACCTGCACACAGACAGCAAGCACTCACACACACACACACACACACACACACACACACACACACACACACACACACACACACACACACACACACACATGCACAAACACAATAACCACATAAAACACATCCTACTACACATTCAGCCACTATTGCACACAATGCAAGTTTCCTCTAGGTAAGTCCACTTCCCACAGTAACAACTAGTGCCCATCACTAGTGCACACTCAGCTGCATACACACTACACACATAGCTACATGTATCCTCCCCCCCCCCCCCCCACCACCACACACACATGCAGCTTGTACTGGGGTACCTTCAGAAAGTCCTTAGCGTGCACTGTAACACAAGCTGCTCCTGCCATGCTCACCATCCTCTGAAGGGTGTCACACCGAGCGGGATCAATGTCAAATGCCTCAATACTACCACTGTTGTCCATTACTGCTGCTAAGTGTGTGGTCTTGTTGCCAGGGGCAGCACATGCGTCAATCACATGACTGCCATGTGACGGTGAAAGCACATGCGCTGGGAGGCAGCTAGCTCTATCTTGAAGGATCAACTTTCCTTGCTTATACAAGTGGTTATCTTGTAGATTAGCGTGTACAGAGAATACCAAGAGGTTGGGAATAAGGCAGTCCTCAGTGAACCATTGGTGGCAGTGGGAGGGGTGGTTCAAAGAAGCATCCCTTCTGCGAGTCTCCACCATTTCCCAGAATGTTCCTGGTTTCACCTCTGTAAAACCAGCACGAGACAAGTTCTTGACCACCTCCTCCAAGCTTGTCTTCAAAGTGTTCACTCGGGCATAACGAACTGGAAGAACACAATTCTCTGTGAGTGCTGCCCTCCCTTCCAATGACTGCCCAGGATCTCCACCCTGCTGCAGTTTTGAAAAGCATTGCCTAAGCACTCTTGCATTCTTTCTCACTACCACTGCCACCTTCTCTCTTCCTTTCACCTTCTTGTGCCCATAGAGTAAGTCATAAACAGCCACATACATCTGGTGTTGGTGTACCTGCAAGCATTGGACGATAGCACATTGCAAATTAGAGATTACCGGATGTACTCTGAACAGTGAACAGCACACGCATGCATGCACGCACGTATGCACGCACGTATGCACGCACGCACACACACACACACACACACACACACAAACTTACACCATTCACTTTGGAGCCACTGTCCTCAAGTATGCTGCTGGCTGCCACAGTTTTCGCAATCACGTCATACCCTGTGCAGGCAGACACATTCCAGGCGCATCTGTCATTGTATTGATACTGGAAATAGTGTGTACTACAGGTAGAACTTAATATGGAAGCTGCACACAGCATCAGTACAGGATCAATAATAGAGTTGCATAGAATAAAGTGCTCAGAAGTGGCTGGCCAACTTTTTAAAGTTTCTGCGACAAGCGCGTAGATTTTCTTTCCATTCCCTCCAGGTAGGGAGAATGCTAGGCTCTTGACAGACCCTCGCTTCTGCTCCACTGCTTCAAGCACCTGCCCAGCAGCCGAGTACATTGCAAGGGATATCCCCGGTTGGATTTGAGGACACGCCCACAACAAGATGCCGACCTTCAAGCTCCCCTTCCCCCTGGTCACCGGCTGTACGGCGTCCGTCCTTATTCTGAGCCACATCACACGAACCTGGCTGACGGGTTGGGGCCACAGCGAGTATTGTTTAAACCTCGCACAAGTGGTGCAGTACCAGCAATGTAAGTTTGGAGGGAGATGTTGTGCTGTTGTGCATTTGGTTGTTGGTGTAGCTACTTCTCGCCTCTCCCCATCCTCCCGCCCTCTGCTATTCTCCCTATCTTTTTGTACACACATCTCCTCCTCCTTCACTGTATTTTATCTTCCTGACCTCCATTCTTCTACTTTCTTACTTTCTTCCTTCCCTCCTTCCCTCCCCCCTCCCCCCACTCCTTCTCCTTCTCCTCTAAAACGCCTCCTTTCAGGGTATAGGTTGTTTACATTTGGATTGATCTACTACAACTTTGTTCACCTTGGCCTTGTCACCACGGCACTCTGCACCCTTGGCACACTGATGGAGAGACACATTGGAAGCTTGTACCTCTTCAACGCACTGGTTGTTCTTGCGATGGTGGTGCCGCTGCTGCATCTGTTACTGGAAGTAGCTGTAGTGTACTTTTACAGGGATCTTTTGTACGAGTGCTTTCTGGGAATCTCCAGCATTCTTTGTGCCATGTTTGTTCTTGAAGTCAGCAGGGCCAAGAAGCGCTGGGAGTCCATCTTGGGCTACTGCAGTGTGTCCTGGTGGGTCTTCCCATGGATGGTCGCCATCATCATTGAGGTTGCCACACGCGACCATATTGCTTTTCTTGGCCACATTGCAGGGATTCTTACAGGGCACATGTGTATCCTCTTAGCCAGTGTTTTCCACAGAACTAGTTTAAGAAGGGTGCACAAGGCTGTTAGCTTTGTGAGGAGTAGCTACTGGATGGTTGGGTGTGGGAGAGGGTGTCACCTTCCTGTGCAAAGTGCAGTAGCTGAATACAGGGAGAGCCTTGTGATACAGTGTGTAGTGCATGCAAATGCTACATTATCCATGCAGCATGAATACAAGGAGGCTTCAGTTCCATATTTAAGGAGGGCTCTGTGCACTTCAAAACAGCCCAGAGTGATCACTGATGATGTCATCTTACTATTGTGTACTAGTCTTGCTTCCAGCCCCTATTTCTCTACGTGCATATTATTGTGCAATAATAGGGGCTGGCACGCAAGGCTACCGTTGTACTGTGTATTAATACAACTGCTTGGGAAGGTGTCACTAATGCAGCCCTTAACAGACCTGCAGATACAATGGACATGCTAAACTGTGTTAAGCTCCCTGGTCACAAATTGGTAATGATTGAGAAGTCAGAGATGTTTGACAGAATTAGGCGACTGCCTGGGTTTGTGCCGTACCCTGAAAGTGAGCTCCTTCCTCTCTCTGCCAGCGAGCAGAGGGAACGACCACTCACTCAATCTGTTGCTCCTAGCCGTGTACAGTCACAAAATCAAATTCAGGCTCAAGGGCGGCAGACGCAAGCCTCCCAAGGCGAAGGCAATACTGCTTCAGACTCCCACCCGGCTTCTCCAATCACTGTGTAGTAGGTATAGTACATGTGTGTGTTATCGTTTGTGGACACCTGTGCATGCATAGTTTGCATTTTTATTGCATCAAACACAACAGAAGGCACAGTACTTACCAGGTCAACAGTATTGGTTTACAATGAGGGAAAGTATCCTAACAGTGTAAGCGAAGGGGCTTGCATGTTTTACTGCTTGAGATGCTGACTCACTACACCCAAGGCTAGTCAGGCTCAACACTATGCATGTGAATAGTTGGATGTTGACAGCTGGCTTGGTGGTAAACCCGAAAGCTTGCATTGTATCACAGCTGCGGTAGATGAGTGGATTTAATTCTTAGGCTATCTATGTGTACATATAAATTGGCTACATACACACTCAACTGTACATTCTTCTCTATAATCTAAAGCTATTCAACGTTAATTAATTGTTGCAGACGAAACAAGAGTAATTCTTCAGCACAGCACTGTATGTCATATGGGTGCGTTGCGCTGTGACATGCAAGAATGTGTCTGTACAAAAGTGGTGCATGTATATAGCAGTGGCTAGAGGTGTGTGTGCACACACCAACACACTTTGCATGTGGCATGTGATTGTTAGGTAGGAGTCTGTCCTACATCCATGCCTGCCTCGTCCGCCTGTGGCTCTGCAAGGAGCAGGAAATGAGTAGTCACACTTGTGAAGAGTCACTCGTACGGAAACAAATGACTACCTACATGACCCTTGCATAGCATAAGCTCAATGAGTGCCATGTGCAATTATCACCATCTCACATAAAACACATGCATAATTCAAAGGGCTTATAGGCAGTGCAATGTCAGCGACTGCCACTACAGAGACCAGGTGCTTACATGTGGCTGGTGCCCTCTTGCAGTGATGACCTCTCTCTCTGCTTGCATCAGCTCATCATATGCTCTCTCCATTTCTCTACACAACAGACAAGAAGAGACACACTTCAGCTTGTATGCACACAGGTACGTACAAACAGGCTCGTCCAAGGCTACCATACTAGCATCTGGATGTACCCCCCAGCACACCCCCCCAGCACACCCCCAGCACACTCCCCACACACCCCCAGCACACCCCCCCAGCACACCCCCCCAGCACACCCCCCCAGCACAATATGCACACACACAACTGCACTAGTACATACTGTTGTTCCTCCAATTCCCGCTCGTATTGCTCCCTTGCTTCCTGTGTTCTCCTCTGCCGCTCCATTACTTGACTCCGCAGTTCCCTCTCCCTGCTGGTGATATCCTCCTTCCTCCTCTGCACATCCCTTGCTGTTTCCTGTTTAGCATACTCCATCTCCCTCAGCAATTCTTCTCGTCTCTCAATCGACTCAGCCTACGTAGAACACACATTTACACAGAGAAGAAGTAAAGGTGACACACTCTGGGGTAGGCCCAAGTGTCACAATTAGAAAGGTGTCCGCATGCAAAAGCTAAGCAACTTTGTACACATCTCCACATACGTAGCTGGGGCAGTAGAAATATGTCCTAAATAGGTACACTGTACAAATCCATAGAGTAGTACATCGCTCTCAGTGAATAAGCTCCCCACACATTAGCAGCCTGTTCACACTACACGGTGGAACGGTTCCACTAGTGTAAACGAGCTGTTGGTGCATCAATATGTGTTTACAGACTTACCTGTCGTGTTTTCAGCAGGTCCATCTTGTAATCAATCTGCGACTGCCTCCCTGCAAGGACCTCCTTCATGAGACGCTCCCTCGCTTGCTTTTCCTTCTCCCATTCGGCATCACGCTTGGCCCATATGCGAGCAGCTTCTTGCCTAATCATTGAAGCGAGCAGTGTACAGTACTCACCACCTTACTTAGCCTACACAGCATATTGGGCTAATAGTGACTAGGATATGACCATAGTATCTTTAGTTAGCGACAACCAACTGGAGGTTCTGTTCTTGCTCTACTGGCAGGATGCTGTGCATACCACTCACTGATACATGGTGTCCAGCTGCGCCTCCCTTTCTTTCTCCAACTGCAACTGCTCAGCCACAACCTACACACACAGAGGGAGAGAAAAAGAGAGAGTTAGAGAGAGAGAGAATGTCCAGTGGCATTGAAACCCTGTCATACATCAGTGCACCTGTCGTAACAGTGGAGAATACAACAATAGCTCTACAAAAGACAAGGAACATGCATGAATCGCTGCATTGCATGGAAAGGGAAGAGAGAGAACTGACCTGTCTCATCCACTCTGCATCTGCCCTGGCTTTCTCCTTCCTGGCAGTTAGCACTTTCTGGCCTGCAGCCTCCCTCACTGCCAGGTCTTCGAGGATCCTCAGGTCAAGTTCTAGCTCCTCTTGCACTTGCTGGCTCCGCCGGCGCAGTTGGGCCTTCGCCTGGCGGTACAGCATACGTCTGGGAGGGAGGGAGGGGACCAGAGGGAAGGGTTGACAGGGAGGCTGGGATGTGACTGTGGAGGGAGGGACTCACCCCAATTCCATTTTCTTTCTAGCCTCCTCATATTGTTGCCTTTCCTTCTCCTAAAGATGGTTAGCAGAAGGATTAGAAGGAATCAGAGGCAAAGCACAGGTGGCTGAGACAGCTTCTCCATAACAGAGTGGTGTTAGATGAGCTCACCACTTCCTCCAGCTCAGCCTGCTCCCTTAGCAAGCCTGCTCGCTCCCGTTCCATCTGAGCAGCTTCTTCTTCACGCTGTTTGATCTCAGCCATTTGAGATTCAAGAACACCAGCCACCCTTTTCTCTTCTCTACAGGCAGGTTACAACACACACACATGCACACACATCAGTGAGCTGGGGTTGTATGAGAGAACACACTAAGTGAAGGACATAGGGTTCATGTCTGAACCTTTTCTTCCTTGTCACTTCTTCCTTCTCCTTCCTCAATGCTTCTCGCCTTTCCCGCTCCATTGCTTCATGATACGCAGTCTTCACATGCTCCTCTTCTGCTCGCCTCTGAAGGTCACACCCGCGGCACATGTCACACACACACCACCCTTTAGCATACCACATACACACTGTACATACATACACTATGCATGTATGTACCTACCTAATACCCTGCACACATCACACTTCTCTCTCACACACATATACGTATCTCTGAAGTGCTTTAGATATATATAGCCAAGGCACTAGAGTTTGGTTTGTGTATGTCATACATACAGTTACTCTGTGTCTGTGTGTGTGTGTGTGTGTGTGTGTGTGTGTGTGTGTGTGTGTGTGTGTGTGTGTGTGTGTGTGTGTGTGTGTGTGTGTGTGTGTGTGTGTGTGTGTGTGTGTGTGTGTGTGTGTGTGTGTGTGTGTGTGTGTGTGTGTGTGTGTGTGTGTGTGTGTGTGTGTGTGTGTGTGTGTGTGTGTGTGTGTGTGTGTGTGTGTGTGTGTGTGTGTGTGTGTGCGTGTGTGTGTGTGCATGTGCTATTAGCTCACCCTCTCCCGATCTTGCACTTGGTCAGACCACTGTCTGTGCACAGCCTTCTCATGCTCTTTCATTTCCAGCTACAGCACAGCACCGCACATCACCCTTGAAAAGTTGTCATACACTTGTCATATTACGTACATCACATACACACGCACCTGTCTAATTTCTGGGTTGTTCACTCGCCACTGTTGATACAGCTTCTCATGAGCAACCTTCTTCCTTTCCTCCTCCCTTGCTCCCTTCAAGTCTTCAGCTCTTGCTTTCATGTGAGATAGACAGCCTTCCGGGCCCAACTCCAGGGCCTGCAACTCAGCCTGGTTGGATGTAACAGAGGCACATCACAGCATCTTGTTACTCAATGGAAATGGACTACACAGATACATTGTGCATCAGATACATGACTTGTATGACTAACTGCTAGGAGGGCTCGCTCTTCTTCCAATTGCCTCCGCAACTTCTCCCGTCTCTCTCTCAACCTCACCACCTTCTCTTCCCTGTCAATCAAATCTTGATATGCACCCATACTGGACCATCACGGGCAGGAGAGAGAGAAGGGGTTGGCAGAAGCAAGGCATCAGGTAGTAAAAAGGATTTATACATTTGATGCTGTGCATTGCTATAAATATACAGTAAAAAGAAATCCAGGTGTGCATCATGACTCTCTAGGCGACCGGGAGAACAGCGAAAGAATCTGAGATTACCATAAGCGGGTACAAACTTGACATACCTCTCTTGAAATGCTTTGGATGAAGTCCATTCCCTCTGCTTGCTAGCTTCTACGTCTGTTTGATTAAAATAACGCGAATTCTCAGACCACTTTTGTTTGAATTCATCTTGCTGCACTCTCCTCCGTACCATGACTCGCTCTGGAGCAGCAAGACTTCTTTTCGTGATGTAATAAGGTTGGAGAGTTGGAAGAGCCATTTTACGTCGTCGCTTTAGCAACGGTTAGGGGAATTCCCTGTTTGAAGGCGGTGCCTTTATATGCATTATACCGTAATAGTTTCTTATATAAAAGGATCACTCTCCCTTCCCGCAGCAGCCACATCGTGTTTGGAATGAAAGGTTTGTTGTATGCCAGTTGAATATATTTCCCGACGTTCATTGCATGCGGGAAAACGCAGTGACTGGCCATGAGTAATCTATACTGTGTTCATGTCATTTGAAGCAGTTGTTGGTAGCTAGCCGCCATAATGGCTCAGAGAGCTCTGTGTACCACAATGAAGACCTATGGTCCAAAGCCCCAGAGCTTCAAGCTTCCAGATGGGGAGGAGTACATGTTTGGTAGCGCAGTTGGCAACTACCTGAGGCTGTTTCGTGGCAGTCTGTACAAGAAGTTTCCCAACCTGTCCAAGCGGAGTCTTCAGCCAAGTGAGAGGGACCTGCTTACCCGTGATGGCCACAACCCTGCTCTAGTCTCCTCTAATGTGTGGATTATAAAGGCTACAGAAGTGGATGATATCCTGTCAGGAAATGAAGAGAAGTATCGTGTGTCAGGGAGTGTTGCCACGCTGGACACTTCTTATTCAATGTTAGTGCTTATGAAGCAAGGCTGTGTGTGTGTGTGTGTGTGTGTGTGTGTGTGTGTGTGTGTGTGTGTGTGTGTGTGTGTGTGTGTGTGTGTGTGTGTGTGTGTGTGTGCGTGTGCATGTGTGTGTGCGTGTAAGTACCTACACAAGTGTGTTATACTTTTGTATATCCATGTCATGTCTTCCTGTGCAGTCCAATTGAACGCACTCCCTCCCATGCCTCCTCATCCTCTGCTGTGACGAGGAGCAAGAAGCAGACCTGGATGTCTCAGATCCCCAACATGTCGTTCCACCTTGATTCAGTTCCACCTTCCACTCCAGTGCCACACCCACGCATGCAGCCAAAGCGACTTAGGACCTTCCCAACATGGTATGTACACTGTATTACCATTACTATGGCACGCATGCACAGCAACAATACTATTATACCATGAATGTATGTACCTTTCAGTGTGGTTCTTCAGTATAGTGTATTGTAATGTTGAGATCACTGTCGTCACTGCTTACTCCATGCAGTACCAGACTCTTCCCTCTCCCTTGGTACTATTTTTGCAGCTTCAATGATAAAGACCCGGACGTGAACTGTGAGGCAGCAGCACAGCCCGAGACACTGGTGCCCATTAGGCTGGACATCGACATGGACGGACAGAGACTGAGGGATACCTTTCTGTGGAACAAGAACGGTAGGCTCCCGGCATGGGTTGAGTGTGGTGTTGTGGTGTCTGGTGTGTGACGCGGAGTGCGTGTGGTTAGTGGCAGTGTTCTCTCTAGCTTCCTCCCAAAGGGTACAGTGCCCTTGGCTGCTCTCACGTTCCCTTTGGCACTCCTTAGAGTCCCTTCATGAGCCCTTGTTATTTCGTGTTACTCTTCACACTCATCACAGTGTCGGAAGTGCTTATAATGCATGCACTTTATCATTGTCAATGATCAATATGCTGTAGTAGAATAAGCCTCCGGCGTGTTCCCCCACTTTGGACTTGACACCCTTGAGAGAGCACTGTATTGGAGGGGCAACCCTTCTTGCTAGCATTCCTACCATACGCATCGTACCGTGGGACTTTGTTGCTTCATGCACTTCATGCACTGTGTTTGCAGAGTCGCTGATTTCCCCTGAGCAGTTTGCTGAGCTGCTTTGTGACGACTTGGAGCTGCCAATGAGTACCTTTGTCCCTGCAATAGCACAGTCCCTGAAGCAGCAGCTGGAACAGTATAACAATGATTTGATACCTCAGGACGAGGAGGATAGGAGAGTGATTGTGAAGGTGAGAGGTGTGAGTGTGAAGTTGATGTGTGTGAGGGTGAGGGTGTGGAAGGGGAAAGGTGATCGTGAAGGTAATAGTGAGAGGATAGGATGAGTGGGTGATTGTGGCAATGAAGGTGTGAGCGTGTGGAGTGTAGAGGAGATCTTGAAGATGATAGGAAGACGGATGATGTTGGGGTGTGAATGATGATTGTAGGGAGTGTACAGGGTACACTTGGGAGGTATCAGACTGAGGTTTGATTGACTCGTGTTCCTTCCCCCTCCCTCTCCACCATCCTCCCACCAGCTAAACATCCACGTGGGTAACATGTCCTTGGTGGACCAGTTTGAGTGGGATCTCTCTAACCCGCTAAATAGCCCCGAGGAGTTCTCCCTTCAGCTCTGTGCAGACCTCGGCCTCGGAGGAGAGTTTGCCCCCACTATCGCATACGCCATACGAGGACAACTTAGCTGGCATGCCAAGGCATACTTGTGAGTTGGCACTTCTCTAACTAGCCACTGCATACATAACCTACTGCTTGAACACTTTCTTTTACTTCACAGTGCATGGAAAACTTGAACCCTAGCCCCCACGGTAGTACCATAGTCCACACCTTCTGTCTTACGGTAGATTTAGACCTTTAACGCTGCTCAAGCATAATTTTGACAATCAATAGTCCAGCAGTAAACTGTGACACTTCTCCTTAGCTTGGTGGTAGTACCGTGCCTACTCTAAATGCATGTGAATTTGTGATGCTGCAATGTGTGTGTGAATTTGTGTGTTTTGTCTTCCTGTCTGCCTTCCGGTAGTGAGGCCCTCCCCCCCATCGAGGCAGCCCTCCGAGACCCAACAGAACTGGAGGAATGGGGGCCCACCGTGCAGGAGCTAACTGAGGCTGAGATGGAGAAGAAGATGAGGGATCAAGACAGGAACACGCGACGCATGAGAAGGCTGCAGGTTCAGGCCTGGTGACAACACACAGATCAACCAACATTTGCAGGGTCTTAGACATGGGACCACTTTTCACAAGTATATTTCTGACCTCCATTACATTAGTTCATAGTTCGTATTCCTTTGATTTTAATCAGCACTATTGAAAATTCTCTTTCACATGATTGAAGTGCATTAAATATTGTAGGTATTAAAATTAATGTTGAAAAAGGGGGATGAAAAACTTATGTCATGTGATGTCATGTGACCATCAGCTGCTTCTGTGTGATGTCTCATGATTGGTGCTGGATTGCTGTACACTTGCACTGTTTGGCAGATGGGATACAGTCTCCAACAGCTGTAGTATCTCTTCCTCTGTGAATCGGTCCTCGATATCTTCAATAATCTACACACAGTAAACAGAGGGTCACAGCAGTGCAGTACCAGTTGCATCACGCGGGCTTGAACTCACCAAGTACATCTCAACTTGTGTGGTTGGTCTCAAGTTCAGCAGCTGCAACTTCTCAGTCCTACACACAATACAGCAGAGGTAAGGTGGCACTGCTGAACACTGGTCTCATTCCCAGACCCTTCCAAAGCTCGTGCGAGGGTCTGGGGATGAGACTACCTGAACACACAGTGGATCGACACGCCATACAACACTGTGTCAGCGGAGACACGTGCCATGTGCGGATATACCAACAGCTCCAGATTGAGGCAGGCATGTTTAAATATTGCTGGAATAATTAGTTCCCCCTTAGCGGGCCATCACTGTGTCATGTGGTACAGCACTGCTTCAAGTCTTACTTGGTCAGTTTGTGCTGGAGCAGTTTGTTCAGGAATGTCTCCACCACCTTTGGGTTCTGAGGGGATGGAATAAGGGGAGCTAGTCATTTAGCAAGAAACACACAAAACATACATAGAATGGGTCAGAATCACATTATATAAACTACTTGTGAGTTGGTTGAAACACACTGATAGTAATGAGTAGTTTCGTGTAGCCAACGGCTTCTTCCCCTCTATTTTAATCGATGACATCATGAAGTGGTCAGCTACACGAGACTAATTAATGATAGAAACCATCTGACATTACCTGCAACATGGGTTAGGCACAACATCCCTGAACACGCATTAACAGCACAGAAGTACAACTGACTCCCTGCATGCCAGTGTGCTCTCACCAACCTGATACTTGCACGGTGTTTCTTCCAAATACTGGGTTGTCTGCAGGAAGAGAACAACAGTCAATAAAGAAAACTTAAAAGAAGACACACACTCAGACACTCTACCTTCATCCACAGAGCGCCAGCAGACATACAGCAGTTATACAATACACTAACACATCTGATGATGATGCCTGTGCAGCTAACAGTGTTACTAAGTGCCTCAATGTACATGGTGAATATGCAGTGGTGCAGTCGTCACCTCATACACTATTGTGGCTACATTTGCCTTGGGCCCTTTCACTTCTTTTAGGAGAGCATACACCTGGGGAGAGAAGGAACTTTCATAACAACTGTGTGTGTGTGTGTTGTGTGTGTGTGTGCGTGTGTGTGTGCGTGTGTGTGTGTGTGTGTGTGTGTGTGTGTGTGTGTGTGTGTGTGTGTGTGTGTGTGTGTGTGTGTGTGTGTGTGTGTGTGTGTGTGTGTGTGTGTGTGTGTGTGTGTGTGCCTGTGTGTGTCAGCTTACCTCGTAATTACTGAGGAAAGCAACTCTTTCGTTCAGCACTTCCATCATCCACCAGCATACAACACATTAGTAAGTATTTAAACATACCCTAACTACCAATATAAATGATTGTACACGTCCTGCGCGGCCCCGCCCAAGTCAAGCAGTATGGAGGCAGAGAGCGAAAATGCGGGCTCGCTTGTGTCGGTGGAGACAACACCAGGTGAGGTGCTAGCTGCATAGTACACAACCCATCGTGTGCTTACTGCTGACAAGCCGTGAATTGGTAACAAAAATCAGAAGTGGCTGTGTTCCTGCTGTGAATATGCGGGCGTTCCCGGCGCCACCTTCTCTAGTACGAGTGCAGTGCGACAGGTCTAGCACAACCCCTAGGCGCAAACACGATTTCTCCTAGGAAGGTATCGCTCAAGGAGACGCGCTCCCGTCGTGGTGTTCGTTCCCCTATGTGGAGTGATGAGCTCAGCTCATACTATATTTATGGGATACTAGCTGCTACCTACTTCAACTTGGTTCACTCTGCCCCCCCCCGGCCCCAACAGATGAGGAAGACCATCGGAGGGAGGTGTTGCAGGGGAATCTTCTGGTGGAGCACCGGCCAAAGTCACGCACAATCAGACTCTTTGTTTCCAGTGACCCACAAGGTACGTATGTTAGTGCGATGTTGTGTGTGTGTGTGTATCAGTTTACATGCCTGTTAAAATACGTTTTTACATATGTTCAGGTATATATTGTGTGCAATACAAACCTTATGTATGCAAAGATATAAATATCGTACAGTCTTATTAAAGTGCAAAGAAGGATGGACCTACTATTTACTATCTTTTTAACACATCATCCCTCCATGATCTGCAAGATTTGTATTCACTGTAAAAAGTACATCGAGTGATGCATGTAACACTGGCACAGTCTGGTGTAGAGATGTGTTTCCATTCTGTCATCTACAGATTCGGTATGGGAGCGCTGCCTCTTTGACCAGTATGTCCTGCCTCGTTTGAAGCATCACTCGGAATCACTTGGCCTTCACTTCCATTTGGTCAACTTGGAGCCGGTCCACGATAGTCCTCGAGAAATGCTAAAGACACGAGAGCTCAATTTGAAGGAAGTAAAGCTGTCCCAGCAAATCTCCATTGGCCCTTCCTTTGTTGTGAGTATGCACACTTTACAACACAGAGAAACCTGTAACTGAATTAATTTTTAGTGTGTCAAATCGTGGTTGGTTCCATGTGGAGCAGCTCAGGTGGAATGGTAGACATTAAAGAACTGTTGTTCTAGCAGCAGCAACACGTGGTCATGTATGCAGTCATCCAGGCTTGCTTGTTTCTCCCCTTCTCTAGTCCCTACTGTCCCATCGCTATGGTTGGCGGGCTACTCCGCCTTACATCTCGAAGGACGACTTTCTTCTCCTGGCCAGCTGTCTCTCCAGTGACGACCGCCACACCCACCAGCTCCTCCTTCAGTGGTACAATCTGGATGAGAACCTCATGCCCCCAGCTTATACGTTCAACTGGAATGCACTAAAGAGTGCAAGGTTGTGTGTGTGTATGTGAATGTGTGTGGCGGGTAGGGGAGGGAGGGAGGGTGAATGGGTGTTCTCAACACTGCATTGTGGTGATGGTTGTAGTAGGAAGGAGGAGCTTACTATATAACACACTGCTCCTTGGGGGAAGTGCAGAGCAAGATGCACGCCACAATGCACACCATGCTCCTGTGGTTAGCACATTTGCTGATGGTGGTCAGCGCTGGCAAAGGTACATTCACCCAGATGTACCCTTTCCTGCAATGAGCTCGTTTGTATGTGCAGTATGCTATTCATTGTGTATGGTACAGCAAGACAGCTTGCATTGTTAATGCATGTCCTCTGTGCGTATGTCCTGATGCCTTTGTGCAATACCAAACATTTGGAGAAGTGTTGCTTATAATTGCATACTGTTCCTGTCCCTTGTGGATTCACCAGTAACCAAGGTCTTGCCTCCTCCCCCCCCCCCCCCCCCCCCCTACACACAGCCGTCAGAGCTGGGAAATCTTCAGTCGAGCACTTCGTAAGGCTGCTAAACTCCTCTTTGGCACAAGGGAGAAGAGCAAGGTCCAGCTGTTCACTGTATCCACCAGTGAGGAGGAGATCACCTCAGGCATCTTCAACTGTGGTGTTCCCGGCAGTGGGGAGCAAGGGAATAAGTGCTGCTGGTTCAAGAGGGTCTTCGTAGACATGCACAGTCAGAAGGCCAATGACCCTGCAATGAGGTCATATTGTGATGTCATGTGTGACAGATGTGACGTGGACCAGGAAGCGCAGAAGACGCTGGCACACTTGAAGGAGGCCAGAATGACTACGAAGCACATCGGGTGGGTTGAACCAAGTGGCACAGTGACATTCACTTGTGTCCAGTAAGCATGCGTGGGTGGCTGTGAGTGAAGTGTACACTGCACATGGTGTCTTGAATATGAAAGTGGTTGTATTTGTCTTTGGTGATCGGTTGTATGTGATGCAGTGGAACCTGTCAAGTCTGGCAACCTGCGTGTGTACGTGGGTTGTAGTACAGTGAAACCTGTCTAAGACAACCACCTGTGGGCCAGTTCTAACTGACCTTTATAGAGAGGTGGCTGCTGTACATGCAGAGGTAGATTGCAATGCTTTAGTGCTGTTTGGGGCCAGGGAGGCTGGCTGTTGTAGAGAGGTGGCTGCCTGACACAGTGACCATCTTAGACAGATTCCACTGTATCAGGAAAATGGCTGCAGGTTATTTGATACCTATCCGAGTTTTAATGTGTTTGTTTGTGTGTGGGGAGGAGGCACTGAGTGAGGCTGGCTACTTTGTACATCTACTACTGTGAACAGGTAGCACTGTTGTACTATTTCCATTTCCTGTCTTTTCCTTCTCCATGTTCCCTTTTACCTCATGTGCCACCTCACACCCCTCCCACCTCTACACACCCCTCCCACCTCTACACACCCCTCCCACCTCTACACATCCCTCTGCACCTCTACACACCCCTCCCACCTCTACACACCCCTCCCACCTCTACACACCCTTCCCACCTCTACACACCACTCCCACCTCTACACACCCCTCCTACCTCTACACACCCCTCCCACCTCTACACACCCCTCCCACCTCTACACACCACTCCCACCTCTACACACCCCTCCTACCTCTACACACCCCTCCCACCTCTACACACCACTTCCACCTCTACACACACGTCTATGCTTTCAGACTTGAAAATACCAACATCTTTGAATTTCCAATCAAGTGGGCGAAGGGGTGTGGCTTGGACCCTCGGAACGACCCCACCCACTCTGATTACCTGCACAGCTTGCTTGCAACCAGTACCGACTTCCTGCAGCAGAAGATCACTGCAGCTGCTGAGTGGTACGAAGACCACTCCGGGCCTGAGCTGTACAAGGAGGCCCTATTCCATGGCCACCTGTGCCAGGAGAAAGCCAAGCAGTTTAGGGTTAGTGAACAGCTTGCTCATGTGACAGTCACATGATACCACTCTATCATGTGACAGTCACAAGGTATCACTTGATCATGTGACAGTCACATGATACCACTTGATCTGCTACCAAACTTGAAAACAATCAAGCATGTCTGTCCCTTAGCCACAAAAGATTCTTTCACTTGATACCTTCCTTGCACTCCAGGTGCATGGAGAGACCCTTGTCAAGGTGCAGAACTACCTCAACGGCTCCTCTGTCCAGCCCCTTGTGGTTAGCGGTTTGCCGGGATACGGGAAGAGTACCCTCCTGTCTGCTTCTGCTCGCTATCTCAGGGAGAAGCACTCTTTGAGGGACATGTGTATTGTAATGCGTTTCTTAGGGACAACTCCGCAGTCAGCAACCATTAGGAGGACTTTGGAGAGTGTCTGCCAACAGGTATGTTGTGTTGTGTGTGCATGCGTGTGTGTGTGTGTGTGTGTGTGTGTGTGTGTGTGTGTGTGTGTGTGTGTGTGTGTGTGTGTGTGTGTGTGTGTGTGTGTGTGTGTGTGTGTGTGTGTGTGTGTGTGTGTATGTGTGTGTGTGTGTGTGTGTGCATGCATGTGTGTGTGTATGTGTGTGTGTGTGTGTGTGTGCATGCGTGTGTGTGTGTGTGTATGTGTATGTCTTGTCTGTATGCATTCAATTGATTGTTGCGTATTCAAGCATCTTGACTCTAATCTGTATCCCTCCCCTCTTCCCCCACCCCCCGTAGCTCATTTCTGTGTACAGCAGCACTGCAGCAGAGTCCAGCACTGCACCCACATTCCACGATTACCAGAGCACTGTCCGCACCTTCCACCACCTCCTGGCATCCCTCCCCCACACTGAAAAGCCAGTGTACATATTCTTAGATGCAGTTGATGAGCTATCAGCAGAGGATGGTGCCTACAGCATGTCCTGGGTGCCTGGAACACTGCCCCCACATGTGAAACTGGTGTTGAGTACCTCTTCTTCAAAGAACTGCAGCTGCTTTGCAGCCCTTCAAGGTGTACTTCACAACAACAGGCAGCAACTCATTGAAGTAGGCACATTTGGATTGTGATGTCATACATCATGTGACAGCCATGTGACTTGCTAATGAATACCATTGACATGTGCTACTTACCAATGAATGTCATTACTGTACACATTAGGTTCCTCCACTGGATGAGCGAAGTGCCGAGGCCCTGCTGTTCTCTTTGATAGAGGAAGCCGGACGGACACTGACATCCAATCAGAAGGCAGTCGCCATGGAGACAGCTCTGTCCTGCCCAATGCCTCTCTTTCTCACTCTGCTTGCTGGGAAGCTAGAGAAACTACACCATACAGATGTTTTGCTTCCGAAGGACATGCCACGTGGACTGGAGGAAGCTGTGGAGAAAGTGCTGGAGGAGGTGGAGAATGTCTGTGGCCAAGTTGTTGTGGAGAGAGCCCTTGCTTTGATCAGCTGTGCGAAGACCGGGCTGACCGAGGCAGAAATGATGGATCTGCTTTCCCTTGATGATGAGGTGAGGGATTAGGGGTGTGGGTGGGGGGTTGGAAGAAGTGTTTCTTGCAATAGAACCTCACTATAGCTTTCCCTTCACCAGCCATGGTAATTTTAGTATGCAATGCTTCAAGTCTTGCACACTGTGATGAGGATATAGTTCATTGCATGCTTCTGTAATTGTTATACATTAAAATAAGTAAATTTTCAATGTGTTGATTGCTCAGGTAGTGGCTTGTACCAGAGGTGCTTCCACTCTCTCCTCCTTTGGTCCGGGTGGAAGAGACCTGGTTCCCTCCCTCCTCTGGTCCCGCCTCCTTCACTCCCTCCTGCCATCAATCCTGGAGTTCCGACGTGGTGAGAGTGACCTGCTAGTCCTGAACTTAAAGCACTCTGTCCTCCGGAAGGTTGTTGAAGACAGGTACCTTGGAAGTGAGGAGAAGCGGTGGATGGCTTTCAACCAGCTCAGTGGCTATTTTAGTGGAAAGCTACAAAGAGGTGACCATGCTCAATTGGAGGGGCAGGGGGAGGAGCAACACAAAGTGGAAGAATGTGTAGACACACCAGGTATGTTTATGGAGAATATGAAGTGTACATAAAGTATATTTATTCTTTGTGCTATTCTCCTGGTCCTCTAACAGATGTAGAAACTGGTGACAACAGTTGTTCGACTGCCCTTCAGAATCGCCTAGGTGACAGGGGAAGTCCCTTCCTCAATCAGCCACTGTGGCTGGTTTCGAAATCTGCCTCTCACCTCAACTGCAGAAAGTTAACGGAACTCCCACACGCACTAGCACAGCAAGGAGAGGTGGACATGTTGAAGGAACTCTTGTGCAGTCTACAGTGGCAGCAGGCAATAATTACAGGGTTCTCCTCATCAGACTTGGTAGCAGAGTTTAGCAATCTTGTTCCTGTTGTTCCTGAGAACAAGTACGTAAGCTACACTGTCATATTCTGTAGTTGATCACATGCTTGTCACATGACACTGGTGGTGTTGTTGATGTGTGCAGGGATCAGGCTGTCAACAGTGTGGAGTTGAGGATTGTCCGTGAAGCATTGTGTCTCTCTTCTGCAGCACTTTCGCTCTCACCAAAGCTCCTCCCACAGCAGCTGATTGGTCGGCTTCTTCCTTTTGTCTGTGATGCATCTGTATATAGGTATGTAATCAGTGATGGCTAGCAGCTTATATCGAATCTTGGTGTTGTTATCAGCACACTATGTATACAGCCTCTCCTCAGATGGTCGGGTGATTGAAGGGCAGCTAACCTGTTTAAATGCACTTCTCTGTCCTGCAGACCTCTGGTGTCCAGTCTGTATAAGGAAGCTGTGAGTGCTGTTACTGCTCCTGCTATTCTTCCACAGCAGCACTTGGCTGAAACTCCAGGTGTGTGTGTGTGAGTCACCAGTGCTAACCATAGGGCCTCCAATGCATATATACCCATTTAGCCTTTTACTAGTGTCCCCCTAGGACACTACCCATTTAATACGTAGTGTCCCCCTAGGACACTACCCATTTAATACGTCGTGTCCCCCTAGGACCCTACCCATTTAATACGTAGTGTCCCCCTAGTACACTACCCATTTAATGCGTCGTGTCCCCCTAATACACTACCCATTTAATACGTCAAGTCCCCCTAGTACACTACCCATTTAATGCGTAGTGTCCCCCTAGTACACTACCCATTTAATACGTAGTGTCCCCCTAGTACACTACCCATTTAATACGTAGTGTCCCCCTAGGACACTACCCATTTAATACGTAGTGTCCCCCTAGTACACTACCCATTTAATACGTAGTGTCCCCCTAGGACACTACCCATTTAATACATTGTGTCCCCCTAGTACACTACCCATTTGATACGTTGTGTCCCCCTAGTACACTACCCATTTAATACGTTGTGTCCCCCTAGTACACTACCCATTTAATACGTAGTGTCCCCCTAGTACACTACCCATTTAATACATTGTGTCCCTAGTACACTACCCATTTAATACGTGGTGTCCCCCTAGTACACTACCCATTTAATACGTCATGTCCCCCTAGTACACTACCCATTTAATTCGTAGTGTCCCCCTAGGACATTACCCATTTAATGCGTAGTGTCCCCCTAGGACACTACCCATTTAATACGTTGTGTCCCCCTAGGACACTACCCATTTAATACGTGGTGTCCCCCTAGTACACTACCCATTTAATACGTAGTGTCCCCCTAGTACACTACCCATTTAATGCGTAGTGTCCCCCTAGTACACTACCCATTTAATACATAGTGTCCCCCTAGGACATTACCCATTTAATGCGTAGTGTCCCCCTAGGACACTACCCATTTAATGCGTAGTGTCCCCCTAGGACACTACCCATTTAATACGTTGTGTCCCCCTAGGACACTACCCATTTAATACGTCGTGTCCCCCTAGGACCCTACCCATTTAATACGTAGTGTCCCCCTAGTACACTACCCATTTAATGCATCGTGTCCCCCTAATACACTACCCATTTAATACGTCAAGTCCCCCTAGTACACTACCTATTTAATACGTAGTGTCCCCCTAGTACACTACCCATTTAATACGTAGTGTCCCCCTAGTACACTACCCATTTAATACGTAGTGTCCCCCTAGTACACTACCCATTTAATGCGTAGTGTCCCCCTAGTACACTACCCATTTAATACGTAGTGTCCCCCTAGTACACTACCCATTTAATACGTAGTGTCCCCCTAGGACACTACCCATTTAATACGTAGTGTCCCCCTAGTACACTACCCATTTAATACGTAGTGTCCCCCTAGGACACTACCCATTTAATACGTTGTGTCCCCCTAGTACACTACCCATTTAATACGTAGTGTCTCCCTAGGACCCTACCCATTTAATACGTCAAGTCCCCCTAGTACACTACCCATTTAATGCGTAGTGTCCCCTAGTACACTACCCATTTAATACGTAGTGTCCCCCTAGTACACTACCCATTTAATACGTGGTGTCCCCCTAGTACACTACCCATTTAATACGTCATGTCCCCCTAGTACACTACCCATTTAATACGTAGTGTCCCCCTAGGACATTACCCATTTAATGCGTAGTGTCCCCCTAGGACACTACCCATTTAATACGTTGTGTCCCCCTAGGACACTACCCATTTAATACGTGGTGTCCCCCTAGTACACTACCCATTTAATACGTAGTGTCCCCCTAGGACACTACCCATTTAATGCGTAGTGTCCCCCTAGTACACTACCCATTTAATACATAGTGTCCCCCTAGGACATTACCCATTTAATGCGTAGTGTCCCCCTAGTACACTACCCATTTAATGCGTAGTGTCCCCCTAGGACACTACCCATTTAATACGTTGTGTCCCTCTAGGACACTACCCATTTAATACGTCGTGTCCCCCTAGGACCCTACCCATTTAATACGTAGTGTCCCCCTAGTACACTACCCATTTAATGCATCATGTCCCCCTAATACACTACCCATTTAATACGTCAAGTCCCCCTAGTACACTACCTATTTAATACGTAGTGTCCCCCTAGTACACTACCCATTTAATACGTAGTGTCCCCCTAGTACACTACCCATTTAATACGTAGTGTCCCCCTAGGACACTACCCATTTAATACGTAGTGTCCCCCTAGTACACTACCCATTTAATACGTAGTGTCCCCCTAGGACACTACCCATTTAATACATTGTGTCCCCCTAGTACACTACCCATTTGATACGTTGTGTCCCCCTAGTACACTACCCATTTAATACGTTGTGTCCCCCTAGTACACTACCCATTTAATACGTAGTGTCCCCCTAGTACACTACCCATTTAATACATTGTGTCCCTAGTACACTACCCATTTAATACGTGGTGTCCCCCTAGTACACTACCCATTTAATACGTCATGTCCCCCTAGTACACTACCCATTTAATACGTAGTGTCCCCCTATGACATTACCCATTTAATGCGTAGTGTCCCCCTAGGACACTACCCATTTAATACGTTGTGTCCCCCTAGGACACTACCCATTTAATACGTGGTGTCCCCCTAGTACACTACCCATTTAATACGTAGTGTCCCCCTAGTACACTACCCATTTAATGCGTAGTGTCCCCCTAGTACACTACCCATTTAATGCGTAGTGTCCCCCTAGGACACTACCCATTTAATACGTTGTGTCCCCCTAGTACACTACCCATTTAATACGTGGTGTCCCCCTAGTACACTACCCATTTAATACGTAGTGTCCCCCTAGGACACTACCCATTTAATGCGTAGTGTCCCCCTAGGACACTACCCATTTAATGCGTAGTGTCCCCCTAGGACACTACCCATTTAATACGTAGTGTCTCCCTAGGACCCTACCCATTTAATACGTCAAGTCCCCCTAGTACACTACCCATTTAATGCGTAGTGTCCCCCTAGTACACTACCCATTTAATACGTAGTGTCCCCCTAGTACACTACCCATTTAATACGTAGTGTCCCCCTAGTACACTACCCATTTAATACGTAGTGTCCCCCTAGTACACTACCCATTTAATACATTGTGTCCCTAGTACACTACCCATTTAATACGTGGTGTCCCCCTAGTACACTACCCATTTAATACGTTGTGTCCCCCTAGTACACTACCCATTTAATACGTGGTGTCCCCCTAGTACACTACCCATTTAATACGTAGTGTCCCCCTAGGACACTACCCATTTAATACATTGTGTCCCTAGTACATTACCCATTTAATACGTGGTGTCCCCCTAGTACACTACCCATTTAATACGTAGTGTCCCCCTAGGACACTACCCATTTAATACGTAGTGTCCCCCTAGTACACTACCCATTTAATGCGTCGTGTCCCCCTAGTACACTACCCATTTAATGCGTCGTGTCCCCCTAGTACACTACCCATTTAATACGTAGTGTCCCCCTAGTACACTACCCATTTAATGCGTAGTGTCCCCCTAGTACACTACCCATTTAATGCGTAGTGTCCCCCTAGTACACTACCCATTTAATACGTAGTGTCCCCCTAGGACACTACCCATTTAATGCGTAGTGTCCCCCTAGGACACTACCCATTTAATGCGTAGTGTCCCCCTAGGACACTACCCATTTAATACGTTGTGTCCCCCTAGTACACTACCCATTTAATACGTAGTGTCTCCCTAGGACCCTACCCATTTAATACGTCAAGTCCCCCTAGTACACTACCCATTTAATGCGTAGTGTCTCCTAGTACACTACCCATTTAATACGTAGTGTCCCCCTAGTACACTACCCATTTAATACGTAGTGTCCCCCTAGTACACTGCCCATTTAATACGTCAAGTCCCCCTAGTACACTACCCATTTAATACGTGGTGTCCCCCTAGTACACTACCCATTTAATACATTGTGCCCCTAATACACTACCCATTTAATACGTGGTGTCCCCCTAGTACACTACCCATTTAATACGTTGTGTCCCCCTAGTACACCACCCATTTAATACATAGTGTCCCCCTAGTACACTACCCATTTAATACGTAGTGTCCCCCTAGGACACTACCCATTTAATACGTTGTGTCCCTAGTACACTACCCATTTAATACGTGGTGTCTCCCTAGGACCCTACCCATTTAATACGTCAAGTTTCCCTAGGACACTACCCATTTAATGCGTAGTGTCCCCCTAGTACACTACCCATTTAATACATAGTGTCCCCCTAGGACATTACCCATTTAATGCGTAGTGTCCCCCTAGTACACTACCCATTTAATGCGTAGTGTCCCCCTAGGACACTACCCATTTAATACGTTGTGTCCCCCTAGGACACTACCCATTTAATACGTCGTGTCCCCCTAGGACCCTACCCATTTAATACGTAGTGTCCCCCTAGTACACTACCCATTTAATGCATCGTGTCCCCCTAATACACTACCCATTTAATACGTCAAGTCCCCCTAGTACACTACCTATTTAATACGTAGTGTCCCCCTAGTACACTACCCATTTAATACGTAGTGTCCCCCTAGTACACTACCCATTTAATACGTAGTGTCCCCCTAGGACACTACCCATTTAATACGTAGTGTCCCCCTAGTACACTACCCATTTAATACGTAGTGTCCCCCTAGGACACTACCCATTTAATACATTGTGTCCCCCTAGTACACTACCCATTTGATACGTTGTGTCCCCCTAGTACACTACCCATTTAATACGTTGTGTCCCCCTAGTGCACTACCCATTTAATACGTAGTGTCCCCCTAGTACACTACCCATTTAATACGTTGTGTCCCCCTAGTACACTACCCATTTAATACGTAGTGTCCCCCTAGTACACTACCCATTTAATACATTGTGTCCCTAGTACACTACCCATTTAATACGTAATGTCCCCCTAGTACACTACCCATTTAATACGTCATGTCCCCCTAGTACACTACCCATTTAATACGTAGTGTCCCCCTATGACATTACCCATTTAATGCGTAGTGTCCCCCTAGGACACTACCCATTTAATACGTTGTGTCCCCCTAGGACACTACCCATTTAATACGTGGTGTCCCCCTAGTACACTACCCATTTAATACGTAGTGTCCCCCTAGTACACTACCCATTTAATGCGTAGTGTCCCCCTAGTACACTACCCATTTAATGCGTAGTGTCCCCCTAGGACACTACCCATTTAATACGTTGTGTCCCCCTAGGACACTACCCATTTAATACGTGGTGTCCCCCTAGTACACTACCCATTTAATACATAGTGTCCCCCTAGGACACTACCCATTTAATGCGTAGTGTCCCCCTAGGACACTACCCATTTAATGCGTAGTGTCCCCCTAGGACACTACCCATTTAATACGTAGTGTCTCCCTAGGACCCTACCCATTTAATACGTCAAGTCCCCCTAGTACACTACCCATTTAATGCGTAGTGTCCCCCTAGTACACTACCCATTTAATACGTAGTGTCCCCCTAGTACACTACCCATTTAATACGTAGTGTCCCCCTAGTACACTACCCATTTAATACGTAGTGTCCCCCTAGTACACTACCCATTTAATACATTGTGTCCCTAGTACACTACCCATTTAATACGTGGTGTCCCCCTAGTACACTACCCATTTAATACGTTGTGTCCCCCTAGTACACTACCCATTTAATACGTGGTGTCCCCCTAGTACACTACCCATTTAATACGTAGTGTCCCCCTAGGACACTACCCATTTAATACATTGTGTCCCTAGTACATTACCCATTTAATACGTTGTGTCCCCCTAGTACACTACCCATTTAATACGTAGTGTCCCCCTAGGACACTACCCATTTAATACGTAGTGTCCCCCTAGTACACTACCCATTTAATGCGTCGTGTCCCCCTAGTACACTACCCATTTAATGCGTCGTGTCCCCCTAGTACACTACCCATTTAATACGTAGTGTCCCCCTAGTACACTACCCATTTAATGCGTAGTGTCCCCCTAGTACACTACCCATTTAATGCGTAGTGTCCCCCTAGTACACTACCCATTTAATACGTAGTGTCCCCCTAGGACACTACCCATTTAATGCGTAGTGTCCCCCTAGGACACTACCCATTTAATGCGTAGTGTCCCCCTAGGACACTACCCATTTAATACGTTGTGTCCCCCTAGTACACTACCCATTTAATACGTAGTGTCTCCCTAGGACCCTACCCATTTAATACGTCAAGTCCCCCTAGTACACTACCCATTTAATGCGTAGTGTCCCCTAGTACACTACCCATTTAATACGTAGTGTCCCCCTAGTACACTACCCATTTAATACGTAGTGTCCCCCTAGTACACTGCCCATTTAATACGTAGTGTCCCCCTAGTACACTACCCATTTAATACGTGGTGTCCCCCTAGTACACTACCCATTTAATACATTGTGTCCCTAATACACTACCCATTTAATACGTGGTGTCCCCCTAGTACACTACCCATTTAATACGTTGTGTCCCCCTAGTACACCACCCATTTAATACATAGTGTCCCCCTAGGACACTACCCATTTAATACATTGTGTCCCTAGTACACTACCCATTTAATACGTGGTGTCCCCCTAGTACACTACCCATTTAATACGTAGTGTCCCCCTAGGACACTACCCATTTAATACGTAGTGTCCCCCTAGTACACTACCCATTTAATGCGTCGTGTCCCCCTAGTACACTACCCATTTAATGCGTCGTGTCCCCCTAGTACACTACCCATTTAATACGTCAAGTCCCCCTAGTACACTACCCATTTAATGCGTAGTGTCCCCCTAGTACACTACCCATTTAATGCGTAGTGTCCCCCTAGTACACTACCCATTTAATACGTAGTGTCCCCCTAGTACACTACCCATTTAATGCGTAGTGTCCCCCTAGTACACTACCCATTTAATGCGTAGTGTTCCCCTAGGACACTGCCCATTTAATACGTTGTGTCCCCCTAGGACACTACCCATTTAATACGTGGTGTCCCCCTAGTACACTACCCATTTAATACGTAGTGTCCCCCTAGGACACTACCCATTTAATGCGTAGTGTCCCCCTAGGACACTACCCATTTAATACATTGTGTCCCTAGTACACTACCCATTTAATACGTGGTGTCCCCCTAGTACACTACCCATTTAATACGTAGTGTCCCCCTAGGACACTACCCATTTAATACGTAGTGTCCCCCTAGTACACTACCCATTTAATGCGTCGTGTCCCCCTAGTACACTACCCATTTAATGCGTCGTGTCCCCCTAGTACACTACCCATTTAATACGTAGTTTCCCCCTAGGACACTACCCATTTAATACATAGTGTCCCCCTAGTACACTACCCATTTAATGCGTCGTGTCCCCCTAGTACATTACCCATTTAATACGTAGTTTCCCCCTAGGACACTACCCATTTAATACATAGTGTCCCCCTAGTACACTACCCATTTAATACGTAGTGTCCCCCTAGGACACTACCCATTTAATACATTGTGTCCCTAGTACACTACCCATTTAATACGTGGTGTCCCCCTAGTACACTACCCATTTAATACGTAGTGTCCCCCTAGTACACTACCCATTTAATACGTTGTGTCCCCCTAGTACACTACCCATTTAATACGTAGTGTCCCCCTAGTACACTACCCATTTAATACGTTGTGTCCCCCTAGTACACTACCCATTTAATACGTAGTGTCCCCCTAGTACACTACCCATTTAATACATTGTGTCCCTAGTACACTACCCATTTAATACGTGGTGTCCCCCTAGTACACTACCCATTTAATACGTCATGTCCCCCTAGTACACTACCCATTTAATACGTAGTGTCCCCCTATGACATTACCCATTTAATGCGTAGTGTCCCCCTAGGACACTACCCATTTAATACGTTGTGTCCCCCTAGGACACTACCCATTTAATACGTGGTGTCCCCCTAGTACACTACCCATTTAATACGTAGTGTCCCCCTAGTACACTACCCATTTAATACGTAGTGTCCCCCTAGTACACTACCCATTTAATGCGTAGTGTCCCCCTAGGACACTACCCATTTAATACGTTGTGTCCCCCTAGGACACTACCCATTTAATACGTGGTGTCCCCCTAGTACACTACCCATTTAATACGTAGTGTCCCCCTAGGACACTACCCATTTAATGCGTAGTGTCCCCCTAGGACACTACCCATTTAATGCGTCGTGTCCCCCTAGGACACTACCCATTTAATACGTAGTGTCTCCCTAGGACCCTACCCATTTAATACGTCAAGTCCCCCTAGTACACTACCCATTTAATGCGTAGTGTCCCCCTAGTACACTACCCATTTAATACGTAGTGTCCCCCTAGTACACTACCCATTTAATACGTAGTGTCCCCCTAGTACACTACCCATTTAATACGTAGTGTCCCCCTAGTACACTACCCATTTAATACATTGTGTCCCTAGTACACTACCCATTTAATACGTGGTGTCCCCCTAGTACACTACCCATTTAATACGTTGTGTCCCCCTAGTACACTACCCATTTAATACGTGGTGTCCCCCTAGTACACTACCCATTTAATACGTAGTGTCCCCCTAGGACACTACCCATTTAATACATTGTGTCCCTAGTACATTACCCATTTAATACGTGGTGTCCCCCTAGTACACTACCCATTTAATACGTAGTGTCCCCCTAGGACACTACCCATTTAATACGTAGTGTCCCCCTAGTACACTACCCATTTAATGCGTCGTGTCCCCCTAGTACACTACCCATTTAATGCGTCGTGTCCCCCTAGTACACTACCCATTTAATACGTAGTGTCCCCCTAGTACACTACCCATTTAATGCGTAGTGTCCCCCTAGTACACTACCCATTTAATGCGTAGTGTCCCCCTAGTACACTACCCATTTAATACGTAGTGTCCCCCTAGGACACTACCCATTTAATGCGTAGTGTCCCCCTAGGACACTACCCATTTAATGCGTAGTGTCCCCCTAGGACACTACCCATTTAATACGTTGTGTCCCCCTAGTACACTACCCATTTAATACGTAGTGTCTCCCTAGGACCCTACCCATTTAATACGTCAAGTCCCCCTAGTACACTACCCATTTAATGCGTAGTGTCCCCTAGTACACTACCCATTTAATACGTAGTGTCCCCCTAGTACACTACCCATTTAATACGTAGTGTCCCCCTAGTACACTGCCCATTTAATACGTAGTGTCCCCCTAGTACACTACCCATTTAATACGTGGTGTCCCCCTAGTACACTACCCATTTAATACATTGTGTCCCTAATACACTACCCATTTAATACGTGGTGTCCCCCTAGTACACTACCCATTTAATACGTTGTGTCCCCCTAGTACACCACCCATTTAATACATAGTGTCCCCCTAGTACACTACCCATTTAATACGTAGTGTCCCCCTAGGACACTACCCATTTAATACATTGTGTCCCTAGTACACTACCCATTTAATACGTGGTGTCCCCCTAGTACACTACCCATTTAATACGTAGTGTCCCCCTAGGACACTACCCATTTAATACGTAGTGTCCCCCTAGTACACTACCCATTTAATGCGTCGTGTCCCCCTAGTACACTACCCATTTAATGCGTCGTGTCCCCCTAGTACACTACCCATTTAATACGTCAAGTCCCCCTAGTACACTACCCATTTAATGCGTAGTGTCCCCCTAGTACACTACCCATTTAATGCGTAGTGTCCCCCTAGTACACTACCCATTTAATACGTAGTGTCCCCCTAGTACACTACCCATTTAATGCGTAGTGTCCCCCTAGTACACTACCCATTTAATGCGTAGTGTTCCCCTAGGACACTACCCATTTAATACGTTGTGTCCCCCTAGGACACTACCCATTTAATACGTGGTGTCCCCCTAGTACACTACCCATTTAATACGTAGTGTCCCCCTAGGACACTACCCATTTAATGCGTAGTGTCCCCCTAGGACACTACCCATTTAATACATTGTGTCCCTAGTACACTACCCATTTAATACGTGGTGTCCCCCTAGTACACTACCCATTTAATACGTAGTGTCCCCCTAGGACACTACCCATTTAATACGTAGTGTCCCCCTAGTACACTACCCATTTAATGCGTCGTGTCCCCCTAGTACACTACCCATTTAATGCGTCGTGTCCCCCTAGTACACTACCCATTTAATACGTAGTTTCCCCCTAGGACACTACCCATTTAATACATAGTGTCCCCCTAGTACACTACCCATTTAATGCGTCGTGTCCCCCTAGTACATTACCCATTTAATACGTAGTTTCCCCCTAGGACACTACCCATTTAATACATAGTGTCCCCCTAGTACACTACCCATTTAATACGTAGTGTCCCCCTAGGACACTACCCATTTAATACATTGTGTCCCTAGTACACTACCCATTTAATACGTGGTGTCCCCCTAGTACACTACCCATTTAATACGTAGTGTCCCCCTAGTACACTACCCATTTAATACGTTGTGTCCCCCTAGTACACTACCCATTTAATACGTAGTGTCCCCCTAGTACACTACCCATTTAATACGTTGTGTCCCCCTAGTACACTACCCATTTAATACGTAGTGTCCCCCTAGTACACTACCCATTTAATACATTGTGTCCCTAGTACACTACCCATTTAATACGTGGTGTCCCCCTAGTACACTACCCATTTAATACGTCATGTCCCCCTAGTACACTACCCATTTAATACGTAGTGTCCCCCTATGACATTACCCATTTAATGCGTAGTGTCCCCCTAGGACACTACCCATTTAATACGTTGTGTCCCCCTAGGACACTACCCATTTAATACGTGGTGTCCCCCTAGTACACTACCCATTTAATACGTAGTGTCCCCCTAGTACACTACCCATTTAATACGTAGTGTCCCCCTAGTACACTACCCATTTAATGCGTAGTGTCCCCCTAGGACACTACCCATTTAATACGTTGTGTCCCCCTAGGACACTACCCATTTAATACGTGGTGTCCCCCTAGTACACTACCCATTTAATACGTAGTGTCCCCCTAGGACACTACCCATTTAATGCGTAGTGTCCCCCTAGGACACTACCCATTTAATGCGTAGTGTCCCCCTAGGACACTACCCATTTAATACGTAGTGTCTCCCTAGGACCCTACCCATTTAATACGTCAAGTCCCCCTAGTACACTACCCATTTAATGCGTAGTGTCCCCCTAGTACACTACCCATTTAATACGTAGTGTCCCCCTAGTACACTACCCATTTAATACGTAGTGTCCCCCTAGTACACTACCCATTTAATACGTAGTGTCCCCCTAGTACACTACCCATTTAATACATTGTGTCCCTAGTACACTACCCATTTAATACGTGGTGTCCCCCTAGTACACTACCCATTTAATACGTGGTGTCCCCCTAGTACACTACCCATTTAATACGTAGTGTCCCCCTAGGACACTACCCATTTAATACGTAGTGTCCCTAGTACATTACCCATTTAATACGTGGTGTCCCCCTACTACACTACCCATTTAATACGTAGTGTCCCCCTAGGACACTACCCATTTAATACGTAGTGTCCCCCTAGTACACTACCCATTTAATGCGTCGTGTCCCCCTAGTACACTACCCATTTAATGCGTCGTGTCCCCCTAGTACACTACCCATTTAATACGTAGTGTCCCCCTAGTACACTACCCATTTAATGCGTAGTGTCCCCCTAGTACACTACCCATTTAATGCGTAGTGTCCCCCTAGTACACTACCCATTTAATACGTAGTGTCCCCCTAGGACACTACCCATTTAATGCGTAGTGTCCCCCTAGGACACTACCCATTTAATGCGTAGTGTCCCCCTAGGACACTACCCATTTAATACGTTGTGTCCCCCTAGTACACTACCCATTTAATACGTAGTGTCTCCCTAGGACCCTACCCATTTAATACGTCAAGTCCCCCTAGTACACTACCCATTTAATGCGTAGTGTCCCCTAGTACACTACCCATTTAATACGTAGTGTCCCCCTAGTACACTACCCATTTAATACGTAGTGTCCCCCTAGTACACTGCCCATTTAATACGTAGTGTCCCCCTAGTACACTACCCATTTAATACGTGGTGTCCCCCTAGTACACTACCCATTTAATACATTGTGTCCCTAATACACTACCCATTTAATACGTGGTGTCCCCCTAGTACACTACCCATTTAATACGTAGTGTCCCCCTAGTACACCACCCATTTAATACATAGTGTCCCCCTAGTACACTACCCATTTAATACGTAGTGTCCCCCTAGGACACTACCCATTTAATACATTGTGTCCCTAGTACACTACCCATTTAATACGTGGTGTCCCCCTAGTACACTACCCATTTAATACGTAGTGTCCCCCTAGGACACTACCCATTTAATACGTAGTGTCCCCCTAGGACACTACCCATTTAATGCGTCGTGTCCCCCTAGTACACTACCCATTTAATGCGTCGTGTCCCCCTAGTACACTACCCATTTAATACGTCAAGTCCCCCTAGTACACTACCCATTTAATGCGTAGTGTCCCCCTAGTACACTACCAATTTAATGCGTAGTGTCCCCCTAGTACACTACCCATTTAATACGTAGTGTCCCCCTAGTACACTACCCATTTAATGCGTAGTGTCCCCCTAGTACACTACCCATTTAATGCGTAGTGTCCCCCTAGGACACTACCCATTTAATACGTTGTGTCCCCCTAGGACACTACCCATTTAATACGTGGTGTCCCCCTAGTACACTACCCATTTAATACGTAGTGTCCCCCTAGGACACTACCCATTTAATGCGTAGTGTCCCCCTAGGACACTACCCATTTAATACATTGTGTCCCTTGTACACTACCCATTTAATACGTGGTGTCCCCCTAGTACACTACCCATTTAATACGTAGTGTCCCCCTAGGACACTACCCATTTAATACGTAGTGTCCCCCTAGTACACTACCCATTTAATGCGTCGTGTCCCCCTAGTACACTACCCATTTAATGCGTCGTGTCCCCCTAGTACACTACCCATTTAATACGTAGTTTTCCCCTAGGACACTACCCATTTAATACATAGTGTCCCCCTAGTACACTACCCATTTAATGCGTCGTGTCCCCCTAGTACATTACCCATTTAATACGTAGTTTCCCCCTAGGACACTACCCATTTAATACACAGTGTCCCCCTAGTACACTACCCATTTAATACGTAGTGTCCCCCTAGGACACTACCCATTTAATACATTGTGTCCCTAGTACACTACCCATTTAATACGTGGTGTCCCCCTAGTACACTACCCATTTAATACGTAGTGTCCCCCTAGTACACTACCCATTTAATACGTAGTGTCCCCCTAGGACACTACCCATTTAATACGTAGTGTCCCCCTAGTACACTACCCATTTAATGCGTCGTGTCCCCCTAGTACACTACCCATTTAATGCGTCGTGTCCCCCTAGTACACTACCCATTTAATACGTAGTGTCCCCCTAGTACACTACCCATTTAATGCGTAGTGTCCCCCTAGTACACTACCCATTTAATGCGTAGTGTCCCCCTAGTACACTACCCATTTAATACGTAGTGTCTTCCTAGGACACTACCCATTTAATGCGTAGTGTCCCCCTAGGACACTACCCATTTAATGCGTAGTGTCCCCCTAGGACACTACCCATTTAATACGTTGTGTCCCCCTAGTACACTACCCATTTAATACGTAGTGTCTCCCTAGGACCCTACCCATTTAATACGTCAAGTCCCCCTAGTACACTACCCATTTAATGCGTAGTGTCCCCTAGTACACTACCCATTTAATACGTAGTGTCCCCCTAGTACACTACCCATTTAATACATTGTGTCCCTAATACACTACCCATTTAATACGTGGTGTCCCCCTAGTACACTACCCATTTAATACGTTGTGTCCCCCTAGTACACCACCCATTTAATACATAGTGTCCCCCTAGTACACTACCCATTTAATACGTAGTGTCCCCCTAGGACACTACCCATTTAATACATTGTGTCCCTAGTACACTACCCATTTAATACGTGGTGTCCCCCTAGTACACTACCCATTTAATACGTAGTGTCCCCCTAGGACACTACCCATTTAATACGTAGTGTCCCCCTAGTACACTACCCATTTAATGCGTCGTGTCCCCTTAGTACACTACCCATTTAATGCGTCGTGTCCCCCTAGTACACTACCCATTTAATACGTCAAGTCCCCCTAGTACACTACCCATTTAATGCGTAGTGTCCCCCTAGTACACTACCCATTTAATGCGTAGTGTCCCCCTAGTACACTACCCATTTAATACGTAGTGTCCCCCTAGTACACTACCCATTTAATGCGTAGTGTCCCCCTAGTACACTACCCATTTAATGCGTAGTGTCCCCCTAGGACACTACCCATTTAATACGTTGTGTCCCCCTAGGACACTACCCATTTAATACGTGGTGTCCCCCTAGTACACTACCCATTTAATACGTAGTGTCCCCCTAGGACACTACCCATTTAATGCGTAGTTTCCCCCTAGGACACTACCCATTTAATACATTGTGTCCCTAGTACACTACCCATTTAATACGTGGTGTCCCCCTAGTACACTACCCATTTAATACGTAGTGTCCCCCTTGGACACTACCCATTTAATACGTAGTGTCCCCCTAGTACACTACCCATTTAATGCGTCGTGTCCCCCTAGTACACTACCCATTTAATGCGTCGTGTCCCCCTAGTACACTACCCATTTAATACGTAGTTTCCCCCTAGGACACTACCCATTTAATACATAGTGTCCCCCTAGTACACTACCCATTTAATGCGTCGTGTCCCCCTAGTACATTACCCATTTAATACGTAGTTTCCCCCTAGGACACTACCCATTTAATACATAGTGTCCCCCTAGTACACTACCCATTTAATACGTAGTGTCCCCCTAGGACACTACCCATTTAATACATTGTGTCCCTAGTACACTACCCATTTAATACGTGGTGTCCCCCTAGTACACTACCCATTTAATACGTAGTGTCCCCCTAGTACACTACCCATTTAATACGTAGTGTCCCCCTAGTACACTACCCATTTAATGCGTCGTGTCCCCCTAGTACACTACCCATTTAATGCGTCGTGTCCCCCTAGTACACTACCCATTTAATACGTCATGTCCCCCTAGTACACTACCCATTTAATGCGTAGTGTCCCCCTATTACACTACCCATTTAATGCGTAGTGTCCCCCTAGTACACTACCCATTTAATACGTGGTGTCCCCCTAGTACACTACCCATTTAATACGTAGTGTCCCCCTAGTGCACTACCCATTTAATACGTAGTGTCCCCCTAGTACACTACCCATTTAATGCGTAGTGTCCCCCTTGTACACTACCCATTTAATACGTGGTGTCCCCCTAGTACACTACCCATTTAATACGTTGTGTCCCCCTAGTGCACTACCCATTTAATACGTTGTGTCCCCCTAGGACACTACCCATTTAATGCGTAGTGTCCCCCTAGTACACTACCCATTTAATGCGTTGTGTCCCCCTAGTGCACTACCCATTTAATGCGTAGTGTCCCCCTAGGACACTACCCATTTAATGCGTAGTGTCCCCCTAGGACACTACCTATTTAATACGTTGTGTCCCCCTAGTACACTACCCATTTAATACGTAGTGTCTCCCTAGGACCCTACCCATTTAATACGTCAAGTCCCCCTAGTACACTACCCATTTAATGCGTAGTGTCACCTAGTACACTACCCATTTAATACGTAGTGTCCCCCTAGTACACTACCCATTTAATGCGTAGTGTCCCCCTAGTACACTGCCCATTTAATACGTAGTGTCCCCCTAGTACACTACCCATTTAATACGTAGTGTCCTTCTAGTACACTACCCATTTAATACATTGTGTCCCTAGTACACTACCCATTTAATACGTGGTGTCCCCCTAGTACACTACCCATTTAATACGTTGTGTCCCCCTAGTACACTACTCATTTAATACGTAGTGTCCCCCTAGTACACTACCCATTTAATACGTAGTGTCCCCCTAGGACACTACCCATTTAATACATTGTGTCCCCCTAGTACACTACCCATTTAATACGTAGTGTCCCCCTAGTACACTACCCATTTAATACGTAGTGTCCCCCTAGGACACTACCCATTTAATACGTAGTGTCCCCCTAGTACACTACCCATTTAATGCGTCGTGTCCCCCTAGTACACTACCCATTTAATGCGTCGTGTCCCCCTAGTACACTACCCATTTAATACGTCAAGTCCCCCTAGTACACTACCCATTTAATGCGTAGTGTCCCCCTAGTACACTACCCATTTAATGCGTAGTGTCCCCCTAGTACACTACCCATTTAATGCGTAGTGTCCCCCTAGTACACTACCCATTTAATACGTAGTGTCCTCCTAGTACACTACCCATTTAATACGTAATGTCCCTCTAGTACACTACCCATTTAATACATTGTGTCCCTAGTACACTACCCATTTAATACGTGGTGTCCCCCTAGTACACTACCCATTTAATACGTTGTGTCCCCCTAGTACACTACCCATTTAATACGTAGTGTCCCCCTAGGACACTACCCATTTAATACATTGTGTCCCTAGTACACTACCCATTTAATACGTGGTGTCCCCCTAGTACACTACCCATTTAATACGTAGTGTCCCCCTAGTACACTACCCATTTAATACGTAGTGTCCCCCTAGGACACTACCCATTTAATACGTAGTGTCCCCCTAGGACACTACCCATTTAATGCGTCGTGTCCCCCTAGTACACTACCCATTTAATGCGTCGTGTCCCCCTAGTACACTACCCATTTAATACATAGTTTCCCCCTAGGACACTACCCATTTAATACATAGTGTCCCCCTAGTACACTACCCATTTAATGCGTCGTGTCCCCCTAGTACATTACCCATTTAATACGTAGTTTTTCTATAGGACACTACCCATTTAATACGTAGTGTCCCCCTAGTACACTACCCATTTAATACGTAGTGTCCCCCTAGGACACTACCCATTTAATACATTGTGTTTCTAGTACACTACCCATTTAATACGTGGTGTCCCCCTAGTACACTACCCATTTAATACGTAGTGTCCCCCTAGGACACTACCCATTTAATACGTAGTGTCCCCCTAGTACACTACCCATTTAATGCGTCGTGTCCCCCTAGTACACTACCCATTTAATGCGTCGTGTCCCCCTAGTACACTACCCATTTAATACGTCCAGTCCCCCTGGTACACTACCCATTTAATGCGTAGTGTCCCCCTAGTACACTACCCATTTAATGCGTAGTGTCCCCCTAGTACACTACCCATTTAATGCGTCGTGTCCCCCTAGTACACTACCCATTTAATGCGTCGTGTCCCCCTAGTACACTACCCACTTAATACGTCAAGTCCCCCTAGTACACTACCCATTTAATGCGTAGTGTCCCCCTAGTACACTACCCATTTAATGCGTAGTGTCCCCCTAGTACACTACCCATTTAATGCGTAGTGTCCCCCTAGTACACTACCCATTTAATGCGTAGTGTCCCCCTAGTACACTACCCATTTAATACGTGGTGTCCCCCTAGTACACTACCCATTTAATACGTTGTGTCCCCCTAGTGCACTACCCATTTAATACGTTGTGTCCCCCTAGGACACTACCCATTTAATACGTAGTGTCCCCCTAGGACACTACCCATTTAATGCGTAGTGTCCCCCTAGTACACTGCCCATTTAATGCGTAGTGTCTCCCTAGTGCACTACCCATTTAATACGTAGTGTCCCCCTAGTTTACTACCCATTTAATACGTAGCGTCCCCCTAGTACACTACCCGTTTAATGCGTAGTGTCCCCCTAGTACACTACCCATTTAATATGTAGTGTCCCCCTAGTACACTACCCATTTAATGCGTAGTGTCTCCCTAGTGCACTACCCATTTAATACGTAGTGTCCCCCTAGTTTACTACCCATTTAATACGTAGCGTCCCCCTAGTACACTACCCTTTTAATGCGTAGTGTCCCCCTAGTACACTACCCATTTAATATGTAGTGTCCCCCTAGTACACTACCCATTTAATGCGTAGTGTCCCCCTAGTACACTACCCATTTAATACATAGTGACCCCTAGTACACTACCCATTTAATGCGTAGTGTCCCCCTAGTACACTACCCATTTAATGCGTAGTGCCCCCCTAGGACACTACCCATTTAATACATAGTGACCCCTAGTACACTACCCATTTAATGCGTAGTGTCCCCCTAGAACACTACACATTTAATGCGTAGTGTCCCCCTAGTACACTACCCATTTAATGCGTAGTGTCCCCCTAGTACACTACCCATTTAATGCGTAGTGTCCCCCTAGGACACTACCCATTTAATACGTAGTGTCCCCCTAGGACATTACCCATTTAATACGTAGTGTCCCCCTAGTACACTACCCATTTAATACGTAGTGTCCCCCTAGTACACTACCCATTTAATACGTAGTGTCCTCCTAGTACACTACCCATTTAATACGTAATGTCCCCCTAGTACACTACCCATTTAATACATTGTGTCCCTAGTACACTACCCATTTAATACGTGGTGTCCCCCTAGTACACTACCCATTTAATACGTTGTGTCTCCCTAGTACACTACCCATTTAATACGTAGTGTCTCCCTAGGACACTACCCATTTAATACATTGTGTCCCTAGTACACTACCCATTTAATACGTGGTGTCCCCCTAGTACACTACCCATTTAATACGTAGTGTCCCCCTAGTACACTACCCATTTAATACGTAGTGTCCCCCTAGGACACTACCCATTTAATACGTAGTGTCCCCCTAGGACACTACCCATTTAATGCGTCGTGTCCCCCTAGTACACTACCCATTTAATGCGTCGTGTCCCCCTAGTACACTACCCATTTAATACATAGTTTCCCCCTAGGACACTACCCATTTAATACATAGTGTCCCCCTAGTACACTACCCATTTAATGCGTCGTGTCCCCCTAGTACATTACCCATTTAATACGTAGTTTTTCTATAGGACACTACCCATTTAATACGTAGTGTCCCCCTAGTACACTACCCATTTATTACGTAGTGTCCCCCTAGGACACTACCCATTTAATACATTGTGTTTCTAGTACACTACCCATTTAATACGTGGTGTCCCCCTAGTACACTACCCATTTAATACGTAGTGTCCCCCTAGGACACTACCCATTTAATACGTAGTGTCCCCCTAGTACACTACCCATTTAATGCGTCGTGTCCCCCTAGTACACTACCCATTTAATGCGTCGTGTCCCCCTAGTACACTACCCATTTAATACGTCCAGTCCCCCTGGTACACTACCCATTTAATGCGTAGTGTCCCCCTAGTACACTACCCATTTAATGCGTAGTGTCCCCCTAGTACACTACCCATTTAATGCGTCGTGTCCCCCTAGTACACTACCCATTTAATGCGTCGTGTCCCCCTAGTACACTACCCACTTAATACGTTAAGTCCCCCTAGTACACTACCCATTTAATGCGTAGTGTCCCCCTAGTACACTACCCATTTAATGCGTAGTGTCCCCCTAGTACACTACCCATTTAATGCGTAGTGTCCCCCTAGTACACTACCCATTTAATGCGTAGTGTCCCCCTAGTACACTACCCATTTAATACGTGGTGTCCCCCTAGTACACTACCCATTTAATACGTAGTGTCCCCCTAGTGCACTACCCATTTAATACGTAGTGTCCCCCTAGGACACTACCCATTTAATGCGTAGTGTCCCCCTAGTACACTACCCATTTAATACGTAGTGTCCCCCTAGGACACTACCCATTTAATGCGTAGTGTCCCCCTAGTACACTGCCCATTTAATGCGTAGTGTCTCCCTAGTGCACTACCCATTTAATACGTAGTGTCCCCCTAGTTCACTACCCATTTAATACGTAGCGTCCCCCTAGTACACTACCCGTTTAATGCGTAGTGTCCCCCTAGTACACTACCCTTTTAATGCATAGTGTCCCCCTAGTACACTACCCATTTAATATGTAGTGTCCCCCTAGTACACTACCCATTTAATGCGTAGTGTCCCCCTAGTACACTACCCATTTAATACATAGTGACCCCTAGTACACTACCCATTTAATGCGTAGTGTCCCCCTAGTACACTACCCATTTAATGCGTAGTGCCCCCCTAGGACACTACCCATTTAATACATAGTGACCCCTAGTACACTACCCATTTAATGCGTAGTGTCCCCCTAGAACACTACACATTTAATGCGTAGTGTCCCCCTAGTACACTACCCATTTAATGCGTAGTGTCCCCCTAGTACACTACCCATTTAATGCGTAGTGTCCCCCTAGGACACTACCCATTTAATACGTAGTGTCCCCCTAGGACATTACCCATTTAATACGTAGTGTCCCCCTAGTACACTACCCATTTAATACGTAGTGTCCCCCTAGGACATTACCCATTTAATACGTAGTGTCCCCCTAGTACACTACCCATTTAATACGTAGTGTCCCCCTAGTACACTACCCATTTAATGCGTAGTGTCCCCCTAGTACACTACCCTATTAATGCGTAGTGTCCCCCTAGTACACTACCCATTTAATACGTAGTGTCTCCCTAGTACACTACCCATTTAATACGTAGTCTCCCCCTAGGACATTACCCATTTAATACGTAGTGTCCCCCTAGGACATTACCCATTTAATACATAGTGTCCCCCTAGGACACTACCCATTTAATACGTCGTGTCCCCCTAGTACACTACCCATTTAATGCGTCGTGTCCCCCTAGTACAGTACCCATTTAATGCGTAGTGTCCCCCTTGTACACTGCCCATTTAATATGTAGTGTCCCCCTAGTACACTACCCATTTAATACGTAGTGTCCCCCTAGGACACTACCCATTTAATACGTAGTGTCCCCCTAGTACACTACCCATTTAATGCGTCGTGTCCCCCTAGTACACTACCCATTTAATGCGTCGTGTCCCCCTAGTACACTACCCATTTAATACATAGTTTCCCCCTAGGACACTACCCATTTAATACATAGTGTCCCCCTAGTACACTACCCATTTAATGCGTCGTGTCCCCCTAGTACATTACCCATTTAATACGTAGTTTCCCCCTAGGACACTACCCATTTAATACGTAGTGTCCCCCTTGTACACTACCCATTTAATACGTAGTGTCCCCCTAGGACACTACCCATTTAATACATTGTGTCCCTAGTACACTACCCATTTAATACGTGGTGTCCCCCTAGTACACTACCCATTTAATACGTAGTGTCCCCCTAGGACACTACCCATTTAATACGTAGTGTCCCCCTAGTACACTACCCATTTAATGCGTCGTGTCCCCCTAGTACACTACCCATTTAATGCGTCGTGTCCCCCTAGTACACTACCCATTTAATACGTCAAGTCCCCCTAGTACACTACCCATTTAATGCGTAGTGTCCCCCTAGTACACTACCCATTTAATGCGTAGTGTCCCCCTAGTACACTACCCATTTAATGCGTCATGTCCCCCTAGTACACTACCCATTTAATGCGCCGTGTCCCCCTAGTACACTACCCACTTAATACGTCAAGTCCCCCTAGTACACTACCCATTTAATGCGTAGTGTCCCCCTAGTACACTACCCATTTAATGCGTAGTGTCCCCCTAGTACACTACCCATTTAATACGTGGTGTTTCCCTAGTACACTACCCATTTAATACGTAGTGTCCCTTTAGTGCACTACCCATTTAATACGTAGTGTCCCCCTAGTACACTACCCATTTAATGCGTAGTGTCCCCCTAGTACAGTACCCATTTAATACGTTGTGTCCCCCTAGTGCACTACCCATTTAATACGTTGTGTCCCCCTAGGACACTACCCATTTAATGCGTAGTGTCCCCCTAGTACACTACCCATTTAATACGTAGTGTCCCCCTAGGACACTACCCATTTAATGCGTAGTGTCCCCCTAGTACACTACCCATTTAATGCGTAGTGTCTCCCTAGTGCACTACCCATTTAATACGTAGTGTCCCCCTAGTTCACTACCCATTTAATACGTAGCGTCCCCCTAGTACACTACCCGTTTAATGCGTAGTGTCCCCCTAGTACACTACCCATTTAATGCGTAGTGTCCCCCTAGTACACTACCCATTTAATATGTAGTGTCCCCCTAGTACACTACCCATTTAATGCGTAGTGTCCCCCTAGTACACTACCCATTTAATACATAGTGACCCCTAGTACACTACCCATTTAATGCGTAGTGTCCCCCTAGTACACTACCCATTTAATGCGTAGTGCCCCCCTAGGACACTACCCATTTAATACATAGTGACCCCTAGTACACTACCCATTTAATGCGTAGTGTCCCCCTAGAACACTACCCATTTAATGCGTAGTGTCCCCCTAGTTCACTACCCATTTAATGCGTAGTGTCCCCCTAGTTCACTACCCATTTAATGCGTAGTGTCCCCCTAGGACATTACCCATTTAATACGTAGTGTCCCCCTAGTACACTACCCATTTAATACGTAGTGTCCCCCTAGGACATTACCCATTTAATACGTAGTGTCCCCCTAGTACACTACCCATTTAATACGTAGTGTCCCCCTAGTACACTACCCATTTAATGCGTAGTGTCCCCCTAGGACACTACCCATTTAATGCGTAGTGTCCCCCTAGTACACTACCCATTTAATACGTAGTGTCTCCCTAGTACACTACCCATTTAATACGTAGTGTCCCCCTAGGACATTACCCATTTAATACGTAGTGTCCCCCTAGGACATTACCCATTTAATACATAGTGTCCCCCTAGGACACTACCCATTTAATACGTCGTGTCCCCCTAGTACACTACCCATTTAATGCGTCGTGTCCCCCTAGTACAGTACCCATTTAATGCGTAGTATCCCCTTAGGACACTACCCATTTAATACATAGTGTCCCCCTAGTACACTACCCATTTAATGTGTAGTGTCCCCCTAGGACACTACCCATTTAATACGTAGTATCCCCCTAGGACATTACCCATTTAATACGTAGTGTCCCCCTAGTACACTACCCATTTAATACATAGTGTCCCCCTAGTACAGTACCCATTTAATGTTTAGTGTCCCCCTAGGACACTACCCATTTAATACGTAGTATCCCCCTAGGACATTACCCATTTATTAGTGTCCCCCTTGGACACTACCCATTTAATGCGTAGTGTCCCCCTAGTACACTACCCATTTAATACATAGTGTCCCCCTAGTACAGTACCCATTTAATGCGTAGTGTCCCCCTAGTACAGTACCCATTTAATGCGTAGTGTCCCCCTAGTACACTGCCCATTTAATACGTAGTGTCCCCCTAGTACACTACCCATTTAATAAGTAGTGTCCCCCTAGTACACTACCCATTTAATATGTAGTGTCCCCCTAGTACACTACCCATTTAATACGTAGTGTCCCCCTAGTACACTACCCATTTAATGCGTAGTGTCCCCCTAGTACACTGCCCATTTAATACGTAGTATCCCCCTAGTACACTACCCATTTAATATGTAGTGTCTCCCTAGTACACTACCCATTTAATGCGTAGTGTCCCCCTAGTACACTACCCATTTAATGCGTAGTGTCCCCCTAGTACACTGCCCATTTAATACGTAGTGTCCCCCTAGTACACTACCCATTTAATATGTAGTGTCCCCCTAGTACTCTACCCATTTAATGCGTAGTGTCCCCCTAGTACACTGCCCATTTAATACGTAGTGTCCCCCTAGTACACTACCCATTTAATACGTAGTGTCCCCCTAGGACACTACCCATTTAATACATAGTGTCCCCCTAGTACACTACCCATTTAATGTGTAGTGTCCCCCTAGTACACTACCCATTTAATGCGTAGTGTCCCCCTAGTACACTACCCATTTAATGTGTAGTGTCCCCCTAGGACACTACCCATTTAATACGTAGTATCCCCCTAGGACATTACCCATTTATTAGTGTCCCCCTAGGACACTACCCATTTAATGCGTAGTGTCCCCCTAGGACACTACCCATTTAATACATAGTGTCCCCCTAGTACACTACCCATTTAATGTGTAGTGTCCCCCTAGTACACTACCCATTTAATGCGTAGTGTCCCCCTAGTACACTACCCATTTAATACATAGTGTCCCCCTAGTACACTACCCATTTAATGCGTAGTGTCCCCCTAGAACACTACCCATTTAATACATAGTGTCCCCCTAGTACACTACTCATTTAATATGTAGTGTCCCCCTAGTACACTACCCATTTAATACGTAGTGTCCCCCTAGGACATTACCCATTTAATACGTAGTGTCTTCCTAGTACACTACCCATTTAATGCATAGTGTCCCCCTAGTACACTACCCATTTAATATGTAGTGTCCCCCTAGTACACTACCCATTTAATGCGTAGTGTCCCCCTAGTACACTACCCATTTAATACATAGTGTCCCCCTAGTACACTACCCATTTAATGCGTAGTGTCCCCCTAGGACATTACCCATTTAATACGTAGTGTCCCCCTAGTACACTACCCATTTAATACGTAGTGTCCCCCTAGGACATTACCCATTTAATACGTAGTGTCCCCCTAGTACACTACCCATTTAATACGTAGTGTCCCCCTAGTACACTACCCATTTAATGCGTAGTGTCCCCCTAGTACACTACCCATTTAATACGTCAAGTCCCCCTAGTACACTACCCATTTAATGCGTAGTGTCCCCCTAGTACACTACCCATTTAATGCGTACTGTCCCCCTAGTACACTATCCATTTAATACGTAGTGTCCCCCTAGGACACTACCCATTTAATACATTGTGTCCCTAGTACACTACCCATTTAATACGTGGTGTCCCCCTAGTACACTACCCATTTAATACGTAGTGTCTCCCTAGGACACTACCCATTTAATACGTAGTGTCCCCCTAGTACACTACCCATTTAATGCGTCGTGTCCCCCTAGTACACTACCCATTTAATGCATCGTGTCCCCCTAGTACACTACCCATTTAATACGTCAAGTCCCCCTAGTACACTACCCATTTAATGCGTAGTGTCCCCCTAGTACACTACCCATTTAATGCGTAGTGTCCCCCTAGTACACTACCCATTTAATACGTTGTGTCCCCCTAGTACAGTACCCATTTAATATATAGTGTCCCCCTAGTACTCTACCCATTTAATGCGTAGTGTCCCCCTAGTACACTGCCCATTTAATACGTAGTGTCCCCCTAGTACACTACCCATTTAATACGTAGTGTCCCCCTAGTACACTACCCATTTAATACATAGTGTCCCCCTAGTACACTACCCATTTAATGTGTAGTGTCCCCCTAGTACACTACCCATTTAATATGTAGTGTCCCCCTAGACACTACCCATTTAATACGTAGTGTCCCCCTAGGACACTACCCATTTAATACATAGTGTCCCCCTAGTACACTACCCATTTAATGTGTAGTGTCCCCCTAGGACACTACCCATTTAATACGTAGTATCCCCCTAGGACATTACCCATTTATTAGTGTCCCCCTAGGATACTACCCATTTAATGCGTAGTGTCCCCCTAGGACACTACCCATTTAATACATAGTGTCCCCCTAGTACAGTACCCATTTAATGTGTAGTGTCCCCCTAGTACACTACCCATTTAATGCGTAGTGTCCCCCTAGTACACTACCCATTTAATACATAGTGTCCCCCTAGTACACTACCCATTTAATGCGTAGTGTCCCCCTAGAACACTACCCATTTAATACATAGTGTCCCCCTAGTACACTACTCATTTAATATGTAGTGTCCCCCTAGTACACTACCCATTTAATACGTAGTGTCCCCCTAGGACATTACCCATTTAATACGTAGTGTCCCCCTAGTACACTACCCATTTAATGCGTAGTGTCCCCCTAGTACACTACCCATTTAATATGTAGTGTCCCCCTAGTACACTACCCATTTAATGCGTAGTGTCCCCCTAGTACACTACCCATTTAATACATAGTGTCCCCCTAGTACACTACCCATTTAATGCGTAGTGTCCCCCTAGTACACTACCCATTTAATACATAGTGTCCCCCTAGTACACTACCCATTTAATGCGTAGTGTCCCCCTAGTACACTACCCATTTAATACATAGTGTCCCCCTAGTACACTACCCATTTAATGCGTAGTGTCCCCCTAGTACACTACCCATTTAATGCGTAGTGTCCCCCTAGTACACTACCCATTTAATGCGTAGTGTCCCCCTAGTACACTACCCATTTAATACGTAGTGTCCCCCTAGTACACTACCCATTTAATACGTAGTGTCCCCCTAGGACATTACCCATTTAATACGTAGTGTCCCCCTAGTACACTACCCATTTAATACGTAGTGTCCCCCTAGTACACTACCCATTTAATGCGTAGTGTCCCCCTAGTACACTACCCATTTAATGCGTACTGTCCCCCTAGTACACTATCCATTTAATACGTAGTGTCCCCCTAGGACACTACCCATTTAATACATTGTGTCCCTAGTACACTACCCATTTAATACGTGGTGTCCCCCTAGTACACTACCCATTTAATACGTAGTGTCTCCCTAGGACACTACCCATTTAATACGTAGTGTCCCCCTAGTACACTACCCATTTAATGCGTCGTGTCCCCCTAGTACACTACCCATTTAATGCATCGTGTCCCCCTAGTACACTACCCATTTAATACGTCAAGTCCCCCTAGTACACTACCCATTTAATGCGTAGTGTCCCCCTAGTACACTACCCATTTAATGCGTAGTGTCCCCCTAGTACACTACCCATTTAATACGTTGTGTCCCCCTAGTACAGTACCCATTTAATATATAGTGTCCCCCTAGTACTCTACCCATTTAATGCGTAGTGTCCCCCTAGTACACTGCCCATTTAATACGTAGTGTCCCCCTAGTACACTACCCATTTAATACGTAGTGTCCCCCTAGTACACTACCCATTTAATACATAGTGTCCCCCTAGTACACTACCCATTTAATGTGTAGTGTCCCCCTAGTACACTACCCATTTAATATGTAGTGTCCCCCTAGACACTACCCATTTAATACGTAGTGTCCCCCTAGGACACTACCCATTTAATACATAGTGTCCCCCTAGTACACTACCCATTTAATGTGTAGTGTCCCCCTAGGACACTACCCATTTAATACGTAGTATCCCCCTAGGACATTACCCATTTATTAGTGTCCCCCTAGGACACTACCCATTTAATGCGTAGTGTCCCCCTAGGACACTACCCATTTAATACATAGTGTCCCCCTAGTACAGTACCCATTTAATGTGTAGTGTCCCCCTAGTACACTACCCATTTAATGCGTAGTGTCCCCCTAGTACACTACCCATTTAATACATAGTGTCCCCCTAGTACACTACCCATTTAATGCGTAGTGTCCCCCTAGAACACTACCCATTTAATACATAGTGTCCCCCTAGTACACTACTCATTTAATATGTAGTGTCCCCCTAGTACACTACCCATTTAATACGTAGTGTCCCCCTAGGACATTACCCATTTAATACGTAGTGTCCCCCTAGTACACTACCCATTTAATGCGTAGTGTCCCCCTAGTACACTACCCATTTAATATGTAGTGTCCCCCTAGTACACTACCCATTTAATGCGTAGTGTCCCCCTAGTACACTACCCATTTAATACATAGTGTCCCCCTAGTACACTACCCATTTAATGCGTAGTGTCCCCCTAGTACACTACCCATTTAATACATAGTGTCCCCCTAGTACACTACCCATTTAATGCGTAGTGTCCCCCTAGTACACTACCCATTTAATACATAGTGTCCCCCTAGTACACTACCCATTTAATGCGTAGTGTCCCCCTAGTACACTACCCATTTAATGCGTAGTGTCCCCCTAGTACACTACCCATTTAATGCGTAGTGTCCCCCTAGTACACTACCCATTTAATACGTAGTGTCCCCCTAGGACATTACCCATTTAATACGTAGTGTCCCCCTAGTACACTACCCATTTAATACGTAGTGTCCCCCTAGTACACTACCCATTTAATGCGTAGTGTCCCCCTAGTACACCACCCATTTAATACGTCAAGTCCCCCTAGTACACTACCCATTTAATGCGTAGTGTCCCCCTAGTACACTACCCATTTAATGCGTAGTGTCCCCCTAGTACACTACCCATTTAATACGTAGTGTCCCCCTAGGACACTACCCATTTAATACATTGTGTCCCTAGTACACTACCCATTTAATACGTGGTGTCCCCCTAGTACACTACCCATTTAATACGTAGTGTCTCCCTAGGACACTACCCATTTAATACGTAGTGCCCCCCTAGTACACTACCCATTTAATGCGTCGTGTCCCCCTAGTACACTACCCATTTAATGCGTCGTGTCCCCCTAGTACACTACCCATTTAATACGTCAAGTCCCCCTAGTACACTACCCATTTAATGCGTAGTGTCCCCCTAGTACACTACCCATTTAATGCGTAGTGTCCCCCTAGTACACTACCCATTTAATACGTAGTGTCCCCCTAGTACACTACCCATTTAATACGTAGTGTCCCCCTAGTACACTACCCATTTAATACGTAGTGTCCCCCTAGTACACTACCCATTTAATACATTGTGTCCCTAGTACACTACCCATTTAATACGTGGTGTCCCCCTAGTACACTACCCGTTTAATACGTTGTGTCCCCCTAGTACACTAACCATTTAATACGTAGTGTCCCCCTAGGACACTACCCATTTAATACATTGTGTCCCTAGTACACTACCCATTTAATACGTGGTGTCCCCCTAGTACACTACCCATTTAATACGTAGTGTCCCCCTAGGACACTACCCATTTAATACGTAGTGTCCCCCTAGTACACTACCCATTTAATGCGTCGTGTCCCCCTAGTACACTACCCATTTAATGCGTCGTGTCCCCCTAGTACACTACCCATTTAATACGTAGTTTCCCCCTAGGACACTACCCATTTAATACATAGTGTCCCCCTAGTACACTACCCATTTAATGCGTCGTGTCCCCCTAGTACATTACCCATTTAATACGTAGTTTCCCCATAGGACACTACCCATTTAATACGTAGTGTCCCCCTAGTACACTACCCATTTAATACGTAGTGTCCCCCTAGGACACTACCCATTTAATACATTGTGTCCCTAGTACACTACCCATTTAATACGTGGTGTCCCCCTAGTACACTACCCATTTAATACGTGGTGTCCTCCTAGTACACTACCCATTTAATACGTAGTGTCCCCCTAATACACTACCCATTTAATACGTAGTGTCCCCCTAGTACACTACCCATTTAATGCGTCGTGTCCCCCTAGTACACTACCCATTTAATGCGTCGTGTCCCCCTAGTACACTACCCATTTAATACGTCAAGTCCCCCTAGTACACTACCCATTTAATGCGTAGTGTCCCCCTAGTACACTACCCATTTAATGCGTAGTGTCCCCCTAGTACACTACCCATTTAATACGTGGTGTCCCCCTAGTACACTACCCATTTAATACGTAGTGTCCCCCTAGTGCACTACCCATTTAATACGTAGTGTCCCCCTAGTACACTACCCATTTAATACGTAGTGTCCCCCTAGGACACTACCCATTTAATACATAGTGTCCCCCTAGTACACTACCCATTTAATGTGTAGTGTCCCCCTAGTACACTACCCATTTAATGCGTAGTGTCCCCCTAGTACACTACCCATTTAATGTGTAGTGTCCCCCTAGGACACTACCCATTTAATACGTAGTATCCCCCTAGGACATTACCCATTTATTAGTGTCCCCCTAGGACACTACCCATTTAATGCGTAGTGTCCCCCTAGGACACTACCCATTTAATACATAGTGTCCCCCTAGTACACTACCCATTTAATGTGTAGTGTCCCCCTAGTACACTACCCATTTAATGCGTAGTGTCCCCCTAGTACACTACCCATTTTATACATAGTGTCCCCCTAGTACACTACCCATTTAATGCGTAGTGTCCCCCTAGAACACTACCCATTTAATACATAGTGTCCCCCTAGTACACTACTCATTTAATATGTAGTGTCCCCCTAGTACACTACCCATTTAATACGTAGTGTCCCCCTAGGACATTGCCCATTTAATACGTAGTGTCCCCCTAGTACACTACCCATTTAATGCATAGTGTCCCCCTAGTACACTACCCATTTAATGTGTAGTGTCCCCCTAGTACACTACCCATTTAATGCGTAGTGTCCCCCTAGTACACTACCCATTTAATACATAGTGTCCCCCTAGTACACTACCCATTTAATGCGTAGTGTCCCCCTAGGACATTACCCATTTAATACGTAGTGTCCCCCTAGTACACTACCCATTTAATACGTAGTGTCCCCCTAGGACATTACCCATTTAATACGTAGTGTCCCCCTAGGACATTACCCATTTAATACGTAGTGTCCCCCTAGTACACTACCCATTTAATACGTAGTGTCCCCCTAGTACACTACCCATTTAATGCGTCGTGTCCCCCTAGTACACTACCCATTTAATACGTCAAGTCCCCCTAGTACACTACCCATTTAATGCGTAGTGTCCCCCTAGTACACTACCCATTTAATGCGTACTGTCCCCCTAGTACACTACCCATTTAATACGTAGTGTCCCCCTAGGACACTACCCATTTAATACATTGTGTCCCTAGTACACTACCCATTTAATACGTGGTGTCCCCCTTGTACACTACCCATTTAATACGTAGTGTCCCCCTAGGACACTACCCATTTAATACGTAGTGTCCCCCTAGTACACTACCCATTTAATGCGTCGTGTCCCCCTAGTACACTACCCATTTAATGCATCGTGTCCACCTAGTACACTACCCATTTAATACGTCAAGTCCCCCTAGTACACTACCCATTTAATGCGTAGTGTCCCCCTAGTACACTACCCATTTAATGCGTAGTGTCCCCCTAGTACACTACCCATTTAATAAGTAGTGTCCCCCTAGTACACTACCCATTTAATATGTAGTGTCCCCCTAGTACTCTACCCATTTAATGCTTAGTGTCCCCCTAGTACACTGCCTATTTAATACGTAGTGTCCCCCTAGTACACTACCCATTTAATACGTAGTGTCCCCCTAGTACACTACCCATTTAATACATAGTGTCCCCCTAGTACACTACCCATTTAATGTGTAGTGTCCCCCTAGTACACTACCCATTTAATATGTAGTGTCCCCCTAGACACTACCCATTTAATACATAGTGTCCCCCTAGTACACTACCCATTTAATGTGTAGTGTCCCCCTAGTACACTACCCATTTAATGTGTAGTGTCCCCCTAGGACACTACTTATTTAATACGTAGTATCCCCCTAGGACATTACCCATTTATTAGTGTCCCCCTAGTACACTACCCATTTAATGCGTAGTGTCCCCCTAGGACACTACCCATTTAATACATAGTGTCCCCCTAGTACAGTACCCATTTAATGTGTAGTGTCCCCCTAGTACACTACCCATTTAATGCGTAGTGTCCCCCTAGTACACTACCCATTTAATACATAGTGTCCCCCTAGTACACTACCCATTTAATGCGTAGTGTCCCCCTAGAACACTACCCATTTAATACATAGTGTCCCCCTAGTACACTACTCATTTAATATGTAGTGTCCCCCTAGTACACTACCCATTTAATACGTAGTGTCCCCCTAGGACATTACCCATTTAATACGTAGTGTCCCCCTAGTACACTACCCATTTAATGCGTAGTGTCCCCCTAGTACACTACCCATTTAATATGTAGTGTCCCCCTAGTACACTACCCATTTAATGCGTGGTGTCCCCCTAGTACACTACCCATTTAATACATAGTGTCCCCCTAGTACACTACCCATTTAATGCGTAGTGTCCCCCTAGTACACTACCCATTTAATGCGTAGTGTCCCCCTAGTACACTACCCATTTAATGCGTAGTGTCCCCCTAGTACACTACCCATTTAATACGTAGTGTCCCCCCAGTACACTACCCATTTAATACGTAGTGTCCCCCTAGGACATTACCCATTTAATACGTAGTGTCCCCCTAGTACACTACCCATTTAATACGTAGTGTCCCCCTAGTACACTACCCATTTAATGCGTAGTGTCCCCCTAGTACACCACCCATTTAATACGTCAAGTCCCCCTAGTACACTACCCATTTAATGCGTAGTGTCCCCCTAGTACACTACCCATTTAATGCGTAGTGTCCCCCTAGTACACTACCCATTTAATACGTAGTGTCCCCCTAGTACACTACCCATTTAATACATTGTGTCCCTAGTACACTACCCATTTAATACGTGGTGTCCCCCTAGTACACTACCCATTTAATACGTAGTGTCTCCCTAGGACACTACCCATTTAATACGTAGTGTCCCCCTAGTACACTACCCATTTAATGCGTCGTGTCCCCCTAGTACACTACCCATTTAATGCGTCGTGTCCCCCTAGTACACTACCCATTTAATACGTCAAGTCCCCCTAGTACACTACCCATTTAATGCGTAGTGTCCCCCTAGTACACTACCCATTTAATGCGTAGTGTCCCCCTAGTACACTACCCATTTAATACGTAGTGTCCCCCTAGTACACTACCCATTTAATACGTAGTGTCCCCCTAGTACACTACCCATTTAATACGTAGTGTCCCCCTAGTACACTACCCATTTAATACATTGTGTCCCTAGTACACTACCCATTTAATACGTGGTGTCCCCCTAGTACACTACCCGTTTAATACGTTGTGTCCCCCTAGTACACTAACCATTTAATACGTAGTGTCCCCCTAGGACACTACCCATTTAATACATTGTGTCCCTAGTACACTACCCATTTAATACGTGGTGTCCCCCTAGTACACTACCCATTTAATACGTAGTGTCCCCCTAGGACACTACCCATTTAATACGTAGTGTTCCCCTAGTACACTACCCATTTAATGCGTCGTGTCCCCCTAGTACACTACTCATTTAATGCGTCGTGTCCCCCTAGTACACTACCCATTTAATACGTAGTTTCCCCCTAGGACACTACCCATTTAATACATAGTGTCCCCCTAGTACACTACCCATTTAATGCGTCGTGTCCCCCTAGTACATTACCCATTTAATACGTAGTTTCCCCCTAGGACACTACCCATTTAATACGTAGTGTCCCCCTAGTACACTACCCATTTAATACGTAGTGTCCCCCTAGGACACTACCCATTTAATACATTGTGTCCCTAGTACACTACCCATTTAATACGTGGTGTCCCCCTAGTACACTACCCATTTAATACGTGGTGTCCCCCTAGTACACTACCCATTTAATACGTAGTGTCCCCCTAGTACACTACCCATTTAATACGTAGTGTCCCCCTAGTACACTACCCATTTAATGCGTCGTGTCCCCCTAGTACACTACCCATTTAATGCGTAGTGTCCCCCTAGAACACTACCCATTTAATACATAGTGTCCCCCTAGTACACTACTCATTTAATATGTAGTGTCCCCCTAGTACACTACCCATTTAATGCGTAGTGTCCCCCTAGGACACTACCCATTTAATACATAGTGTCCCCCTAGTACACTACCCATTTAATGTGTAGTGTCCCCCTAGTACACTACCCATTTAATGCGTAGTGTCCCCCTAGTACACTACCCATTTTATACATAGTGTCCCCCTAGTACAATACCCATTTAATGCGTAGTGTCCCCCTAGAACACTACCCATTTAATACATAGTGTCCCCCTAGTACACTACTCATTTAATATGTAGTGTCCCCCTAGTACACTACCCATTTAATACGTAGTGTCCCCCTAGGACATTACCCATTTAATACGTAGTGTCCCCCTAGTACACTACCCATTTAATGCATAGTGTCCCCCTAGTACACTACCCATTTAATGTGTAGTGTCCCCCTAGTACACTACCCATTTAATGCATAGTGTCCCCCTAGTACACTACCCATTTAATACATAGTGTCCCCCTAGTACACTACCCATTTAATGCGTAGTGTCCCCCTAGGACATTACCCATTTAATACGTAGTGTCCCCCTAGTACACTACCCATTTAATACGTAGTGTCCCCCTAGGACATTACCCATTTAATACGTAGTGTCCCCCTAGGACATTACCCATTTAATACGTAGTGTCCCCCTAGTACACTACCCATTTAATACGTAGTGTCCCCCTAGTACACTACCCATTTAATGCGTCGTGTCCCCCTAGTACACTACCCATTTAATACGTCAAGTCCCCCTAGTACACTACCCATTTAATGCGTAGTGTCCCCCTAGTACACTACCCATTTAATGCGTACTGTCCCCCTAGTACACTACCCATTTAATACGTAGTGTCCCCCTAGGACACTACCCATTTAATACATTGTGTCCCTAGTACACTACCCATTTAATACGTGGTGTCCCCCTAGTACACTACCCATTTAATACGTAGTGTCTCCCTAGGACACTACCCATTTAATACGTAGTGTCCCCCTAGTACACTACCCATTTAATGCGTCGTGTCCCCCTAGTACACTACCCATTTAATGCATCGTGTCCCCCTAGTACACTACCCATTTAATACGTCAAGTCCCCCTAGTACACTACCCATTTAATGCGTAGTGTCCCCCTAGTACACTACCCATTTAATGCGTAGTGTCCCCCTAGTACACTACCCATTTAATAAGTAGTGTCCCCCTAGTACACTACCCATTTAATATGTAGTGTCCCCCTAGTACTCTACCCATTTAATGCGTAGTGTCCCCCTAGTACACTGCCTATTTAATACGTAGTGTCCCCCTAGTACACTACCCATTTAATACGTAGTGTCCCCCTAGTACACTACCCATTTAATACATAGTGTCCCCCTAGTACACTACCCATTTAATGTGTAGTGTCCCCCTAGTACACTACCCATTTAATATGTAGTGTCCCCCTAGACACTACCCATTTAATACGTAGTATCCCCCTAGGACACTACCCATTTAATACATAGTGTCCCCCTAGTACACTACCCATTTAATGTGTAGTGTCCCCCTAGGACACTACTTATTTAATACGTAGTATCCCCCTAGGACATTACCCATTTATTAGTGTCCCCCTAGTACACTACCCATTTAATGCGTAGTGTCCCCCTAGGACACTACCCATTTAATACATAGTGTCCCCCTAGTACAGTACCCATTTAATGTGTAGTGTCCCCCTAGTACACTACCCATTTAATGCGTAGTGTCCCCCTAGTACACTACCCATTTAATACATAGTGTCCCCCTAGTACACTACCCATTTAATGCGTAGTGTCCCCCTAGAACACTACCCATTTAATACATAGTGTCCCCCTAGTACACTACTCATTTAATATGTAGTGTCCCCCTAGTACACTACCCATTTAATACGTAGTGTCCCCCTAGGACATTACCCATTTAATACGTAGTGTCCCCCTAGTACACTACCCATTTAATGCGTGGTGTCCCCCTAGTACACTACCCATTTAATACATAGTGTCCCCCTAGTACACTACCCATTTAATGCGTAGTGTCCCCCTAGTACACTACCCATTTAATGCGTAGTGTCCCCCTAGTACACTACCCATTTAATGCGTAGTGTCCCCCTAGTACACTACCCATTTAATACGTAGTGTCCCCCTAGTACACTACCCATTTAATACGTAGTGTCCCCCTAGGACATTACCCATTTAATACGTAGTGTCCCCCTAGTACACTACCCATTTAATACGTAGTGTCCCCCTAGTACACTACCCATTTAATGCGTAGTGTCCCCCTAGTACACCACCCATTTAATACGTCAAGTCCCCCTAGTACACTACCCATTTAATGCGTAGTGTCCCCCTAGTACACTACCCATTTAATGCGTAGTGTCCCCCTAGTACACTACCCATTTAATACGTAGTGTCCCCCTAGTACACTACCCATTTAATACATTGTGTCCCTAGTACACTACCCATTTAATACGTGGTGTCCCCCTAGTACACTACCCATTTAATACGTAGTGTCTCCCTAGGACACTACCCATTTAATACGTAGTGTCCCCCTAGTACACTACCCATTTAATGCGTCGTGTCCCCCTAGTACACTACCCATTTAATGCGTCGTGTCCCCCTAGTACACTACCCATTTAATACGTCAAGTCCCCCTAGTACACTACCCATTTAATGCGTAGTGTCCCCCTAGTACACTACCCATTTAATGCGTAGTGTCCCCCTAGTACACTACCCATTTAATACGTAGTGTCCCCCTAGTACACTACCCATTTAATACGTAGTGTCCCCCTAGTACACTACCCATTTAATACGTAGTGTCCCCCTAGTACACTACCCATTTAATACATTGTGTTTCTAGTACACTACCCATTTAATACGTGGTGTCCCCCTAGTACACTACCCGTTTAATACGTTGTGTCCCCCTAGTACACTAACCATTTAATACGTAGTGTCCCCCTAGGACACTACCCATTTAATACATTGTGTCCCTAGTACACTACCCATTTAATACGTGGTGTCCCCCTAGTACACTACCCATTTAATACGTAGTGTCCCCCTAGGACACTACCCATTTAATACGTAGTGTTCCCCTAGTACACTACCCATTTAATGCGTCGTGTCCCCCTAGTACACTACTCATTTAATGCGTCGTGTCCCCCTAGTACACTACCCATTTAATACGTAGTTTCCCCCTAGGACACTACCCATTTAATACATAGTGTCCCCCTAGTACACTACCCATTTAATGCGTCGTGTCCCCCTAGTACATTACCCATTTAATACGTAGTTTCCCCCTAGGACACTACCCATTTAATACGTAGTGTCCCCCTAGTACACTACCCATTTAATACGTAGTGTCCCCCTAGGACACTACCCATTTAATACATTGTGTCCCTATTACACTACCCATTTAATACGTGGTGTCCCCCTAGTACACTACCCATTTAATACGTGGTGTCCCCCTAGTACACTACCCATTTAATACGTAGTGTCCCCCTAGTACACTACCCATTTAATACGTAGTGTCCCCCTAGTACACTACCCATTTAATGCGTCGTGTCCCCCTAGTACACTACCCATTTAATGCGTCGTGTCCCCCTAGTACACTACCCATTTAATACGTCAAGTCCCCCTAGTACACTACCCATTTAATGCGTAGTGTCCCCCTAGTACACTACCCATTTAATGCGTAGTGTCCCCCTAGTACACTACCCATTTAATACGTGGTGTCCCCCTAGTACACTACCCATTTAATACGTAGTGTCCCCCTAGTGCACTACCCATTTAATACGTAGTGTCCCCCTTGTACACTACCCATTTAATGCGTAGTGTCCCCCTAGTACACTACCCATTTAATGCGTAGTGTCCCCCTAGTACACTACCCATTTAATACGTGGTGTCCCCTTAGTACACTACCCATTTAATACGTTGTGTTTCCCTAGTGCACTACCCATTTAATACGTTGTGTCCCCCTAGGACACTACCCATTTAATGCGTAGTGTCCCCATAGGACACTACCCATTTAATACGTTGTGTCCCCCTAGTGCACTACCCATTTAATGCGTAGTGTCCCCCTAGGACACTACCCATTTAATGCGTAGTGTCCCCCTAGGACACTACCCATTTAATACGTTGTGTCCCCTAGTACACTACCCATTTAATACGTAGTGTCTCCCTAGGACCCTACCCATTTAATACGTCAAGTCCCCCTAGTACACTACCCATTTAATGCGTAGTGTCCCCTAGTACACTACCCATTTAATGCGTAGTGTCCCCCTAGTACACTACCCATTTAATACGTAGTGTCCCCCTAGTACACTGCCCATTTAATACGTAGTGTCCCCCTAGTACACTACCCATTTAATACGTAGTGTCCCCCTAGTACACTACCCATTTAATACATTGTGTCCCTAGTACACTACCCATTTAATACGTGGTGTCCCCCTAGTACACTACCCATTTAATACGTGGTGTCCCCCTAGTACACTACCCATTTAATATGTTATATCCCCCTAGTACACTACCCATTTAATACGTAGTGTCCCCCTAGGACACTACCCATTTAATACATTGTGTCCCCCTAGTACACTACCCATTTAATACGTGGTGTCCCCCTAGTACACTACCCATTTAATACGTAGTGTCCCCCTAGGACACTACCCATTTAATACGTAGTGTCCCCCTAGTACACTACCCATTTAATGCGTCGTGTCCCCCTAGTACACTACCCATTTAATACGTAGTGTCCCCCTAGTACACTACCCATTTAATACGTAGTGTCCCCCTAGTACACTACCCATTTAATACGTAGTGTCCCCCTTGTACACTACCCATTTAATACATTGTGTCCCTAGTACACTACCCATTTAATACGTTGTGTCCCCCTAGTACACTACCCGTTTAATACGTTGTGTCCCCCTAGTACACTAACCATTTAATACGTAGTGTCCCCCTAGGACACTACCCATTTAATACATTGTGTCCCTAGTACACTACCCATTTAATACGTGGTGTCCCCCTAGTACACTACCCATTTAATACGTAATGTCCCCCTAGGACACTACCCATTTAATACGTAGTGTCCCCCTAGTACACTACCCATTTAATGCGTCGTGTCCCCCTAGTACACTACCCATTTAATGCGTCGTGTCCCCCTAGTACACTACCCATTTAATACGTAGTTTCCCCCTAGGACACTACCCATTTAATACATAGTGTCCCCCTAGTACACTACCCATTTAATGCGTCGTGTCCCCCTAGTACATTACCCATTTAATACGTAGTTTCCCCCTAGGACACTACCCATTTAATACGTAGTGTCCCCCTAGTACACTACCCATTTAATACGTAGTGTCCCCCTAGGACACTACCCATTTAATACATTGTGTCCCTAGTACACTACCCATTTAATACGTGGTGTCCCCCTAGTACACTACCCATTTAATACGTAGTGTCCCCCTAGTACACTACCCATTTAATACGTAGTGTCCCCCTAGTACACTACCCATTTAATACGTAGTGTCCCCCTAGTACACTACCCATTTAATGCGTCGTGTCCCCCTAGTACACTACCCATTTAATGCGTCGTGTCCCCCTAGTACACTACCCATTTAATACGTCAAGTCCCCCTAGTACACTACCCATTTAATGCGTAGTGTCCCCCTAGTACACTACCCATTTAATGCGTAGTGTCCCCCTAGTACACTACCCATTTAATACGTGGTGTCCCCCTAGTACACTACCCATTTAATACGTAGTGTCCCCCTAGTGCACTACCCATTTAATACGTAGTGTCCCCCTTGTACACTACCCATTTAATGCGTAGTGTCCCCCTAGTACACTACCCATTTAATGCGTAGTGTCCCCCTAGTACACTACCCATTTAATACGTGGTGTCCCCCTAGTACACTACCCATTTAATACGTTGTGTTTCCCTAGTGCACTACCCATTTAATACGTTGTGTCCCCCTAGGACACTACCCATTTAATGCGTAGTGTCCCCCTAGGGCACTACCCATTTAATACGTTGTGTCCCCCTAGTGCACTACCCATTTAATGCGTAGTGTCCCCCTAGGACACTACCCATTTAATGCGTAGTGTCCCCCTAGGACACTACCCATTTAATACGTTGTGTCCCCTAGTACACTACCCATTTAATACGTAGTGTCTCCCTAGGACCCTACCCATTTAATACGTCAAGTCCCCCTAGTACACTACCCATTTAATGCGTAGTGTCCCCTAGTACACTACCCATTTAATACGTAGTGTCCCCCTAGTACACTACCCATTTAATACGTAGTGTCCCCCTAGTACACTGCCCATTTAATACGTAGTGTCCCCCTAGTACACTACCCATTTAATACGTAGTGTCCCCCTAGTACACTACCCATTTAATACATTGTGTCCCTAGTACACTACCCATTTAATACGTGATGTCCCCCTAGTACACTACCCATTTAATACGTGGTGTCCCCCTAGTACACTACCCATTTAATATGTTATGTCCCCCTAGTACACTACCCATTTAATACGTAGTGTCCCCCTAGGACACTACCCATTTAATACATTGTGTCCCCCTAGTACACTACCCATTTAATACGTGGTGTCCCCCTAGTACACTGCCCATTTAATACGTAGTGTCCCCCTAGGACACTACCCATTTAATACGTAGTGTCCCCCTAGTACACTACCCATTTAATGCGTCGTGTCCCCCTAGTACACTACCCATTTAATGCGTCGTGTTTCCCTAGTACACTACCCATTTAATACGTCAAGTCCCCCTAGTACACTACCCATTTAATGCGTAGTGTCCCCCTAGTACACTACCCATTTAATGCGTAGTGTCCCCCTAGTACACTACCCATTTAATACGTCAAGTCCCCCTAGTGCACTACCCATTTAATACGTAGTGTCCCCCTAGTACACTACCCATTTAATACATTGTGTCCCTAGTACACTACCCATTTAATACGTGGTGTCCCCCTAGTACACTACCCATTTAATACGTTGTGTCCCCCTAGTACACTACCCATTTAATATGTAGTGTCCCCCTAGGACACTACCCATTTAATACATTGTGTCCCCCTAGTACACTACCCATTTAATACGTGATCTCCCCCTAGTACACTACCCATTTAATACGTAGTGTCCCCCTAGGACACTACCCATTTAATACGTAGTGTCCCCCTAGTACACTACCCATTTAATGCATCGTGTCCCCCTAGTACACTACCCATTTAATGCGTCGTGTCCCCCTAGTACACTACCCATTTAATACGTAGTTTCCCCCTAGGACACTACCCATTTAATACATAGTGTCCCCCTAGGACACTGCCCATTTAATGCGTCGTGTCCCCCTAGTACATTACCCATTTAATACGTAGTGTCCCCCTAGGACACTACCCATTTAATACGTAGTGTCCCCCTAGTACACTACCCATTTAATACGTAGTGTCCCCCTAGGACACTACCCATTTAATACATTGTGTCCCTAGTACACTACCCATTTAATACGTGGTGTCCCCCTAGTACACTACCCATTTAATACGTAGTGTCCCCCTAGGACACTACCCATTTAATACGTAGTGTCCCCCTAGTACACTACCCATTTAATGCGTCGTGTCCCCCTAGTACACTACCCATTTAATGCGTTGTGTCCCCCTAGTACACTACCCATTTAATACGTCAAGTCCCCCTAGTACACTACCCATTTAATGCGTAGTGTCCCCCTAGTACAGTACCCATTTAATGCGTAGTGTCCCCCTAGTACACTACCCATTTAATGCGTTGTGTCCCCCTAGTACACTACCCATTTAATGCGTCATGTCCCCCTAGTACACTACCCATTTAATACGTCAAGTCCCCCTAGTACACTACCCATTTAATGCGTAGTGTCCCGCTAGTACACTACCCATTTAATGCGTAGTGTCCCCCTAGTACACTACCCATTTAATACGTAGTGTCCCCCTAGTGCACTACCCATTTAATACGTAGTGTCCCCCTAGTACACTACCCATTTAATGCGTAGTGTCCCCCTAGTACACTACCCATTTAATGCGTAGTGTCCCCCTAGTACACTACCCATTTAATACGTGGTGTCCCCCTAGTACACTACCCATTTAATACGTTGTGTCCCCCTAGTGCACTACCCATTTAATACGTTGTGTCCCCCTAGGACACTACCCATTTAATGCGTAGTGTCCCCCTAGTACACTACCCATTTAATACGTAGTGTCCCCCTAGGACACTACCCATTTAATGCGTAGTGTCCCCCTAGTACACTGCCCATTTAATGCGTAGTGTCTCCCTAGTGCACTACCCATTTAATACGTAGTGTCCCCCTAGTTCACTACCCATTTAATACGTAGCGTCCCCCTAGTACTCTACCCGTTTAATGCGTAGTGTCCCCCTAGTACACTACCCATTTAATACGTAGTGTCCCCCTAGTACACTACCCATTTAATGCGTGGTGTCCCCCTAGTGCACTACCCATTTAATGCGTAGTGTCCCCCTAGTGCACTACCCATTTAATGCGTAGTCTCCCCCTAGTACACTACCCATTTAATGCGTAGTGTCCCCCTAGTACACTACCCATTTAATATGTAGTGTCCCCCTAGTACACTACCCATTTAATACGTAGTGTCCCCCTAGTACACTACCCATTCAATACGTAGTGTCCCCCTAGGACACTACCCATTTAATGCGTAGTGTCCCCCTAGTACACTACCCATTTAATACGTAGTGTCCCCCTAGGACATTACCCATTTAATACGTAGTGTTCCCCTAGGACACTACCCATTTAATACGTAGTGTCCCCCTAGGACATTACCCATTTAATACGTAGTGTCCCCCTAGGACATTACCCATTTAATACGTAGTGTCCCCCTAGTACACTACCCATTTAATGCGTAGTGTCCCCCTAGTACACTACCCATTTAATGTGTAGTGTCCCCCTAGGACATTACCCATTTAATACGTAGTGTCCCCCTAGGACATTGCCCATTTAATACGTAGTGTCCCCCTAGTACACTACCCATTTAATACGTAGTGTCCCCCTAGTACACTACCCATTTAATGCGTAATGTCCCCCTAGTACACTACCCATTTAATGCGTAGTGTCCCCCTAGGACATTACCCATTTAATGCGTAGTGTCCCCCTAGTACACTACCCATTTAATGCGTAGTGTCCCCCTAGGACATTACCCATTTAATACGTTGTGTCCCCCTAGGACATTACCCATTTAATACATAGTGTCCCCCTAGTACACTACCCATTTAATGCGTAGTGTCCCCCTAGGACATTACCCATTTAATGCGTAGTGTCCCCCTAGTACAGTACCCATTTAATGCGTAGTGTCCCCCTAGTACACTACCCATTTAATACATAGTGTCCCCCTAGTACACTACTCATTTAATACGTAGTGTCCCCCTAGTACACTACCCATTTAATACGTAGTGTCCCCCTAGGACATTACCCATTTAATACGTAGTGTCCCCCTAGTACACTACCCATTTAATGCGTAGTGTCCCCCTAGTACACTACCCATTTAATGCGTAGTGTCCCCCTAGTACACTACCCATTTAATATGTAGTGTCCCCCTAGTACACTACCCATTTAATGCGTAGTGTCCCCCTAGTACACTACCCATTTAATACATAGTGTCCCCCTAGTACACTACCCATTTAATGCGTAGTGTCCCCCTAGAACACTACCCATTTAATACATAGTGTCCCCCTAGTACACTACTCATTTAATATGTAGTGTCCCCCTAGTACACTACCCATTTAATACGTAGTGTCCCCCTAGGACATTACCCATTTAATACGTAGTGTCCCCCTAGTACACTACCCATTTAATGCATAGTGTCCCCCTAGTACACTACCCATTTAATGCGTAGTGTCCCCCTAGTACACTACCCATTTAATACGTTGTGTCCCCCTAGTACACTACCCATTTAATATGTAGTGTCCCCCTAGGACACTACCCATTTAATACGTAGTGTCCCCCTAGTACACTACCCATTTAATGCGTAGTGTCCCCCTAGTACACTACCCATTTAATGCGTAGTGTCCCCCTAGTACACTACCCATTTAATATGTAGTGTCCCCCTAGTACACTACCCATTTAATGCGTAGTGTCCCCCTAGTACACTACCCATTTAATACATAGTGTCCCCCTAGTACACTACCCATTTAATGCGTAGTGTCCCCCTAGAACACTACCCATTTAATACATAGTGTCCCCCTAGTACACTACTCATTTAATATGTAGTGTCCCCCTTGTACACTACCCATTTAATACGTAGTGTCCCCCTAGGACATTACCCATTTAATACGTAGTGTCCCCCTAGGACATTACCCATTTAATACGTAGTGTCCCCCTAGTACACTACCCATTTAATGCATAGTGTCCCCCTAGTACACTACCCATTTAATGCGTAGTGTCCCCCTAGTACACTACCCATTTAATATGTAGTGTCCCCCTAGTACACTACCCATTTAATGCGTAGTATCCCCCTAGTACACTACCCATTTAATACATAGTGTCCCTCTAGGACATTACCCATTTAATACGTAGTGTCCCCCTAGTACACTACCCATTTAATGCATAGTGTCCCCCTAGTACACTACCCATTTAATGCGTAGTGTCCCCCTAGTACACTACCCATTTAATATGTAGTGTCCCCCTAGTACACTACCCATTTAATGCGTAGTATCCCCCTAGTACACTACCCATTTAATACATAGTGTCCCTCTAGTACACTACCCATTTAATGCGTAGTGTCCCCCTAGGACATTACCCATTTAATACATAGTGTCCCCCTAGTACACTACCCATTTAATGCATAGTGTCCCCCTAGTACACTACCCATTTAATGCGTAGTGTCCCCCTAGTACACTACCCATTTAATATGTAGTGTCCCCCTAGTACACTACCCATTTAATGCGTAGTGTCCCCCTAGTACACTACCCATTTAATATGTAGTGTCCCCCTAGTACACTACCCATTTAATGCGTAGTGTCCCCCTAGTACACTACCCATTTAATACATAGTGTCCCCCTAGTACACTACCCATTTAATGCGTAGTGTCCCCCTAGAACACTACCCATTTAATACATAGTGTCCCCCTAGTACACTACCCATTTAATACGTTGTGTCCCCCTAGTACACTACCCATTTAATATGTAGTGTCCCCCTAGGACACTACCCATTTAATACGTAGTGTCCCCCTAGTACACTACCCATTTAATGCGTAGTGTCCCCCTAGTACACTACCCATTTAATGCGTAGTGTCCCCCTAGTACACTACCCATTTAATATGTAGTGTCCCCCTAGTACACTACCCATTTAATGCGTAGTGTCCCCCTAGTACACTACCCATTTAATACATAGTGTCCCCCTAGTACACTACCCATTTAATGCGTAGTGTCCCCCTAGAACACTACCCATTTAATACATAGTGTCCCCCTAGTACACTACCCATTTAATATGTAGTGTCCCCCTAGGACACTACCCATTTAATACATTGTGTCCCCCTAGTACACTACCCATTTAATACGTGATCTCCCCCTAGTACACTACCCATTTAATACGTAGTGTCCCCCTAGGACACTACCCATTTAATACGTAGTGTCCCCCTAGTACACTACCCATTTAATGCATCGTGTCCCCCTAGTACACTACCCATTTAATGCGTCGTGTCCCCCTAGTACACTACCCATTTAATACGTAGTTTCCCCCTAGGACACTACCCATTTAATACATAGTGTCCCCCTATGACACTGCCCATTTAATGCGTCGTGTCCCCCTAGTACATTACCCATTTAATACGTAGTGTCCCCCTAGGACACTACCCATTTAATACGTAGTGTCCCCCTAGTACACTACCCATTTAATACGTAGTGTCCCCCTAGGACACTACCCATTTAATACATTGTGTCCCTAGTACACTACCCATTTAATACGTGGTGTCCCCCTAGTACACTACCCATTTAATACGTAGTGTCCCCCTAGGACACTACCCATTTAATACGTAGTGTCCCCCTAGTACACTACCCATTTAATGCGTCGTGTCCCCCTAGTACACTACCCATTTAATGCGTTGTGTCCCCCTAGTACACTACCCATTTAATACGTCAAGTCCCCCTAGTACACTACCCATTTAATGCGTAGTGTCCCCCTAGTACACTACCCATTTAATGCGTAGTGTCCCCCTAGTACACTACCCATTTAATGCGTTGTGTCCCCCTAGTACACTACCCATTTAATGCGTCATGTCCCCCTAGTACACTACCAATTTAATACGTCAAGTCCCCCTAGTACACTACCCATTTAATGCGTAGTGTCCCGCTAGTACACTACCCATTTAATGCGTAGTGTCCCCCTAGTACACTACCCATTTAATACGTAGTGTCCCCCTAGTGCACTACCCATTTAATACGTAGTGTCCCCCTAGTACACTACCCATTTAATGCGTAGTGTCCCCCTAGTACACTACCCATTTAATGCGTAGTGTCCCCCTAGTACACTACCCATTTAATACGTGGTGTCCCCCTAGTACACTACCCATTTAATACGTTGTGTCCCCCTAGTGCACTACCCATTTAATACGTTGTGTCCCCCTAGGACACTACCCATTTAATGCGTAGTGTCCCCCTAGTACACTACCCATTTAATACGTAGTGTCCCCCTAGGACACTACCCATTTAATGCGTAGTGTCCCCCTAGTACACTGCCCATTTAATGCGTAGTGTCTCCCTAGTGCACTACCCATTTAATACGTAGTGTCCCCCTAGTTCACTACCCATTTAATACGTAGCATCCCCCTAGTACTCTACCCGTTTAATGCGTAGTGTCCCCCTAGTACACTACCCATTTAATACGTAGTGTCCCCCTAGTACACTACCCATTTAATGCGTGGTGTCCCCCTAGTGCACTACCCATTTAATGCGTAGTGTCCCCCTAGTGCACTACCCATTTAATGCGTAGTCTCCCCCTAGTACACTACCCATTTAATGCGTAGTGTCCCCCTAGTACACTACCCATTTAATATGTAGTGTCCCCCTAGTACACTACCCATTTAATACGTAGTGTCCCCCTAGTACACTACCCATTCAATACGTAGTGTCCCCCTAGGACACTACCCATTTAATGCGTAGTGTCCCCCTAGTACACTACCCATTTAATACGTAGTGTCCCCCTAGGACATTACCCATTTAATACGTAGTGTTCCCCTAGGACACTACCCATTTAATACGTAGTGTCCCCCTAGGACATTACCCATTTAATACGTAGTGTCCCCCTTGGACATTACCCATTTAATACGTAGTGTCCCCCTAGTACACTACCCATTTAATGCGTAGTGTCCCCCTAGTACACTACCCATTTAATGTGTAGTGTCCCCCTAGGACATTACCCATTTAATACGTAGTGTCCCCCTAGGACATTGCCCATTTAATACGTAGTGTCCCACTAGTACACTACCCATTTAATACGTAGTGTCCCCCTAGTACACTACCCATTTAATGCGTAATGTCCCCCTAGTACACTACCCATTTAATGCGTAGTGTCCCCCTAGGACATTACCCATTTAATGCGTAGTGTCCCCCTAGTACACTACCCATTTAATGCGTAGTGTCCCCCTAGGACATTACCCATTTAATACGTAGTGTCCCCCTAGGACATTACCCATTTAATACATAGTGTCCCCCTAGTACACTACCCATTTAATGCGTAGTGTCCCCCTAGGACATTACCCATTTAATGCGTAGTGTCCCCCTAGTACAGTACCCATTTAATGCGTAGTGTCCCCCTTGTACACTACCCATTTAATACATAGTGTCCCCCTAGTACACTACTCATTTAATACGTAGTGTCCCCCTAGTACACTACCCATTTAATACGTAGTGTCCCCCTAGGACATTACCCATTTAATACGTAGTGTCCCCCTAGTACACTACCCATTTAATGCGTAGTGTCCCCCTAGTACACTACCCATTTAATGCGTAGTGTCCCCCTAGTACACTACCCATTTAATATGTAGTGTCCCCCTAGTACACTACCCATTTAATGCGTAGTGTCCCCCTAGTACACTACCCATTTAATACATAGTGTCCCCCTAGTACACTACCCATTTAATGCGTAGTGTCCCCCTAGAACACTACCCATTTAATACATAGTGTCCCCCTAGTACACTACTCATTTAATATGTAGTGTCCCCCTAGTACACTACCCATTTAATACGTAGTGTCCCCCTAGGACATTACCCATTTAATACGTAGTGTCCCCCTAGTACACTACCCATTTAATGCATAGTGTCCCCCTAGTACACTACCCATTTAATGCGTAGTGTCCCCCTAGTACACTACCCATTTAATATGTAGTGTCCCCCTAGTACACTACCCATTTAATGCGTAGTATCCCCCTAGTACACTACCCATTTAATACATAGTGTCCCTCTAGTACACTACCCATTTAATGCGTAGTGTCCCCCTAGTACACTACCCATTTAATACGTAGTGTCCCCCTAGTACACTACCCATTTAATGCGTAGTGTCCCCCTAGTAAACTACCCATTTAATACGTAGTGTCCCCCTAGTACACTACCCATTTGATGCGTAGTGTCCCCCTAGTACACTACCCATTTAATGCGTAGTGTCCCCCTAGTACACTACCCATTTAATGCGTAGTGTCCCCCTAGTACACTACCCATTTAATACGTAGTGTCCCCCTAGGACATTACCCATTTAATGCGTAGTGTCCCCCTAGTACACTACCCATTTAATGCGTAGTGTCCCCCTAGGACATTACCCATTTAATACGTAGTGTCCCCCTAGTACACTACCCATTTAATACGTAGTGTCCCCCTAGTACACTACCCATTTAATGCGTAGTGTCCCCCTAGTACACTACCCATTTAATGCGTAGTGTCCCCCTAGTACACTACCCATTTAATACGTAGTGTCTCCCTAGTACACTGCCCATTTAATACGTAGTGTCCCCCTAGGACATTACCCATTTAATACGTAGTGTCCCCCTAGGACATTACCCATTTAATACATAGTGTCCCCCTAGGAAACTACCCATTTAATACGTCGTGTCCCCCTAGTACACTACCCATTTAATGCGTCGTGTCCCCCTAGTACAGTACCCATTTAATGCGTAGTGTCCCCCTTGTACACTGCCCATTTAATATGTAGTGTCCCCCTAGTACACTACCCATTTAATGCGTAGTATCCCCCTAGGACACTACCCATTTAATACATAGTGTCCCCCTAGTACACTAACCATTTAATGTGTAGTGTCCCCCTAGGACACTACCCATTTAATACGTAGTATCCCCCTAGGACATTACCCATTTATTAGTGTCCCCCTAGGACACTACCCATTTAATGCGTAGTGTCCCCCTAGGACACTACCCATTTAATACATAGTGTCCCCCTAGTACAGTACCCATTTAATACGTGGTGTCCCCCTAGTACACTACCCATTCAATACGTAGTGTCCCCCTAGTGCACTACCCATTTAATACGTAGTGTCCCCCTAGTACACTACCCATTTAATGCGTAGTGTCCCCCTAGTGCACTACCCATTTAATGCGTAGTGTCCCCCTAGTGCACTACCCATTTAATGCGTAGTCTCCCCAGAGTACACTACCCATTTAATGCGTAGTGTCCCCCTAGTACACTACCCATTTAATATGTAGTGTCCCCCTAGTACACTACCCATTTAATACATAGTGTCCCCCTAGTACACTACCCATTCAATACGTAGTGTTTCCCTAGGACACTACCCATTTAATGCGTAGTGTCCCCCTAGTACACTACCCATTTAATACGTAGTGTCCCCCTAGGACATTACCCATTTAATACGTAGTGTTCCCCTAGGACACTACCCATTTAATACGTAGTGTCCCCCTAGGACATTACCCATTTAATACGTAGTGTCCCCCTAGGACATTACCCATTTAATACGTAGTGTCCCCCTAGTACACTACCCATTTAATGCGTAGTGTCCCCCTAGTACACTACCCATTTAATGTGTAGTGTCCCCCTAGGACATTACCCATTTAATACGTAGTGTCCCCCTAGGACATTGCCCATTTAATACGTAGTGTCCCCCTAGTACACTACCCATTTAATGCGTAGTGTCCCCCTAGTACACTACCCATTTAATGCGTAGTGTCCCCCTAGTACACTACCCATTTAATGCGTAGTGTCCCCCTAGGACATTACCCATTTAATGCGTAGTGTCCCCCTAGTACACTACCCATTTAATGCGTAGTGTCCCCCTAGGACATTACCCATTTAATACGTAGTGTCCCCCTAGGACATTACCCATTTAATACATAGTGTCCCCCTAGTACACTACCCATTTAATGCATAGTGTCCCCCTAGTACACTACCCATTTAATGCGTAGTGTCCCCCTAGGACATTACCCATTTAATACGTAGTGTCCCCCTAGTACAGTACCCATTTAATACGTAGTGTCCCCCTAGTACACTACCCATTTAATACATAGTGTCCCCCTAGTACACTACTCATTTAATACGTAGTGTCCCCCTAGTACACTACCCATTTAATACGTAGTGTCCCCCTAGGACATTACCCATTTAATACGTAGTGTCCCCCTAGTACACTACCCATTTAATGCGTAGTGTCCCCCTAGTACACTACCCATTTAATGCGTAGTGTCCCCCTAGTACACTACCCATTTAATATGTAGTGTCCCCCTAGTACACTACCCATTTAATGTGTAGTGTCCCCCTAGTACACTACCCATTTAATACATAGTGTCCCCCTAGGACACTACCCATTTAATGCGTAGTGTCCCCTTAGTACACTACCCATTTAATGCGTAGTGTCCCCCTAGAACACTACTTATTTAATACATAGTGTCCCCCTAGTACACTACTCATTTAATATGTAGTGTCCCCCTAGTACACTACCCATTTAATACGTAGTGTCCCCCTAGGACATTACCCATTTAATACGTAGTGTCCCCCTAGTACACTACCCATTTAATGCATAGTGTCCTCCTAGTACACTACCCATTTAATGCGTAGTGTCCCCCTAGTACACAACCCATTTAATATGTAGTGTCCCCCTAGTACACTACCCATTTAATGCGTAGTATCCCCCTAGTACACTACCCATTTAATACATAGTGTCCCCCTAGTACACTACCCATTTAATGCGTAGAGTCCCCCTAGTACACTACCCATTTAATGCGTAGTGTCCCCCTAGTACACTACCCATTTAATGCGTAGTGTCCCCCTAGTACACTACCCATTTAATACGTAGTGTCCCCCTAGTACACTACCCATTTAATGCGTAGTGTCCCCCTAGTACACTACCCATTTAATGCGTAGTGTCCCCCTAGTACACTACCCATTTAATACGTAGTGTCCCCCTAGTACACTACCCATTTAATACGTAGTGTCCCCCTAGGACATTACCCATTTAATACGTAGTGTCCCCCTAGTACACTACCCATTTAATACGTAGTGTCCCCCTAGGACATTACCCATTTAATACGTAGTGTCCCCCTAGTACACTACCCATTTAATACGTAGTGTCCCCCTAGTACACTACCCATTTAATGCGTAGTGTCCCCCTAGTACACTACCCATTTAATGCGTAGTGTCCCCCTAGTACACTACCCATTTAATAAGTAGTGTCTCCCTAGTACACTGCCCATTTAATACGTAGTGTCCCCCTAGGACATTACCCATTTAATACGTAGAGTCCCCCTAGGACATTACCCATTTAATACATAGTGTCCCCCTAGGACACTACCCATTTAATACGTCGTGTCCCCCTAGTACACTACCCATTTAATGCGTCGTGTCCCCCTAGTACAGTACCCATTTAATGCGTAGTGTCCCCCTAGTACACTGCCCATTTAATATGTAGTGTCCCCCTAGTACACTACCCATTTAATACGTAGTATCCCCCTAGGACACTACCCATTTAATACATAGTGTCCCCCTAGTACACTACCCATTTAATGTGTAGTGTCCCCCTAGGACACTACCCATTTAATGCGTAGTGTCCCCCTAGTACACTACCCATTTAATACATAGTGTCCCCCTAGTACAGTACCCATTTAATGCGTAGTGTCCCCCTAGTACACTGCCCATTTAATACGTAGTGTCCCCCTAGTACACTACCCATTTAATATGTAGTGTCCCCCTAGTACAGTACCCATTTAATGCATAGTGTCCCCCTAGTACACTACCCATTTAATGCGTAGTATCCCCCTAGGACACTACCCATTTAATACATAGTGTCCCCCTAGTACACTACCCATTTAATGTGTAGTGTTCCCCTAGGACACTACCCATTTAATACGTAGTATCCCCCTAGGACATTACCCATTTATTAGTGTCCCCCTAGGACACTACCCATTTAATGCGTAGTGTCCCCCTAGGACACTACCCATTTAATACATAATGTCCTCCTAGTACACTACCCATTTAATGTGTAGTGTCCCCCTAGTACACTACCCATTTAATGCGTAGTGTCCCCCTAGTACACTATCCATTTAATACATAGTGTCCCCCTAGTACACTACCCATTTAATGCGTAGTGTCCCCCTAGTACACTACCCATTTAATGTGTAGTGTCCCCCTAGTACACTACCCATTTAATGCGTAGTGTCCCCCTAGTACACTACCCATTTAATACATAGTGTCCCCCTAGTACACTACCCATTTAATGCGTAGTGTCCCCCTAGTACACTACCCATTTAATACATAGTGTCCCCCTAGTACACTACCCATTTAATACGTAGTGTCCCCCTAGGACATTACCCATTTAATACGTAGTGTCCCACTAGTACACTACCCATTTAATGCATAGTGTCCCCCTAGTACACTACCCATTTAATGCGTAGTGTCCTTCTAGTACACTACCCATTTAATGCGTAGTGTCCCCCTAGTACACTACTTATTTAATACATAGTGTCCCCCTAGTACACTACCCATTTAATGCGTAGTGTCCCCCTAGTACACTACCCATTTAATGCGTAGTGTCCCCCTAGTACACTACCCATTTAATGCGTAGTGTCCCCCTAGTACACTACCCATTTAATGCGTAGTGTCCCCCTAGTACACCACCCATTTAATGCGTAGTGTCCCCCTTGTACACTACCCATTTAATACGTAGTGTCCCCCTAGTACACTACCCATTTAATACGTAGTGTCCCCCTAGGACATTACCCATTTAATACGTAGTGTCCCCCTAGTACACTACCCATTTAATACGTAGTGTCCCCCTAGGACATTACCCATTTAATACGTAGTGTCCCCCTAGTACACTACCCATTTAATACGTAGTGTCCCCCTAGGACATTACCCTTTTAATACGTAGTGTCCCCCTAGGACATTACCCATTTAATACATAGTGTCCCCCTAGGACACTACCCATTTAATACGTCGTGTCCCCCTAGTACACTACCCATTTAATGCGTCGTGTCCCCCTAGTACAGTACCCATTTAATGCGTAGTGTCCCCCTAGTACACTGCCCATTTAATATGTAGTGTCCCCCTAGTACACTACCCATTTAATACGTAGTATCCCCCTAGGACACTACCCATTTAATACATAGTGTCCCCCTAGTACACTACCCATTTAATGTGTAGTGTCCCCCTAGGACACTACCCATTTAATACGTAGTACAGTGTAACCTCCCTTATCCGGTCATTATTCTGTGTCCCCCTAGTACACTACCCATTTAATACGTTGTGTCCCCCTAGTGCACTACCCATTTAATACGTTGTGTCCCCCTAGGACACTACCCATTTAATACGTAGTGTCCCCCTAGGACACTACCCATTTAATACATTGTGTCCCTAGTACACTACCCATTTAATACGTGGTGTCCCCCTAGTACACTACCCATTTAATACGTAGTGTCCCCCTAGGACACTACCCATTTAATACGTAGTGTCCCCCTAGTACACTACCCATTTAATGCGTCGTGTCCCCCTAGTACACTACCCATTTAATGCGTCGTGTCCCCCTAGTACACTAACCATTTAATACGTCAAGTCCCCCTAGTACACTACCCATTTAATGCGTAGTGTCCCCCTAGTACACTACCCATTTAATGCGTAGTGTCCCCCTAGTACACTACCCATTTAATGCGTCGTGTCCCCCTAGTACACTGCCCATTTAATGCGTCGTGTCCCCTAGTACACTACCCATTTAATACGTCAAGTCCCCCTAGTACACTACCCATTTAATGCGTAGTGTCCCCCTAGTGCACTACCCATTTAATGCGTAGTGTCCCCCTAGTACACTACCCATTTAATACGTGGTGTCCCCCTAGTACACTACCCATTTAATACATAGTGTCCCCCTAGTGCACTACCCATTTAATACGTAGTGTCCCCCTAGTACACTACCCATTTAATGCGTAGTGTCCCCCTAGTACACTACCCATTTAATACGTAGTGTCCCCCTAGTACACTACCCATTTAATACGTGGTGTCCCCCTAGTACACTACCCATTTAATACGTTGTGTCCCCCTAGTGCACTACCCATTTAATACGTTGTGTCCCCCTAGGACACTACCCATTTAATGCGTAGTGTCCCCCTAGTACACTACCCATTTAATACGTAGTGTCCCCCTAGGACACTATTCATTTAATGCGTAGTGTCCCCCTAGTACACTGCCCATTTAATGCGTAGTGTCTCCCTAGTGCACTACCCATTTAATACGTAGTGTTTCCCTAGTTCACTACCCATTTAATACGTAGCGTCCCCCTAGTACACTACCCGTTTAATGCGTAGTGTCCCCCTAGTACACTACCCATTTAATGCGTGGTGTCCCCCTAGTACACTACCCATTTAATGCGTGGTGTCCCCCTAGTGCACTACCCATTTAATGCGTAGTGTCCCCCTAGTGCACTACCCATTTAATGCGTAGTGTCCCCCTAGTACACTACCCATTTAATGCGTAGTGTCCCCCTAGTACACTACCCATTTAATACGTAGTGTCCCCCTAGTACACTACCCATTCAATACGTAGTGTCCCCCTAGGACACTACCCATTTAATGCGTAGTGTCCCCCTAGTACACTACCCATTTAATACGTAGTGTCCCCCTAGGACATTACCCATTTAATACGTAGTGTTCCCCTAGGACACTACCCATTTAATACGTAGTGTCCCCCTAGGACATTACCCATTTAATACGTAGTGTCCCCCTAGGACATTACCCATTTAATACGTAGTGTCCCCCTAGTACACTACCCATTTAATGCGTAGTGTCCTCCTAGTACACTACCCATTTAATGTGTAGTGTCCCCCTAGGACATTACCCATTTAATACGTAGTGTCCCCCTAGGACATTGCCCATTTAATACGTAGTGTCCCCCTAGTACACTACCCATTTAATACGTAGTGTCCCCCTAGTACACTACCCATTTAATGCGTAGTGTCCCCCTAGTACACTACCCATTTAATACGTAGTGTCCCCCTAGTACACTACCCATGTAATGCGTAGTGTCCCCCTAGTACACTACCCATTTAATGCGTAGTGTTTCCCTAGGACATTACCTATTTAATGCGTAGTGTCCCCCTAGTACACTACCCATTTAATGCGTAGTCTCCCCCTAGGACATTACCCATTTAATACGTAGTGTCCCCCTAGGAAATTACCCATTTAATACATAGTGTCCCCCTAGTACACTACCCATTTAATGCGTAGTGTCCCCCTAGGACATTACCCATTTAATACGTAGTGTCCCCCTAGTACAGTACCCATTTAATGCGTAGTGTCCCCCTAGTACACTACCCATTTAATACATAGTGTCCCCCTAGTACACTACTCATTTAATACGTAGTGTCCCCCTAGTACACTACCCATTTAATACGTAGTGTCCCCCTAGGACATTACCCATTTAATACGTAGTGTCCCCCTAGTACACTACCCATTTAATGCGTAGTGTCCCCCTAGTACACTACCCATTTAATGCGTAGTGTCCCCCTAGTACACTACCCATTTAATGTGTAGTGTCCCCCTAGTACACTACCCATTTAATGCGTAGTGTCCCCCTAGTACACTACCCATTTAATACATAGTGTCCCCCTAGTACACTACCCACTTAGTGCGTCGTGTCCCCCTAGTACACTACCCATTTTATGCGTAGTGTCCCCCTAGAACACTACCCATTTAATACATAGTGTCCCCCTAGTACACTACTCATTTAATATGTAGTGTCCCCCTAGTACACTACCCATTTAATGCATAGTGTCCCCCTAGTACACTACCCATTTAATGCGTAGTGTCCCCCTAGTACACTACCCATTTAATGCGTAGTGTCCCCCTAGTACACTACCCATTTAATACGTAGTGTCTTCCTAGTACACTACCCATTTAATACGTAGTGTCCCCCTAGGACATTACCCATTTAATACGTAGTGTCCCCCTAGTACACTACCCATTTAATACGTAGTGTCCCCCTAGGACATTACCCATTTAATACGTAGTGTCCCCCTAGTACACTACCCATTTAATACGTAGTGTCCCCCTAGTACACTACCCATTTAATGTGTAGTGTCCCCCTAGTACACTACCCATTTAATACGTAGTGTCTCCCTAGTACACTGCCCATTTAATACGTAGTGTCCCCCTAGGACATTACCCATTTAATACGTAGTGTCCCCCTAGGACATTACCCATTTAATGCGTAGTGTCCCCCTAGGACACTACCCATTTAATACATAGTGTCCCCCTAGTACACTACCCATTTAATGCGTCGTGTCCCCCTAGTACAGTACCCATTTAATGCGTAGTGTCCCCCTAGTACACTGCCCATTTAATATGTAGTGTCCCCCTAGTACACTACCCATTTAATACGTAGTATCCCCCTAGGACACTACCCATTTAATACATAGTGTCCCCCTAGTACACTACCCATTTAATGTGTAGTGTCCCCTTAGGACACTACCCATTTAATACGTAGTATCCCCCTAGGAAATTACCCATTTATTAGTGTCCCCCTAGGACACTACCCATTTAATGCGTAGTGTCCCCCTAGGACACTACCTATTTAATACATAGTGTCCCCCTAGTACAGTACCCATTTAATGCGTAGTGTCCCCCTAGTACACTGCCCATTTAATACGTAGTGTCCCCCTAGTACACTACCCATTTAATGTGTAGTGTCCCCCTAGTACAGTACCCATTTAATGCATAGTGTCCCCCTAGTACACTACCCATTTAATACGTAGTATCCCCCTAGTACACTACCCATTTAATACATAGTGTCCCCCTAGTACACTACCCATTTAATGTGTAGTGTCCCCCTAGGACACTACCCATTTAATACGTAGTATCCCCCTAGGACATTACCCATTTATTAGTGTCCCCCTAGGACACTACCCATTTAATGCGTAGTGTCCCCCTAGGACACTACCCATTTAATACATAGTGTCCCCCTAGTACACTACCCATTTAATGTGTAGTGTCCCCCTAGTACACTACCCATTTAATGCGTAGTGTCCCCCTAGTACACTACCCATTTAATACATAGTGTCCCCCTAGTACACTACCCATTTAATGCGTAGTGTCCCCCTAGAACACTACCCATTTAATACATAGTGTCCCCCTAGTGCACTACTCATTTAATATGTAGTGTCCCCCTAGTACACTACCCATTTAATACGTAGTGTCCCCCTAGGACATTACCCATTTAATACGTAGTGTCCCCCTAGTACACTACCCATTTAATGCATAATGTCCCCCTAGTACACTACCCATTTAATGCGTAGTGTCCCCCTAGTACACTACCCATTTAATGCGTAGTGTCCCCCTAGTACACTACCCATTTAATACATAGTGTCCCCCTAGTACACTACCCATTTAATGCGTAGTGTCCCCCTAGTACACTACCCATTTAATGCGTAGTGTCCCCCTAGTACACTACCCATTTAATGCGTAGTGTCCCCCTTGTACACTACCCATTTAATATGTAGTGTCCCCCTAGTACACTACCCATTTAATGCGTAGTGTCCCCCTAGTACACTACCCATTTAATACATAGTGTCCCCCTAGTACACTACCCATTTAATGCGTAGTGTCCCCCTAGTACACTACCCATTTAATGCGTAGTGTCCCCCTAGTACACTACCCATTTAATGCGTAGTGTCCCCCTAGTACACTACCCATTTAATACGTGGTGTCCCCCTAGTACACTACCCATTTAATACGTAGTGTCCCCCTAGGACATTACCCATTTAATACGTAGTGTCCCCCTAGTACACTACCCATTTAATACGTAGTGTCCCCCTAGGACATTACCCATTTAATACGTAGTGTCCCCCTAGTACACTACCCATTTAATACGTAGTGTCCCCCTAGGACACTACCCATTTAATACGTAGTGTCCCCCTAGGACATTACCCATTTAATACGTAGTGTCCCCCTAGTAAACTACCCATTTAATGCGTAGTGTCTTCCTAGGACACTACCCATTAAATACATAGTGTCCCCCTAGTACACTACCCATTTAATGCGTAGTGTCCCCCTAGTACACTGCCCATTTAATACGTAGTGTCCCCCTAGTACACTACCCATTTAATGTGTAGTGTCCCCCTAGTACAGTACCCATTTAATGCATAGTGTCCCCCTATTACACTACCCATTTAATACGTAGTATCCCCCTAGGACACTACCCATTTAATACATAGTGTCCCCCTAGTACACTACCCATTTAATGTGTAGTGTCCCCCTAGGACACTACCCATTTAATACGTAGTATCCCCCTAGGACATTACCCATTTATTAGTGTCCCCCTAGGACACGACCCATTTAATGCGTAGTGTCCCCCTAGGACACTACCCATTTAATACATAGTGTCCCCCTAGTACAGTACCCATTTAATGTGTAGTGTCCCCCTAGTACACTACCCATTTAATGCGTAGTGTCCCCCTAGTACACTACCCATTTAATACATAGTGTCCCCCTAGTACACTACCCATTTAATGCGTAGTGTCCCCCTAGAACACTACCCATTTAATACATAGTGTCCCCCTAGTGCACTACTCATTTAATATGTAGTGTCCCCCTAGTACACTACCCATTTAATACGTAGTGTCCCCCTAGGACATTACCCATTTAATACGTAGTGTCCCCCTAGTACACTACCCATTTAATGCATAGTGTCCCCCTAGTACACTACCCATTTAATGCGTAGTGTCCCCCTAGTACACTACCCATTTAATGCGTAGTGTCCCCCTAGGACACTACCCATTTAATGCGTAGTGTCCCCCTAGTACACTACCCATTTAATACATAGTGTCCCCCTAGTACACTACCCATTTAATGCGTAGTGTCCCCCTAGTACACTACCCATTTAATACATAGTGTCCCCCTAGTACACTACCCATTTAATGCGTAGTGTCCCCCTAGTACACTACCCATTTAATGCGTAGTGTCCCCCTAGTACACTACCCATTTAATGCGTAGTGTCCCCCTAGTACACTACCCAATTAATATGTAGTGTCCCCCTTGTACACTACCCATTTAATGCGTAGTGTCCCCCTAGTACACTACCCATTTAATACATAGTGTCCCCCTAGTACACTACCCATTTAATGCGTAGTGTCCCCCTAGTAAACTACCCATTTAATGCGTAGTGTCCCCCTAGTACACTACCCATTTAATGCGTAGTGTCCCCCTAGTACACTACCCATTTAATACGTAGTGTCCCCCTAGTACACTACCCATTTAATACGTAGTGTCTTCCTAGGACATTACCCATTTAATACGTAGTGTCCCCCTAGTACACTACCCATTTAATACGTAGTGTCCCCCTAGGACATTACCCATTTAATACGTAGTGTCCCCCTAGTACACTACCCATTTAATACGTAGTGTCCCCCTAGTACACTACCCATTTAATGCGTAGTGTCCCCCTAGTACACTACCCATTTAATGCGTAGTGTCTTCCTAGGACACTACCCATTTAATACATAGTGTCCCCCTAGTACAGTACCCATTTAATGCGTAGTGTCCCCCTAGTACACTGCCCATTTAATACGTAGTGTCCCCCTAGTACACTACCCATTTAATGTGTAGTGTCCCCCTAGTACAGTACCCATTTAATGCATAGTGTCCCCCTAGTACACTACCCATTTAATACGTAGTATCCCCCTAGGACACTACCCATTTAATACATAGTGTCCCCCTAGTACACTACCCATTTAATGTGTAGTGTCCCCCTAGGACACTACCCATTTAATACGTAGTATCCCCCTAGGACATTACTTATTTATTAGTGTCCCCCTAGGACACGACCCATTTAATGCGTAGTGTCCCCCTAGGACACTACCCATTTAATACATAGTGTCCCCCTAGTACACTACCCATTTAATGTGTAGTGTCCCCCTAGTACACTACCCATTTAATGCGTAGTGTCCCCCTAGTACACTACCCATTTAATACATAGTGTCCCCCTAGTACACTACCCATTTAATGCGTAGTGTCCCCCTAGAACACTACCCATTTAATACATAGTGTCCCCCTAGTGCACTACTCATTTAATATGTAGTGTCCCTATAGTACACTACCCATTTAATACGTAGTGTCCCCCTAGGACATTACCCATTTAATACGTAGTGTCCCCCTAGTACACTACCCATTTAATGCATAGTGTCCCCCTAGTACACTACCCATTTAATGCGTAGTGTCCCCTTAGTACACTACCCATTTAATGCGTAGTGTCCCCCTAGGACACTACCCATTTAATGCGTAGTGTCCCCCTAGTACACTACCCATTTAATATGTAGTGTCCCCCTAGTACACTACCCATTTAATGCGTAGTGTCCCCCTAGTACACTACCCATTTAATACATAGTGTCCCCCTAGTACACTACCCATTTAATGCGTAGTGTCCCCCTAGTACACTACCCATTTAATGCGTAGTGTCCCCCTAGTACACTACCCATTTAATACATAGTGTCCCCCTAGTACACTACCCATTTAATGCGTAGTGTCCCCCTAGTACACTACCCATTTAATGCGTAGTGTCCCCCTAGTACACTACCCATTTAATGCGTAGTGTCCCCCTAGTACACTACCCATTTAATATGTAGTGTCCCCCTAGTACACTACCCATTTAATGCGTAGTGTCCCCCTAGTACACTACCCATTTAATACATAGTGTCCCCCTAGTACACTACCCATTTAATGCGTAGTGTCCCCCTAGTACACTACCCATTTAATGCGTAGTGTCCCCCTAGTACACTACCCATTTAATGCGTAGTGTCCCCCTAGTACACTACCCATTTAATGCGTAGTGTCCCCCTAGTACACTACCCATTTAATACGTAGTGTCCCCCTAGTACACTACCCATTTAATACGTAGTGTCCCCCTAGGACATTACCCATTTAATACGTAGTGTCCCCCTAGTACACTACCCATTTAATACGTAGTGTCCCCCTAGGACATTACCCATTTAATACGTAGTGTCCCCCTAGTACACTACCCATTTAATACGTAGTGTCCCCCTAGTACACTACCCATTTAATGCGTAGTGTCCCCCTAGTACACTACCCATTTAATGCGTAGTGTCCCCCTAGTACACTACCCATTTAATGCGTAGTGTCTCCCTAGTACACTACCCATTTAATACGTAGTGTCCCCCTAGGACATTACCCATTTAATACGTAGTGTCCCTTTAGGACATTACCCATTTAATACATAGTGTCCCCCTAGGACACTACCCATTTAATACGTCGTGTCCCCCTAGTACACTACCCATTTAATGCGTCGTGTCCCCCTAGTACAGTACCCATTTAATGCGTAGTGTCCCCCTAGTACACTGCCCATTTAATATGTAGTGTCCCCCTAGTACACTACCCATTTAATACGTAGTATCCCCCTAGGACACTACCCATTTAATACATAGTGTCCCCCTAGTACACTACCCATTTAATGTGTAGTGTCCCCCTAGGACACTACCCATTTAATACGTAGTATCCCCCTAGGACATTACCTATTTATTAGTGTCCCCCTAGGACACTACCCATTTAATGCGTAGTGTCCCCCTAGGACACTACCCATTTAATACATAGTGTCCCCCTAGTACAGTACCCATTTAATGCGTAGTGTCCCCCTAGTACACTGCCCATTTAATACGTAGTGTCCCCCTAGTACACTACCCATTTAATATGTAGTGTCCCCCTAGTACACTACCCATTTAATATGTAGTGTCCCCCTAGTACACTACCCATTTAATACATAGTATCCCCCTAGGACACTACCCATTTAATACATAGTGTCCCCCTAGTACACTACCCATTTAATGTGTAGTGTCCCCCTAGGACACTACCCATTTAATACGTAGTATCCCCCTAGGACATTACCCATTTATTAGTGTCCCCCTAGGACACTACCCATTTCATGCGTAGTGTCCCCCTAGGACACTACCCATTTAATACATAGTGTCCCCCTAGTACACTACCCATTTAATGTGTAGTGTCCCCCTAGGACACTACCCATTTAATACGTAGTATCCCCCTAGGACATTACCCATTTATTAGTGTCCCCCTAGGACACTACTCATTTAATGCGTAGTGTCCCCCTAGGACACTACCCATTTAATACATAGTGTCCCCCTAGTACAGTACCCATTTAATGCGTAGTGTCCCCCTAGTACACTGCCCATTTAATACGTAGTGTCCCCCTAGTACACTACCCATTTAATATGTAGTGTCCCCCTAGTACAGTACCCATTTAATGCATAGTGTCCCCCTAGTACACTACCCATTTAATACGTAGTATCCCCCTAGGACACTACCCATTTAATACATAGTGTCCCCCTAGTACACTACCCATTTAATGTGTAGTGTCCCCCTAGGACACTACCCATTTAATACGTAGTATCCCCCTAGGACATTACCCATTTATTAGTGTCCCCCTAGGACACTACCCATTTAATGCGTAGTGTCCCCCTAGGACACTACCCATTTAATACATTGTGTCCCCCTAGTACACTACCCATTTAATGTGTAGTGTCCCCCTAGTACACTACCCATTTAATGCGTAGTGTCCCCCTAGTACACTACCCATTTAATACATAGTGTCCGCCTAGTACACTACCCATTTAATGCGTAGTGTCCCCCTAGTACACTACCCATTTAATACATAGTGTCCCCCTAGTACACTACCCATTTAATACGTAGTGTCCCCCTAGGACATTACCCATTTAATACATAGTGTCCCCCTAGTACACTACCCATTTAATGCATAATGTCCCCCTAGTACACTACCCATTTAATGCGTAGTGTCCCCCTAGTACACTACCCATTTAATGCGTAGTGTCCCCCTAGTACACTACTTATTTAATACATAGTGTCCCCCTAGTACACTACCCATTTAATGCGTAGTGTCCCCCTAGTACACTACCCATTTAATGCGTAGTGTCCCCCTAGTACACTACCCATTTAATGCGTAGTGTCCCCTTAGTACACTACCCATTTAATACATAGTGTCCCCCTAGTACACTACCCATTTAATGCGTAGTGTCCCCCTATTACACTACCCATTTAATGCGTAGTGTCCCACTAGTACACTACCCATTTAATGCGTAGTGTCCCCCTTGTACACTACCCATTTAATACGTAGTGTCCCCCTAGTACACTACCCATTTAATACGTACTGTCCCCCTAGGACATTACCCATTTAATACGTAGTGTCCCCCTAGTACACTACCCATTTAATACGTAGTGTCCCCCTAGGACATTACCCATTTAATACGTAGTGTCCCCCTAGTACACTACCCATTTAATACGTAGTGTCCCCCTAGTACACTACCCATTTAATACGTAGTGTCCCCCTAGTACACTACCCATTTAATGCGTAGTGTCCCCCTAGTACACTACCCATTTAATACGTAGTGTCTCCCTAGTACACTACCCATTTAATACGTAGTGTCCCCCTAGGACATTACCCATTTAATACATAGTGTCCCCCTAGGACATTACCCATTTAATACTTAGTGTCCCCCTAGGACACTACCCATTTAATACGTCGTGTCCCCCTAGTACACTACCCATTTAATGCGTCGTGTCCCCCTAGTACAGTACCCATTTAATGCGTAGTGTCTCCCTAGTACACTGCCCATTTAATATGTAGTGTCCCCCTAGTACACTACCCATTTAATACGTAGTATCCCCCTAGGACACTACCCATTTAATACATAGTGTCCCCCTAGTACACTACCCATTTAATGTGTAGTGTCCCCCTAGGACACTACCCATTTAATACGTAGTACAGTGGAACCTCCCTTATCCGGTCATTGAAGTTCCGGGCGCCTCAGTCTACCGGGCAAGTGTTATAGCGAGCCGGCCATTTTATTACACGTACGCTGACGTCACAATTACCTCGTACATAGCGTGAAGATGGCTAGCAGAAAGCGGCGCGTTGTTACGCTCGACAGAAGCTAATGATTATTGACGACTTAAAGGAAGGAAAGTCCCAGCGACTCGTTGGTGACATCCATGGAGTTCCGAAGTCTACTGTTGGCGACATATGGAAGGATTGAGGAAAGTCGTTTTTATTTTTATTTTATTTTTTATGTTTTATTATTATTTTAGCCTTTTTAAGCTTTATGTACTTGTGACCAGTGTTATATAGCCATGTACATAGTTCATGAATAAGTTCAGAGTTACGGGCAATTTTAAAGTTACGGGCACCCCTTGGTCCCACACCGCCCGAATAACCGAGGTTCCACTGTATCCCCCTAGGACATTACCCATTTATTAGTGTCCCCCTAGGACACTACCCATTTAATGCGTAGTGTCCCCCTAGGACACTACCCATTTAATACATAGTGTCCCCCTAGTACAGTACCCATTTAATGCGTAGTGTCCCCCTAGTACACTGCCCATTTAATACGTAGTGTCCCCCTAGTACACTACCCATTTAATATGTAGTGTCCCCCTAGTACACTACCCATTTAATATGTAGTGTCCCTCTAGTACACTACCCATTTAATACGTAGTATCCCCCTAGGACACTACCCATTTAATACATAGTGTCCCCCTAGTACACTACCCATTTAATGCGTAGTGTCCCCCTAGTACACTACCCATTTAATACGTAGTGTCCCCCTAGGACACTACCCATTTAATGCGTAGTGTCCCCCTAGGACATTACCCATTTAATACGTAGTGTCCCCCTAGGACACTACCCATTTAATACATTGTGTCCCTAGTACACTGCCCATTTAATACGTGGTGTCCCCCTAGTACACTACCCATTTAATACGTAGTGTCCCCCTAGGACACTACCCATTTATTACGTAGTGTCCCCCTAGTACACTACCCATTTAATGCGTCGTGTCCCCCTAGTACACTACCCATTTAATGCGTCGTGTCCCCCTAGTACACTACCCAATTAATGCGTCGTGTCCCCATAGTACACTACCCATTTAATACGTCAAGTCCCCCTAGTACACTACCCATTTAATGCGTAGTGTCCCCCTAGTACACTACCCATTTAATGCGTAGTGTCCCCCTAGTACACTACCCATTTAATACGTAGTGTCCCCCTAGTACACTACCCATTTAATACGTAGTGTCCCCCTAGTACACTACCCATTTAATACGTAGTGTCCCCCTAGTACACTACCCATTTAATACATTGTGTCCCTAGTACACTACCCATTTAATACGTGGTGTCCCCCTAGTACACTACCCGTTTAATACGTTGTGTCCCCCTAGTACACTACCCATTTAATACGTAATGTCCCCCTAGGACACTACCCATTTAATACATTGTGTCCCTAGTACACTACCCATTTAATACGTGGTGTCCCCCTAGTACACTACCCATTTAATACGTAGTGTCCCCCTAGGACACTACCCATTTAATACGTAGTGTCCCCCTAGTACACTACCCATTTAATGCGTCGTGTCCCCCTAGGACACTACCCATTTAATGCGTCGTGTCCCCCTAGTACACTACCCATTTAATACGTATTTTCCCCCTAGGACACTACCCATTTAATGCGTAGTGTCCCCCTAGTACACTACCCATTTAATACGTAGTGTCCCCCTAGGACACTACCCATTTAATACATTGTGTCCCTAGTACACTACCCATTTAATACGTGGTGTCCCCCTAGTACACTACCCATTTAATACGTAGTGTCCCCCTAGGACACTACCCATTTAATACGTAGTGTTCCCCTAGTACACTACCCATTTAATGCGTCGTGTCCCCCTAGTACACTACCCATTTAATGCGTCGTGTCCCCCTAGTACACTACCCATTTAATACGTCAAGTTCCCCTAGTACACTACCCATTTAATGCGTAGTGTCCCCCTAGTACACTACCCATTTAATGCGTAGTGTCCCCCTAGTACACTACCCATTTAATGCGTGGTGTCCCCCTAGTACACTACCCATTTAATACGTAGTGTCCCCCTAGTGCACTACCCATTTAATACGTAGTGTCCCCCTTTAATACGTGGTGTCCCCCTAGTACACTACCCATTTAATACGTTGTGTCCCCCTAGTGCACTACCCATTTAATACGTTGTGTCCCCCTAGGACACTACCCATTTAATGCGTAGTGTCCCCCTAGTACACTACCCATTTAATACGTTGTGTCCCCCTAGTGCACTACCCATTTAATGCGTAGTGTCCCCCTAGTACACTACCCATTTAATGCGTAGTGTCCCCCTAGGACACTACCCATTTAATACGTTGTGTCCCCCTAGTACACTACCCATTTAATACGTAGTGTCTCCCTAGGACCCTACCCATTTAATACGTCAAGTCCCCCTAGTACACTACCCATTTAATGCGTAGTGTCCCCTAGTACACTACCCATTTAATACGTAGTGTCCCCCTAGTACACTACCCATTTAATACGTAGTGTCCCCCTAGTACACTGCCCATTTAATACGTAGTGTCCCCCTAGTACACTACCCATTTAATACGTAGTGTCCCCCTAGTACACTACCCATTCAATACATTGTGTCCCTAGTACACTACCCATTTAATACGTGGTGTCCCCCTAGTACACTACCCATTTAATGCGTAGTGTCCCCCTAGTACACTACCCATTTAATACGTTGTGTCCCCCTAGGACATTACCCATTTAATGCGTAGTGTCCCCATAGGACACTACCCATTTAATACGTTGTGTCCCCCTAGTACACTACCCATTTAATACGTAGTGTCTCCCTAGGACCCTACCCATTTAATACGTCAAGTCCCCCTAGTACACTACCCATTTAATGCGTAGTGTCCCCTAGTACACTACCCATTTAATACGTAGTGTCCCCCTAGTACACTACCCATTTAATACGTAGTGTCCCCCTAGTACACTGCCTATTTAATACGTAGTGTCCCCCTAGTACACTACCCATTTAATACGTAGTGTCCCCCTAGTACACTACCCATTTAATACATTGTGTCCCTAGTACACTACCCATTTAATACGTGGTGTCCCCCTAGTGCACTACCCATTTAATACGTTGTGTCCCCCTAGGACACTACCCATTTAATGCGTAGTGTCCCCCTAGTACACTACCCATTTAATACGTTGTGTCCCCCTAGGACATTACCCATTTAATGCGTAGTGTCCCCCTAGGACACTACCCATTTAATACGTTGTGTCCCCCTAGTACACTACCCATTTAATACGTAGTGTCTCCCTAGGACCCTACCCATTTAATACGTCAAGTCCCCCTAGTACACTACCCATTTAATGCGTAGTGTCCCCTAGTACACTACCCATTTAATACGTAGTGTCCCCCTAGTACACTACCCATTTAATACGTAGTGTCCCCCTAGTACACTGCCCATTTAATACGTAGTGTCCCCCTAGTACACTACCCATTTAATACGTAGTGTCCCCCTAGTACACTACCCATTTAATACATTGTGTCCCTAGTACACTACCCATTTAATACGTGGTGTCCCCCTAGTACACTACCCATTTAATACGTTGTGTCCCCCTAGTACACTACCTATTTAATACGTTGTGTCCCCCTAGTACACTACCCATTTAATACGTAGTGTCCCCCTAGGACACTACCCATTTAATACGTAGTGTCCCCCTAGTACACTACCCATTTAATGCGTCGTGTCCCCCTAGTACACTACCTATTTAATGCGTCGTGTCCCCCTAGTACACTACCCATTTAATACGTCAAGTCCCCCTAGTACACTACCCATTTAATGCGTAGTGTCCCCCTAGTACACTACACATTTAATGCGTAGTGTCCCCCTAGTACACTACCCATTTAATACGTAGTGTCCCCCTAGTACACTACCCATTTAATACGTAGTGTCCCCCTAGTACACTACCCATTTAATACATTGTGTCCCTAGTACACTACCCATTTAATACGTAGTGTCCCCCTAGGACACTACCCATTTAATACGTAGTGTCCCCCTAGGACCCTACCCATTTAATACGTAGTGTCCCCCTAGTACACTACCCATTTAATGCATCGTGTCCCCCTAGTACACTACCCATTTAATGCGTCGTGTCCCCCTAGTACACTACCCATTTAATACGTAGTTTCCCCCTAGGACACTACCCATTTAATACATAGTGTCCCCCTAGTACACTACCCATTTAATGCGTCGTGTCCCCCTAGTACATTACCCATTTAATACGTAGTTTCCCCCTAGGACACTACCCATTTAATACGTAGTGTCCCCCTAGTACACTACCCATTTAATACGTAGTGTCCCCCTAGGACACTACCCATTTAATACATTGTGTCCCTAGTACACTACCCATTTAATACGTGGTGTCCCCCTAGTACACTACCCATTTAATACGTAGTGTCCTTCTAGGACACTACCCATTTAATACGTAGTGTCCCCCTAGTACACTACCCATTTAATGCGTCGTGTCCCCCTAGTACACCACCCATTTAATGCGTCGTGTCCCCCTAGTACACTACCCATTTAATACGTCAAGTCCGCCTAGTACACTACCCATTTAATGTGTAGTGTCCCCCTAGTACACTACCCATTTAATGCGTAGTGTCCCCCTAGTACACTACCCATTTAATGCGTCGTGTCCCCCTAGTACACTACCCATTTAATGCGTCGTGTCCCCCTAGTACACTACCCATTTAATACGTCAAGTCCCCCTAGTGCACTACCCATTTAATGCGTAGTGTCCCCCTAGTGCACTACCCATTTAATGCGTAGTGTCCCCCTAGTACACTACCCATTTAATACGTGGTGTCCCCCTAGTACACTACCCATTTAATACATAGTGTCCCCCTAGTGCACTACCCATTTAATACGTAGTGTCCCCCTAGTACACTACCCATTTAATGATTAGTGTCCCCCTAGTACACTACCCATTTAATGCGTAGTGTCCCCCTAGTACACTACCCATTTAATACGTGGTGTCCCCCTAGTACACTACCCATTTAATACGTTGTGTCCCCCTAGTGCACTACCCATTTAATACGTTGTGTCCCCCTAGGACACTACCCATTTAATGCGTAGTGTCCCCCTAGTACACTACCCATTTAATACGTAGTGTCCCCCTAGGACACTACCCATTTAATGCGTAGTGTCCCCCTAGTACACTGCCCATTTAATGCGTAGTGTCTCCCTAGTGCACTACCCATTTAATACGTAGTGTCCCCCTAGTTCACTACCCATTTAATACGTAGCGTCCCCCTAGTACACTACCCGTTTAATGTGTAGTGTCCCCCTAGTACACTACCCATTTAATGCGTAGTGTCCCCCTAGTACACTACCCATTTAATGCGTGGTGTCCCCCTAGTGCACTACCCATTTAATGCGTAGTGTCCCCCTAGTGCACTACCCATTTAATGCGTAGTGTCCCCCTAGTACACTACCCATTTAATGCGTAGTGTCCCCCTAGTACACTACCCATTTAATACGTAGTGTCCCCCTAGTACACTACCCATTCAATACGTAGTGTCCCCCTAGGACACTACCCATTTAATGCGTAGTGTCCCCCTAGTACACTACCCATTTAATACGTAGTGTCCCCCTAGGACATTACCCATTTAATACGTAGTGTTCCCCTAGGACACTACCCATTTTATATGTAGTGTCCCCCTTGGACATTACCCATTTAATACGTAGTGTCCCCCTAGGACATTACCCATTTAATACGTAGTGTCCCCCTAGTACACTACCCATTTAATGCATAGTGTCCCCCTAGTACACTACCCATTTAATGTGTAGTGTCCCCCTAGGACATTACCCATTTAATACGTAGTGTCCCCCTAGTACACTACCCATTTAATACGTAGTGTCCCCCTAGTACACTACCCATTTAATGCGTAGTGTCCCCCTAGTACACTACCTATTTAATGCGTAGTGTCCCCCTAGGACATTACCCATTTAATGCGTAGTGTCCCCCTAGTACACTACCCATTTAATGTGTAGTGTCCCCCTAGGACATTACCCATTTAATACGTAGTGTCCCCCTAGGACATTACCCATTTAATACATAGTGTCCCCCTAGTACACTACCCAATTAATGCGTAGTGTCCCCCTAGGACATTACCCATTTAATACGTAGTGTCCCCCTAGTACAGTACCCATTTAATGCGTAGTGTCCCCCTAGTACACTACCCATTTAATACATAGTGTCCCCCTAGTACACTACTCATTTAATACGTAGTGTCCCCCTAGTACACTACCCATTTAATACGTAGTGTCCCCCTAGGACATTGCCCATTTAATACGTAGTGTCCCCCTAGTACACTACCCATTTAATGCGTAGTGTCCCCCTAGTACACTACCCATTTAATGCGTAGTGTCCCCCTAGTACACTACCCATTTAATGTGTAGAGTTTCCCTAGTACACTACCCATTTAATGCGTACTGTCCCCCTAGTACACTACCCATTTAATACATAGTGTCCCCCTAGTACACTACCCATTTAGTGCGTAGTGTCCCCCTAGTACACTACCCATTTAATGCGTAGTGTCCCCCTAGAACACTGCCCATTTAATACATGGTGTCCCCCTAGTACACTACTCATTTAATATGTAGTGTCCCCCTAGTACACTACCCATTTAATACGTAGTGTCCCCCTAGGACATTACCCATTTAATACGTAGTGTCCCCCTAGTACACTACCCATTTAATGCATAGTGTCCCCCTAGTACACTACCCATTTAATGCGTAGTGTCCCCCTAGTACACTACCCATTTAATATGTAGTGTCCCCCTAGTACACTACCCATTTAATGCGTAGTGTCTCCCTAGTACACTACCCATTTAATGCGTAGTGTCCCCCTAGTACACTACCCATTTAATGCGTAGTGTCCCCCTAGTACACTACCCATTTAATACGTAGTGTCCCCCTAGTACACTACCCATTTAATACGTAGTGTCCCCCTAGGACATTACCCATTTAATACGTAGTGTCCCCCTAGTACACTACCCATTTAATACGTAGTGTCCCCCTAGGACATTACCCATTTAATACGTAGTGTCCCCCTAGTACACTACCCATTTAATACGTAGTGTCCCCCTAGTACACTACCCATTTAATGCGTAGTGTCCCCCTAGTACACTACCCATTTAATGCGTAGTGTCCCCCTAGTACACTACCCATTTAATACGTAGTGTCTCCCTAGTACACTGCCCATTTAATACGTAGTGTCCTTCTAGAACATTACCCATTTAATACGTAGTGTCCCCCTAGGACATTACCCATTTAATGCATAGTGTCCCCCTAGGACACTACCCATTTAATACGTCGTGTCCCCCTAGTACACTACCCATTTAATGCGTCGTGTCCCCCTAGTACAGTACCCATTTAATGCGTAGTGTCCCCCTAGTACACTGCCCATTTAATATGTAGTGTCCCCCTAGGACACTACCCATTTAATACGTAGTATCCCCCTAGGACACTACCCATTTAATACATAGTGTCCCCCTAGTACACTACCCATTTAATGTGTAGTGTCCCCCTAGGACACTACCCATTTAATGCGTAGTATCCCCCTAGGACATTACCCATTTATTAGTGTCCCCCTAGGACACTACCCATTTAATGCGTAGTGTCCCCCTAGGACACTACCCATTTAATACATAGTGTCCCCCTAGTACAGTACCCATTTAATGCGTAGTGTCCCCCTAGTACACTGCCCATTTAATACGTAGTGTCCCCCTAGTACACTACCCATTTAATGTGTAGTGTCCCCCTAGTACAGTACCCATTTAATGCATAGTGTCCCCCTAGTACACTACCCATTTAATACGTAGTATCCCCCTAGTGCACTACCCATTTAATACATAGTGTCCCCCTAGTACACTACCCATTTAATGTGTAGTGTCCCCCTTGTACAGTACCCATTTAATGCGTAGTGTCCCCCTAGTACACTACCCATTTAATACATAGTGTCCCCCTAGGACACTACCCATTTAATACGTAGTATCCCCCTAGGACATTACCCATTTATTAGTGTCCCCCTAGGACACTACCCATTTAATGCGTAGTGTCTCCCTAGGACACTACCCATTTAATACATAGTGTCCCCCTAGTACACTACCCATTTAATGTGTAGTGTCCCCCTAGTACACTACCCATTTAATGCGTAGTGTCCCCCTAGTACACTACCCATTTAATACATAGTGTCCCCCTAGTACACTACCCATTTAATGCGTAGTGTCTCACTAGAACACTACCCATTTAATACATAGTGTCCCCCTAGTGCACTACTCATTTAATATGTAGTGTCCCCCTAGTACACTACCCATTTAATACGTAGTGTCCCCCTAGGACATTACCCATTTAATACGTAGTGTCCCCCTAGTACACTACCCATGTAATGCATAGTGTCCCCCTAGTACACTACCCATTTAATGCGTAGTGTCCCCCTAGTACACTACCCATTTAATGCGTAGTGTCCCCCTAGTACACTACCCATTTAATACATAGTGTCCCCCTAGTACACTATCCATTTAATGCGTAGTGTCCCCCTAGTACACTACCCATTTAATGCGTAGTGTCCCCCTAGTACACTACCCATTTAATGCGTAGTGTCCCCCTAGTACACTACCCAATTAATATGTAGTGTCCCCCTAGTACACTACCCATTTAATGCGTAGTGTCCCCCTAGTACACTACCCATTTAATACATAGTGTCCCCCTAGTACACTACCCATTTAATGCGTAGTGTCCCCCTAGTACACTACCCATTTAATGCGTAGTGTCCCCCTAGTACACTACCCATTTAATGCGTAGTGTCCCCCTAGTACACTACCCATTTAATACGTAGTGTCCCCCTAGTACACTACCCATTTAATACGTAGTGTCCCCCTAGGACATTACCCATTTAATACGTAGTGTCCCCCTAGTACACTACCCATTTAATACGTAGTGTCCCCCTAGGACATTACTCATTTAATACGTAGTGTCCCCCTAGTACACTACCCATTTAATACGTAGTGTCCCCCTAGGACACTACCCATTTAATACGTAGTGTCCCCCTAGGACATTACCCATTTAATACGTAGTGTCCCCCTAGTACACTACCCATTTAATGCGTAGTGTCCCCCTAGGACACTACCCATTTAATACATAGTGTCCCCCTAGTACAGTACCCATTTAATGCGTAGTGTCCCCCTAGTACACTGCCCATTTAATACGTAGTGTCCCCCTAGTACACTACCCATTTAATGTGTAGTGTCCCCCTAGTACAGTACCCATTTAATGCATAGTGTCCCCCTATTACACTACCCATTTAATACGTAGTATCCCCCTAGGACACTACCCATTTAATACATAGTGTCCCCCTAGTACACTACCCATTTAATGTGTAGTGTCCCCCTAGGACACTACCCATTTAATACGTAGTATCCCCCTAGGACATTACCCATTTATTAGTGTCCCCCTAGGACACTACCCATTTAATGCGTAGTGTCCCCCTAGGACACTACCCATTTAATACATAGTGTCCCCCTAGTACACTACCCATTTAATGTGTAGTGTCCCCCTAGTACACTACCCATTTAATGCGTAGTGTCCCCCTAGTACACTACCCATTTAATACATAGTGTCCCCCTAGTACACTACCCATTTAATGCGTAGTGTCCCCCTAGAACACTACCCATTTAATACATAGTGTCCCCCTAGTGCACTACTCATTTAATATGTAGTGTCCCCCTAGTACACTACCCATTTAATACGTAGTGTCCCCCTAGGACATTACCCATTTAATACGTAGTGTCCCCCTAGTACACTTCCCATTTAATGCATAGTGTCCCCCTAGTACACTACCCATTTAATGCGTAGTGTCCCCCTAGTACACTACCCATTTAATGCGTAGTGTCCCCCTAGTACACTACCCATTTAATACATAGTGTCCCCCTAGTACACTACCCATTTAATGCGTAGTGTCCCCCTAGTACACTACCCATTTAATGCGTAGTGTCCCCCTAGTACACTACCCATTTAATGCGTAGTGTCCCCCTAGTACACTACCCATTTAATGCGTAGTGTCCCCCTAGTACACTACCCATTTAATGTGTAGTGTCCCCCTAGTACACTACCCATTTAATGCGTAGTGTCCCCCTAGTACACTACCCATTTAATACATAGTGTCCCCCTAGTACACTACCCATTTAATGCGTAGTGTCCCCCTAGTACACTACCCATTTAATGCGTAGTGTCCCCCTAGTACACTACCCATTTAATGCGTAGTGTCCCCCTAGTACACTACCCATTTAATACGTAGTGTCCCCCTAGTACACTACCCATTTAATACGTAGTGTCCCCCTAGGACATTACCCATTTAATACGTAGTGTCCCCCTAGTACACTACCCATTTAATGCGTAGTGTCCCCCTAGGACACTACCCATTTAATACATAGTGTCCCCCTAGTACAGTACCCATTTAATGCGTAGTGTCCCCCTAGTACACTGCCCATTTAATACGTAGTGTCCCCCTAGTACACTACCCATTTAATGTGTAGTGTCCCCCTAGTACAGTACCCATTTAATGCATAGTGTCCCCCTAGTACACTACCCATTTAATACGTAGTATCCCTCTAGGACACTACCCATTTAATACATAGTGTCCCCCTAGTACACTACCCATTTAATGTGTAGTGTCCCCCTAGGACACTACCCATTTAATACGTAGTATCCCCCTAGGACATTACCCATTTATTAGTGTCCCCCTAGGACACTACCCATTTAATGCGTAGTGTCCCCCTAGGACACTACCCATTTAATACATAGTGTCCCCCTAGTACACTACCCATTTAATGTGTAGTGTCCCCCTAGTACACTACCCATTTAATGCGTAGTGTCCCCCTAGTACACTACCCATTTAATACGTAGTGTCCCCCTAGTACACTACCCATTTAATGCGTAGTGTCCCCCTAGAACACTACCCATTTAATACATAGTGTCCCCCTTGTGCACTACTCATTTAATATGTAGTGTCCCCCTAGTACACTACCCATTTAATACGTAGTGTCCCCCTAGGACATTACCCATTTAATACGTAGTGTCCCCCTAGTACACTACCCATTTAATGCATAGTGTCCCCCTAGTACACTACCCATTTAATGCGTAGTGTCCCCCTAGTACACTACCCATTTAATGCGTAGTGTCCCCCTAGTACACTACCCAATTAATACATAGTGTCCCCCTAGTACACTACCCATTTAATGCGTAGTGTCCCCCTAGTACACTACCCATTTAATGCGTAGTGTCCCCCTAGTACACTACCCATTTAATGCGTAGTGTCCCCCTAGTACACTACCCATTTAATATGTAGTGTCCCCCTAGTACACTACCCATTTAATGCGTAGTGTCCCCCTAGTACACTACCCATTTAATACATAGTGTCCCCCTAGTACACTACCCATTTAATGCGTAGTGTCCCCCTAGTACACTACCCATTTAATGCGTAGTGTCCTCCTAGTACACTACCCATTTAATGCGTAGTGTCCCCCTAGTACACTACCCATTTAATACGTAGTGTCCCCCCTAGTACACTACCCATTTAATACGTAGTGTCCCCCTAGGACATTACCCATTTAATACGTAGTGTCCCCCTAGTACACTACCCATTTAATACGTAGTGTCCCCCTAGGACATTACCCATTTAATACGTAGTGTCCCCCTAGTACACTACCCATTTAATACGTAGTGTCCCCCTAGTACACTACCCATTTAATGCGTAGTGTCCCCCTAGTACACTACCCATTTAATGCGTAGTGTCCCCCTAGTACACTACCCATTTAATACGTAGTGTCTCCCTAGTACACTACCCATTTAATACGTAGTGTCCCCCTAGGACATTACCCATTTAATACGTAGTGTCTCCCTAGGACATTACCCATTTAATACATAGTGTCCCCCTAGGACACTACCCATTTAATACGTCGTGTCCCCCTAGTACACTACCCATTTAATGCGTTGTGTCCCCCTAGTACAGTACCCATTTAATGCGTAGTGTCCCCCTAGTACACTGCCCATTTAATATGTAGTGTCCCCCTAGTACACTACCCATTTAATACGTAGTATCCCCCTAGGACATTACCCATTTATTAGTGTCCCCCTAGGACACTACCCATTTAATACATAGTGTCCCCCTAGTACACTACCCATTTAATGTGTAGTGTCCCCCTAAGACACTACCCATTTAATACATAGTGTCCCCCTAGTACACTACCCATTTAATGTGTAGTGTCCCCCTAGGACACTACCCATTTAATACGTAGTATCCCCCTAGGACATTACCCATTTATTAGTGTCCCCCTAGGACACTACCCATTTAATGCGTAGTGTCCCCCTAGGACACTACCCATTTAATACATAGTGTCCCCCTAGTACAGTACCCATTTAATGCGTAGTGTCCCCCTAGTACACTGCCCATTTAATACGTAGTGTCCCCCTAGTACACTACCCATTTAATGCGTAGTGTCCCCCTAGTACACTACCCATTTAATATGTAGTGTCCCCCTAGTACACTACCCATTTAATACATAGTATCCCCCTAGGACACTACCCATTTAATACATAGTGTCCCCCTAGTACACTACCCATTTAATGTGTAGTGTCCCCCTAGGACACTACCCATTTAATACGTAGTATCCCCCTAGGACATTACCCATTTATTAGTGTCCCCCTAGGACACTACCCATTTAATGCGTAGTGTCCCCCTAGGACACTACCCATTTAATACATAGTGTCCCCCTAGTACACTACCCATTTAATGTGTAGTGTCCCCCTAGGACACTACCCATTTAAAACGTAGTATCCCCCTAGGACATTACCCATTTATTAGTGTCCCCCTAGTACACTACCCACTTTATGGTGCCTCTGTAGGACACTACCCATTTTTTGTGTGTGTATGTAGTCTCACATAGTCAGGCCGCCAGACTACAAAATGGTGGTCTGGCTATGCGAGACTAGTGTGTGTGTGTCACATTATGGTAGATTATTCTGATCAACACAACTTACTGTGTGATGACATTCAACTCTGGACCAACACCTTGAATGAGCAAGATGTACTGTGGTATGGCATTAGTGCAATCAGACTGTACAGTTGTGTACTGTTTGGGCCTATGTAAGTACTTATGTGACTGGTATTTCTCAGTAGTTGAATTTCCTCTGGTTCTTTTCATAGATGGTCCACTGTTAGCTACATTGGAAGGCCACAGAGGTCCAGTGTCTGGTGTTGCATGCACAGTTGTGTCAAGCTCAGCTGGTCCCAAGCAAGGAGCTCCATTGCTGGTGACGTGCTCCCATGATGGAACACTCAAGACTTGGGACTTGGCCAGCCTTGGGGTGATCGAAACTCTACAGGCACACAATGGGGCAGTGCTTGCAGTGGCAGCAACAGAGGATGGCAGGCATGCTGTGTCTGGTGGTCTGGATGGGACTGTAAGGTGAGGAGTGGCAGAAGTTCAGATTATTGACAGACACAAAGCAGAGATCATATTGCCTCATGTTGAGGCTTGTCTTCTCGCCTCTTGAAGCTCTACTTGCTTCATCTTGATGTTTATCTTGCCTCATCTTGCCCATCTGACCTCATCCTGCCTCATTTTGCTTCTTCTTGAGGCTCATCTGGTGTGATCTTGCTTTATCTTGTCTCACCTTACCTTGTCTTCTCTCATCTTGCCTAATCTTGCCTCATCTTGCCTCATCTTGCCTCATCTTGCCTCATCTTGCCTAATCTTGCCTCATCTTGCCTCATCTTGCCTTGTAATGTCACATCTTGTCTCATCTTACCTTGTCTTGCCTCATCTTGCCTAATCTTGCCTAATCTTGCCTCATCTTGCCTAATCTTGCCTAATCTTGCCTCATCTTGCCTCATCTTGCCTAATCTTGCCTCATCTTGTCCCCCTAGTACACTACCCACTTTATGTTGCCTCTGTAGGACACTACCCATTTTTTTGTCATCTTTTGTCATCCCATTTTACCTTGTCTTCTCTCATCTTGCCTAATCTTGCCTAATCTTGCCTCATCTTGCCTCATCTTGCCTCGTAATGTCACATCTTGTCTCATCTTACCTTGTCTTGCCTCATCTTGCCTCATCTTGCCTCATCTTGCCTAATCTTACCTCATCTTGCCTCATCTTGCCTCATCTTGCCTCGTAATGTCACATCTTGCCTCATCTTACCTAATCTTGTCTAATCTTGCCTCATCTTGCCTAATCTTGCCTCATCTTGCCTCGTAATGTCACATCTTGTCTCATCTTACCTTGTCTTGCCTCATCTTGCCTCATCTTGCCTCATCTTGCCTCATCTTGCCTTGTAATGTCACATCTTGCCTCATCTTACCTAATCTTGTCTAATCTTGCCTCATCTTGCCTCATCTTGCCTAATCTTGCCTCATCTTGCCTCATCTTGCCTAATCTTGCCTAATCTTGCCTCATCTTGCCTCGTAATGTCACATCTTGTCTCATCTTACCTTGTCTTGCCTCATCTTGCCTCATCTTGCCTCATCTTGCCTCATCTTGCCTAATCTTGCCTTGTCTTGCCTCATCTTGAGACTCACCTGGCCTCACCTCCCCTCGTCTTGAGCCGTCTTGCCTCATCCTGCATGCAAGAAATTTAATAGGTGTATCTTAGCCGCAGTTGCAGAGGACTCTGTACCACAGAGCATGTTTGCATGTGCATATTGTTCTGCATTTGGTTGTTCTACATAAGCAATGCTTATTGCTTCCTTGCCTGTCTGCACTACGTACATCTAACTTCCTTTACATGCAGGCTGTGGGACTTGAAGGCTGGCCTATTACTACAGACAATGATAGGACACTCTGAAAGGGTTGTAGCTGTTGCGTTGGCTGCCAACGGAGAGAAGGCGCTGTCAGCGTCCAGTGATGGAACTGTCAAAGTATGGAGCACTGATGTGCACAGCAGGTAATGGTTGTCACAGTACTGTCACTGTTTTCTGCATGCTATGTGGCATGTAAATAGAGCTGAAGTCATACATAGCACTATGTGCTAAAACACGATAAAATTGTATATAACAGCTGTCTGAACATGAGTCATTTGTAGCTAAATTGTGCAATTTGTTTGGACAACTGTTAAATACTATTTTGTCATGTTTTAGCTGATCTTTTGTGCAGTGGATTCTGTCTAAGATGGTCACTGTGTTAGGCAGCCACCTCTCTAAAACAGCCAGCCTCCCTGGCCCCTAATAGCACTAAAGCATTGCAATCTACCTCTGTAGAGCAGCCACCTCTCTATAAAGGTCAGTTAGAACTGGCCCACAGGTGGCTGTTTTAGGTTTCACAGCAGCTGTTCGCTGTACAAATTGTTTAAATTTTGTATTACATTGAATTTGCTTCCTGCTTGAGAAGCTACATTGTTTCCTGTCACATTGTGTACTTTAGTACTAGAAACAGCTGCAAGTGACTCAAAGCTTGGACAACCACTAATTGTTTTTTCAAGTCCCAGCAGACAGTGTGGCGTTTGTAGCATTTGAAATATTCTGAGCTGTCAAGCAGTGGTTTAGTAGTAGGCAAATCAGTACAACGAATTGTTCAGTCACGCTGGCTGTCTTGGGCTGGTACATATATATATAGTCACTCCTACTGTGGTCTCTGGGGAACAGTCTATACCAAAGGTGGAATAGTATTTTGTTATTAGGCCCCTCCCTCCAATTTTCAGATAAAATCTTCCTTGCTGCATTCTTGATTTTATATATTTGCTTTCTTGAGTTTTTTTGAAAAATCTTGTTTTTGTTCTCTTATTCAAAACGGCTACTGCTGTGTGCTTGCAGCACAAAATGTGCTTGGAATATTTTCCCATTTCTAACTTAGCATTTATTATGTTTTTCTTTATGCTTTTTTGTCCCATCACTGTTGACACAGACACTGTGGTGAGCTCATCTTCACGCTCTCTGGTAGCAGTGGTGTGCCGCTGAGTGTGTTAGTGATGGTGAAAGGAGGAAACAGTTGGTTCATTTGTGGTGACCGTGAAGGCACCCTGGTGCTCTGGGACCTAGTCTCTGGAGTGGTGGTGCAGACAGTGGCAGCCCATAGGGCAGAGGTCACAGCTGCAGAGGCTCTGCGGCAAAAGCAACAGGAAGAAACAGGAACTTCTGATAAGGGGTAGGTACACTCTCTTGTGCAGCTGATGTCTATGAGAACTCCCGGGTATTATAGGTATCTTCTGTCTAGCAGCACACCTCACCTTCATCCTTTGTCCTTCCACTCTTCTTTTGTCAACCTCCAGTTCTCACCTTGGGGTTGTGAGAGTGGTATCAGCTGCTCAGGATCTCACCCTGAAGCTATGGGAATTCCCCTCTGGTACCTGCCTCCACTGTGTGCAGCTGACAACAGCTGTCACCTCTCTCTCCACAACTAATGTCAACATCTTTATCGCTGGAGCACAGGACGGGTGAGTCTGGCCTGTTAGACCCTCTCTTGCACAGCCTATTCAGCAAAACATGTATTGAAGTGGTATATGGTAGTTCTTTTCAGGCTGTTCTGCTATTCCATTTCCTCTCTTTGTGTGCATTTATGTGGAAGTTAATTCTGTTCAACCAGCCAGAATCTGCTTGTTGTCATCATGCAGGTCCTTGTCAGTGTGGGAGCTTGACTCCTTTGCTCCAGCCTATTCCCTTCCTAAGCACTCAACCCAGGCTGTGCTGGGTGCAGCTGCAGTGCAAAATGGCTGGTTGGCCATCTCAGCTGGGGAGGAGGGGCAAGTCAAGATCTGGGACCTCCTTACACGCCCACTTTCTACCCGTCCTGCCCATTCAGGTCATGTGACCTGCACAAGGTTCTCTGTGTGTGGCTCATTAGTGGCGTCCGGCGGCCAGGATGGTGCAGTGTTGGTGCACACGTTTGTGATTGGGTCAAGGAGTTTTGAGAAGGCTCTGTCCCTCAATGGGACCGTCACAGGGTTAGCTCCCTTTAGGGACAACAAAAGGCTAGCGGTAAGCTCCTCGGATGGCACGGTGCACATTTGGCATGGAGAAACCTCTGCCGAAGTGCTGGAACTAAGGGGAAAGGAGGGAGAGGTTGCCGCATTTACAAGTGTTACTGTCAGCTGGAGTGGTGACTACATTGCTGCTGGTGATGTCTGTGGAAGGGTGACTGTGTGGGAAAGTGGGAATGGAAGGAGGCTGAAGACACTTCATGATCGCTCTCAGGCTGTGATGGCGGTGACCTTCTGCGAAAATGACTCCTATCATCTGCTTGTTTCTGGTGACGTAGAGGGTAGAGTCTGCATTAGGAATCTCCATGATGCCTCCTTCATTCAAACAATACACCTACACATAGTAGGAGGAGTCACATGCCTCCGCCCCCAGCCAGGAGGCAACAACATAATTGTGGCCTCTTCACAGGACCCCCAGGTCAGCTTGTGGTCTGTCCCAGATGGAGTCCTTCTGTGTTCCATTGACTGTAGTGCCACAGTCAGTGATGTGGCAGTTTTCTCCATAAAGGCCTCGCTGCACCTTCTCACTGCCTGCTCTGACCGCACACTACAGCTGTGGGAGGTGAAAGAGAGGAGTCTTAAAGCAGTCCTTTCTACTGACCACCTCCCTCTCTGCTGCGATGTTGGGAGTGATGGGGAAGCAGTGGTAGCAGTGTACGGTGACAGCGCAGGCAACGTGGCAACTGCAGAGATTTGCTTTAATGGTGTGCCACACTCCTTTATGGAGCACTTTGAAGACCTCAAACGGCAACACCCACATGCTGCCCCTTCACTGTGTGAAGTGGACGGAAAGGATCAGGATTCAACTAGCACAGTACCGAATGATGAAAGCAACAAAGATTCACAGAATGGTGCATTGACAGCTAGCTCACCACCTGATGGGCATCATTCTCCAACACACAGCTTGCCCGATCAAAATGGCTACCACCACAAGGGGACCCATGATGACAACTCACACACAGCATCACCCGTCGCACAGACAGATGCTCCTCCTCCTGCCAGCTACACAGAAGCCAACTCCAGTGCAACAGAGACCAAGGATGGTTCTCCTACAGATGCAAACTGGAGTAGCGAGAAGAAGCTACTCCTGGATCTTGAAGAGGACACAGGCGAAGATCAAGGCGTTGATCCAAAAACAGGAGAACAAGTCGTTCATAGTAAGGAGTCGGACACTGTAGCCGAGAGGAGCAGTGATACAGCAAGTGTAGCCAAGGCAACTGTAGCTTCAACGAGTGAAGACAAGCAACTTCAAGAGCAAAGAACTTCATCTTCCGCTTGCATCCTGTTATAGCTAGCACACAAACCATGCTAGAAATGTTTATAACAAACTTTAGAGTCACATGCATGCACGTGTACATGAACAGACCATTATTTTGTCTTTTGTCATTGTCTTTTGACATCCATTGTAGTATATGCAATGTATCCATAGGTCTACTTAGCTGCATGGTCACCATGTCTTCGGATCGATCACCTGTATTTTATCATTAGTTCTGCAGTCACACTACACAACATTATACATGCATGATTGCTTCGATCAATTGATATGCATGTGTTAATAAAGCATGAATTATAATATTGTCACTATGCTATATACATGAATGCATAATATTATGATGAACTTATTAATTGTTCCATTAAACTGTCAAGTGTAATTGTCCATTCTCACAGGTAAAACAAAATGTTGAAATAACAAATCAGAATCATGGAAATCACATTTCAAGTATCACATGTAATAACGACTGCCAAATGCGTGTTATCTCTTCTCTATGTTCTTCATCTGCTTCTTCTTTAATCTCTTGAGCTTTCTTGGATTGGTGATCTAAAGGAATGTATGTACAGGTGTGCAAGTGATTCATCATTAATTGTGTGAGTACACACACAAGCGCACAACACAGTGCATACACACACACACTATGCATGTGGGTATACAGGTAGTTATAACTACGAACATACAGTAATGCCGTATACAGCTGACAAAGGGCTACGAGGGATGAAATATCCTACAATCGCCTTCTCAACCACAAGGCCTGATCCACAGGGATGTATATAGCATACAGCACACAGAATGTCAAAATCAGTATCACAGCTGCTGGTTGTATAACGTACAGGACGTATGCTACAATTCTCAGTGCATCACTTGGTGCTTAGGGCTCCTCAGTCAGTGCTTTGTTGGCACTGACCTTCTGTAGTACTTCAGCCTTCTTTCTGTTCTCTTCCCTCCTCTTTTGATTCTCCTCCACCCTCTTCCTTCTATCCTCAACTTCTTCTTTGGCTTTCTCCTTCATCTCCTTCTCCTGCTCCTTTATCTTCTTCTTGTCATAGCGTTCTTGCATGTGTTTGTCCCATGACTTCTTCCATGGCTTAACAGCGACAACTGTCGAGCTCCTAATAAATTGGAAGAGATGAAAGCATGGTTAAAAGGGACTTTGTTGTTCCAGCCCGTGGAACCATAGAGACTCCAGAACTAACTAACACAGTCCAGTGGGCTGAAGATGTGAGGGCAACCAAAAGATACAGGACAGAGAATACCATGCTTGTGAAGATTATAGATAGCCTCTACAGAAGCAGTTTGGTACAGTTGATATGTGCTGGACTTTTTGGCTGCCAGGGTGGAGGAATCTAAAGTCTATGCTAAGCAGGCCTCACTCCAGTGAGTAACATTACACGGCTAACCTCTGCCTTGGAGACTTCCACACTCTGCCTGACTTGGGCCTCCCTCGTGGTATGACAGTGCGGCTGCTGGTACTGGCACCTTTCGTCTTGCCCATGATGGCCTACGCTCAAGTGGATTATTACAGGTAAAGCATCTAGGCAATGTGTATAAATTGTGGCATACCATGATAAAATGGCCGCCAGAAGCAGACCGTTTAGTAGTTACAGGTCAACAGCGCCCCTCATCCCAGGTATGCGTCCTACAGTGACACAGCCTTCGCCTCTTTGGAATTAATGTGCTGAAGAACATGTTCTATCCTACTACACCGCAGGCGTGAAGGTTCTGAGTAGCCTTCCTCTTCAGATGCTAATGTACTTCAACATCTGCTATTCGCCCATGTGGGCGCTTGCCGTTGTCCTGGGGCTAATATTGAAGGTATGGAGCGAATAAGACGCTGCTGTTGGAGTTGCAGAGTTGATTGCATGTGGTTTGTATGTAGGAGGCTGTTGTTGACACATGCATAATGCATGAATGTGTGCCCAGTCACTGTCTCTGCCTTTACAACATGGGAATCCTCTTCTCTCAGTTCTTTCACCAGTTCTACTTAACTAACACATGTGTTGTAGGCATGTTTGGTTCTAAGTACGAATAACACTCACTCACCCAGCAACTTTCATGTTTGCTCCATGCAGTTCCATCACCTCCCATCACACTACCAAGTGATCACCATCATATTGTATGTGGTGATGAGTTTGATTGAGCCTATTAGACTGTACCTCGGCTATGAAGGCAACCTAAGAGAGAAGGTGAGTGTGGCTGCAGCTGTAGGTGTCGTTGTGGTATGTTGTATCTGTCAGGGCGGCTAGACCAGTTTCACTATTGTACAACCCTCTGTGATTGTTGCACAATAGTGGAAGCAGTGAAAGGGTCTGGTTAGATGACTAAGTGCACCTATAGTGCTATGTACATATGTTATTTGTAATACAGTACAGCAAGGACTTACTATATAATACCAGCATTAGCCTCCAGAGGTCCAGAATGCAGTCTTATGGCCTGAACTGTACCACCGCCCTCCCCATCCTTGTCACAGGTCCCAGAGCTTGCAGGATTTTGGCTGATGACTCTTTTCCAACTCTTCACCACCCTCTATCTCCTGGTGAATGTCAACTCCATCATCCTGCCCATTGAGATAGTTGCAGGAGTGCCTTTGTTCGGGTTCTTTGCACTTGAGGTGCTGTTTGGCTTCAGAGCACTGCAGGTGAGCCCCCCATGTGTGCTAAAGTGTGTGTAGGACTCTATATGTACTATTCACTGCATGTGCTTATAGATTCCATTGCCATGGTAATGCCTATAAATCCCATTGTCATGGTAATGCCTATAGATCCCATTGTCATGATAATGCCTTAGAGCATCCACCAACTTTGTGCTCCAATTCCCCAGACACCTTTCGGTTGGCATTTACACTTATTCCAGTCTACCCTACTCTCCACTGTATACACTTTAAATTAACTTTCACGGATCACAAGTTTTCCTTTGGCGGTTGCAGGGTCTTAGCCTCACTAGCTGGGGCCTGATTTAATTTCGTAGGATGAAACTTTCAAGGGTGTGTGTGTGTGTGTGTGTGTGTGTGTGTGTGTGTGTGTGTGTGTGTGTGTGTGTGTGTGTGTGTGTGTGTGCACAGGTAATGATGAGAGCCCAGTCAATCAAGTTTCAGCTCACAAGACGCGAGGCTGTGGTTCCAATTTCCACTCCAAGAGAGGAATTTGAAATGGAGACACTAGAGCACTTACACAAGGAATGAAATACAGCTGGTAAGGGCTTATAATAGACTTTGAGTACATGTTCTATTCACTTTAATTCCAGTGTTTATGACTGAGTTGCATAGAAGAGTGGGAGAGTTACTGTAGCTGTTCGCTGCGAAGCTTCACGCACATATCCCTGTCAATGTATAGTGAGCCAGTTTTGATCTCGATGTCTTCCTCTAGGGCTAGCTGGCGACGGAGGAGACCCTTCAGAGCAGCTTGTGATTCCTGCAGCTTCTCCTGCAGCTGACGTGTACTCTCTATACAAGACACAAAGAGACACGGGCTCTGTCAATTTTAATCTTCATTTTTACACACGCTCATAGCACTATCCTTGATGTTGATTGTGTATGCTCACCGGCTATCTCCCCTACTTCTTGAATAAGCCTCTGCTGTGGGGGGTCGTGCACCAGCTCCACATTGGGTCTCTGGCTGCGTATGTTCAGCCGGCTGTGAGCTAGTGCATAAGGGCCTTGCTTGTCGGAGATGGCCTTCTCAAGAGCACTAATGTTGTCCTCCATGCCACTGATATCTGCATTGACCTGCAAATGGATGTACATGGGGACGTGTGTGAAACTGGCTAGCAAAATAAACAGGATGCACATTGTGTGTGTGTGTGTGTGTGTGTGTGTGTGTGTGTGTGTGTGTGAGGGGGCCTGGGGAATGACTTGCCTTTGCAAGGTGTTCCTCCAGCCTCTCCTTTGCTTCTGTTGTCTCCCTGATCCGCTGGTCAAAGGCCTGGTTGACTACAGCTCTCTGCCGCAGCATGTCTTCCAAGCTCTGGTCCAGCACACTGCGGATGACCCCACGAAGGGTGGAGGAGGCATTGCGCTCCTTCTCAGCCTTCAGGATGTTCTGGTTGGAGAAGTTCTCCCACTGGCTAGGAGTAATGGACCTGCACGGATTGCCAGATGATAGGATAGAATACACACTCTCAGAAGGACTATACCAAAGAGAGTTGAATGAGTTCACAATAATGAAGAGGAAGAAGCAGGTTCAATGTGAGGTGGAGGTATTCTCACTTGGGGTCCACAGCGGTTGTGGTGCGGCTGCTGAAGTTGCCTGTGCCATTTGCCTTTGCCTCCAGACTGGTCTGGTCCAAGCTCAGTGCCAGGAACTTGTCGCTGATGTCCTTCTCCAACTTGTACTTGCAGGACCGAAGGATGCGGAGCTGTTCGTTGGTCTGGTTCAGTGTGCGATGGAGAAGACCCTGTACCCCATCAATCACCTCCACTTCCTGTGAATGGGGGGGGGGGGGAGGGAGGGGAGGGGAGGGGTTGAAGTATACATAGATAATGAGTAATGGACACAACAAAGCTCACAATGGTGTTTGGCTGCAACTCATCACTGCTATGCATATGCACGTACTCTAATGTCACAGTTCCCTACTATTAGCATGTCCTGGTACCAGCTGTAGAGATTCACACGTTCCTAGGCCATGCTTCACCTTCATCAGCTGTATCTCCACGTCGTCATGCACTAGGTCTATCCCTTTCCTTCCCTGGCGGTAGCTGGAGCAGGTCTGCGCCACCTCCATCGGCGTCACGGTACACTGCAGGGCGAAGTCGAGTTGTTCCTTGGAGCCCTGGAGGGAGGCTATCTCGCCGCCGGCCTCCTCAATCTTTCGATGCACTTCATCCTTCCAAAATTCTACGTCACTGATTCTCTTGGAGAGATTTCGCTCCACGTCAGCCTGGGCTTTTCTGGTTCTGGCATCGGTGGCCTCAATTACTCGTTGCGTTTCGTCACGCAAACGCTCGGACGCTGAACGCTCCGCCTCAGCTGTGACATACTGCGTCTGATTAGACAGCTTCCATTCATGGGGATAAGACTTTGGGGGAGACTTCACAACTTGGGCCATATCCTCTCGCTACTGGGACTGCAGATGGCACACGCTCAAGCCGCCATGTGTTAGCTGGTAGCAGGTGTTGTCATAGCAACTGACGAATTAATAACTAGACCTATCTCCGCCTCCATAACTAGGAGTGTCTCCCACAGGTATGAATGTAGTTATTGCACCCTATATGGTTTTACTGCACGACCCTCTCTTCCAGCCCGAGCTACCAGCTGGTTCGGAACCATGGCTGGAGTGAACCCCATTGCAAACCCTCTCGGGAAGACGTCCATTCTGTCTGTCACTATCCCGGAGATCAAGAAACGACGAGTCCCTAACAAGTTCTACGTAAGTTGATACGGAAATCGGGATCTGTCGCTCTGTGGAACTGAAGCAGGGGACCCGTGATCCAGGTGCCGCTACTGTTGGTGCTCCAATTACGCTCCATACCTTGCTTCTGTAGGTGTACAAGATCATGGTACAATGGTCGAATAGTCAGAGTGTCGTTGTTTACAGGCGATATTCGAACTTCTTCGATTTCTGGGTGAGCTCATAAGTGGAAGAGTTTGTGTGAGTGCGTCTGTGTATACCTTCATGCGTGTAGATGTAGACGTGTTTGGTACCAGTGATGTATCACTGGTTGCTCGTATGAATGGTGAATCTTTTAGCAGCGATAGATGTGGTGGTGGGCAGGTAGTGGTTGTAAAATTGCTGTGCTTGCTGGTTGGTTTATCCTTTGAAGTGGGTCAGCGGATGTATGGCTTCATCTAACTCAGCAGGTGCTGTATTGATATCACTGAATTTTAATTAATGTATTTCAATGCATGAATTTCCACACAATTTTTGTTCTTTTATGAAATGTCCCCTCCAGTGATATTGTCAGTAGCCAGTGTTATGGCTGAGAAGGGGCAGCTAATCTGCTAATAGTGTGTAAGATGGAGTCAACTGACTAGCACTACAGATCATCTCATCCGCTGAATTACAGTCTTTCTGTCTACTTCCTAACCCATCAATGATGTAAGGCAACTAAGCACTGGTACTGCTTGGCCACTGACAAGCACAAACATCCTCCTGAACTGATTGTCCTACTAGCAAACTTAATTTTATTTCACTTCTTTTTGACTATGTCAAATTGTAAGTAGTTTTGGAGGACAGTCCTAGCTTATGTTGGTTTGCTTGAGGTACAGTGTAACCTGGCTAAGATGGTCACTGTGTAATGCAGCCACAGCTCTGAAACAGTCAACCTCACTGGCCAAAAGTGACGCTAAAATGGCCCTAAACATTGCTGTCTACCTCTGTAAAGCAGCCACCTCTCTATAAAGATCAATTATAACTGGCCCACAATTCGCCGTTTTGGACAGGTTCCTCTGTATATGCAATTGCATGTACCTGGTCCGGTGCCAATAGGACAGCTCAGGCATTTTGCTTGGTTTGGCTTTATCCTGTTTGGTCTTCCCTTGTACAGTGATGGGCTTCATCTGTAATGAACTGACCCTGTATTGCACATGCACCTAGTCAACCGTTTCATTCTGAAACTCCATGCAGTTACTGGGCTGCATACATGAAGTATAAAAGAGGAAAACCCTGCTATTGTATTACTGTAAAGGGCAATTGTTAGGAAAGAGAATGTCTTGAAGAATGTAGCAGGCACTAAATCAGATGCAGGATGTTTTGGCAGCCAAGGCTTTCAATTAACTGCTAATACTGATTTTTTATAACCCTTCTATTGAATGGCAAATTACATGCACACACTGAGAGCTATAGGTAAACAAGGTCGTGAACTACTCATGATTAGAAAGCGGGGGGGGGGGGATGGCGGTGGACAGGACCAAAGCCAGCAACCTCCAGACTTTTAGCTGCCTTTTTAGCAGCTGAGCCACTGGTCACCTGCCAACAGCCACTGATCCATCCATCTCCTTAATTACTGATGTCAAGAGTTAGGTATAGTTGACTCCTGTAGTTGAGTGCCATGGTGGAGGACCAATGTGTTCCTCTCACAGGTCAGGTAGAAAGGAGGCTGGGAGTAGACTGTAGAGGTATTATAATAAAGAAAGGTTGCACAGAGACAAAGATCTGAGTGATATGCTTGTTTGTTTTCCTAGTAGCAATCGACCTGTTTATACATCTACCATCCTTCACATTGTTCCTATTGGGGTACTTTGTTTGTGGGACCTTGTGCATACTTTGAATTCTTGTGACTGTTAAGGAAGCTGTGGTGAGCTAGGCTTAACTGTGTTGGGCCAGGTTTAGATGTAATATAGTTAGAGAAAGGAAGTGCAGGACTGGTAATGCTTCCTTGGTTCACAGGGAATGATTAATATGGGAAAGTTTGTATAAGATAGAGAGAGCTTTGGATATGATTTTTATGTGGTACCTCCGTAGTGTCCATTATTCTATCCCCCTCCTCTCCTTACCCCCTCCCCTCCCCTCCCCTCCCCACACATACTGCAGTGCAAGTTGAAAGAGCTGCACACCTCCTTGCTGGCCAAGAGCTTTCGATATGCTGACAATCCTGTCCCTCTTCCGGAGATGCCTGGTAAATGAGCTTTGGGGCACCCCCATTGTGCAACATCAATAGATTGTGATGCAATAGTGGCTTACCCCAAGGTCATGTGATATAAGCAAAGAAATACCTCTGGTTTCATGTAGCGGGTGCCCGCAAGGTATTGCGTAAGGGCCTGCCAACTGCACCGAAAAATGGAAAACCATGTGAGGTGGCTCGCTATAAGGATTGCGCAACTCTTGCGCAATCCTCTAGGGCACCCGCTGCATTAAAACCATTACCAAAGAAATGTTGCCTTTATGGGAAATTGGGCTTTCAAAAGCACTGTCACATTTGATAGCAGTTCACTCATATTTGGAAGTGATAGTGTGAAGTATTGTCAGTTTTGAGCCTTCTCAATACAAGGACATAGGGAGTAGTTTGCGATGGGAGGAAAGTGTGAAGTCAGTTTTAAGTAACATTTGGAAGAGGTGTTAGTATGTTGAAGGGCCAGTTCTTTGTAGTTGACTGCTGCTACCTGCAAGCAGTCTGGGTTGGGTTGAAAGAGGTATGAGTGTGACAGGCGTACACACATGTGTATTTCCACGTTTAAGTGTGGTGCACATTAACCTGCAATCATCATAGGTTTACTTGCAACACTTTGTACTACAAGCACTCCACTTTGTCTTTTTGTACTCGTTAAATAGAAATCTTGCAGCAATTAGATTAGATCATCAGACGTCTGTGCTGCCCATGTAGTGATGGCAGTGGTTGTTGTATGCTGTAATACAAACAAAATGTAGCTCTATTAGTGTATAGGGCTGAAAAGCAGCGATGATAGCTACCCATTAGGAATTGTCCGTTGTTTACCATGCATGTAGAATGTGTGCCCTGACCAGCATGTGGAATATCATTCTACTTCCTTCATTCAAAATTGTAAAGGCTAATTACCAACTCCAGGAATGCTCATAGCAGCATTAGTGTGATGCAGTAGCGGCTCAAGCTACCGTGTTGTGAGCTTTTCACATATGCAGCAATGGGAAACAATTGTCTGCGTCATTTACAAAACTCCTCCATTTCAGTTGTACGTAACTGGCAAAGATCTTTACGTTTGAAACATCTTTAGTTGTTCAATGTTGCTAAGATTCAAGTGAGGTATGTGTGTACTTCACTAGCTGTAACTGCTTAGCCCATGATAACAATTTGAAAGGTGAAATTGGAACAATGTACTGTTGTACTGTCCACAGTGCCAAATAGTCTAATACCTGCCCCAAAGCCCATCCTGCTGTTTGTGTACTGTGATCCCATGACCTTGTGTGGATGCCAGATATGCTTGTTAGAGTGCTCATGAGGTCAGAGCTGCACAGCCTGTCTTTAATATGAGAAAGGAAGAGATGCGCCCTTGTATGGCAATGCTTGCATCAACCACCACAGCTGGTCAGGACATTTGGGAGGGGACTTTGCACTAAATCGCTCCTTCCCCTTTATATGGATTCGATGTATTATACAGGATGCAAGAGTTGGTCATGATTATCGTCATTCTCATCAACATCCTTGTCATCATTATCATTAGTTTTGATAGAGTGGCTAACCAGCTCATTTCAATACAGCTGACCCAAGGTGACCCTCTGTTTACAACTAGTGAATGATACAGTACAAACTAACAAACAAGACTAAACAAACAAACAAGCATGACCGAACATGCACAAGTAGTGATAGGTCCAATGACATTTGGATTGATTGCTAATACCGTGGTTTCACGATTTCTAGTCCCGATTGACTTTTGCACATTGCACTTGATCACATGAGTTAAGTATTGGAACGATAGGCTCACACGTGCTATGATTTATGTGTGAGCCTATCGTTCCAATACTTTACTCACGTGATCAAGTGCAATGTGTGCAAATGTCAATCGGGACTAGAAATCGCGAAACCACTGTAGTCATCGGATATGCCGACAATGATATCTGTGTTTGTATGTAACTGTGTTTTGTTGAATGGAGTAGCGTGGAGAGGAGTTGCAGCTACATCCAAAGTGCTTCTTCCACTACTGCAGGGAAGATCTTCCTTGGTCGCAGCCAAACTCACCAGGTTGCTCAAAAAAGGCAGAAGAAGCTGGAAGAGTTTTGTCAGGTACTTATTGGGCTGAATATCCACGCACTTTATGGGTTTCGAATGTGATGCCATATATGGTATGATGATGTCATTAGTCACAAGGGGTGGATTTGCCAGTCATCTGTATGCACAACAATACAAAAGTATTTCTACAGGTATTCCCCTGTTTAGAGCCAGTTTGGTACATGTATGGATAACACACGTATTTGGATGTGTTTTATGTTTCTACTTCACATGTAGCAACTGATAAGGATGCCTTCGGAAATATCCCAGTCGACGGTCGTTTATGGCTTTTTCAGTTTATGGCCGGATGACAGCATCAGTGCACATGAGTGAGCACATGCATACATCACCATTAGCATGAATGTAGCCAAAGATGTGCACATCCCACTCTCACCCTCATCCCACCCTCACTCCATCCCACCCTCACCTCATCCCACTCTCACCCTCATCCCACCTTCACTCCATCCCACCTTCACCTCATCCCACCCTCATCTCATCCCACTCTCACCCTCACCCCACCTTCACTCCATCCCACCCTCACCTCATCCCACCCTCATCTCATCCCACTCTCACCCTCACCCCACCCTCACTCCATCCCACCCTCACCTCATCCCACCCTCATCTCATCCCACCCTCATCTCATCCCACTCTCACCCTCACCCCACCCTCACTCCATCCCACCCTCACTCCATCCCACCCTCACCTCATCCCACCCTCATCTCATCCCACTCTCACCCTCACCCCACCTTCACTCCATCCCACCCTCGCCTCATCCCACCCTCATCTCATCCCACTCTCACCCTCACCCCACCTTCACTCCATCCCACCCTCACCTCATCCCACCCTCATCTCATCCCGCTCTCACCCTCACCCCACCCTCACTCCATCCCACCTTCACCTCACCCCCACCCTGACCCCATCCCACTCTCTCCCCTTCCCACCCTCAGAGTACGCAGAAACACTGCAAGTGGACATAATGTTATAAAGCCAGACATGACCTCATCAGTACAGATCCCCTCACCCTCATTTAGCGAACACCTCCACCCTCTGCTGTCAGCTAAGTCCACCAGTGCAGCCGGCTCAGTAACAATGAGGCATGATGCTTTGGAGGGCTTCGGTGATTTCAGAAGTGAGGGATGTGTGTGTGTGTGTGTGTGTTGTGTGTGTGTGTGTGTGTGTGTGTGTGTGTGTGTGTGTGTGTGTGTGTGTGAGAGAGAGAGAGAGAGAGAGAGAGAGAGAGAGAGAGAGAGAGAGAGAGAGAGAGAGAGAGAAGGGGTTGGTTCTCCAATACCAGCTTCACAACAGGGTTGAAAACCTTTCAACCCTGTTGTGAAGCTGGTATTGGAGAACCAACCCTTTCTGATGCCTGAGCCAGCTGAGAAGCCCTCACTTCATTCATACCTGTGTGTGTGTGTGTGTGTGTGTGTGTGTGTGTGTGTGTGTGTGTGTGTGTGTGTGTGTGTGTGTGTGTGTGTGTGTGTGTGTGTGTGTGTGTGTGTGTGTGTGTGTGTGTGTGTGTGTGTGTGTGTGTGTGTGTGTGTGTGTGTGTGTGTGTGTGTGTGTGTGTGTGTGTGTGTGTGTGTGTGTGTGTGTGTGCATGTACAGTATGTGCATCATGTGCACGCATGCTTGATGCATTCTTTCATTGCTGTTCATGTGTCCAACTAATACTGTTAGAGCATTCAAGAGGTATATACATATACCACAGACCGTGTGCACCGGACTGGAACAAACCCACTCTTTGACTCTTGCTGTAACTAACCCAGCAATGTGCATTGAAGCTGTTAACTTCATTTTCTACTGAATGTGTATGAGACCAGTCCTCACTGATCCATGCCTCCTTAGTGAAAGGATATGGAGAGTGACTTATAGGTCCTTTCCCACAAACTCCAATTACTTTTCGCAGCTAATGTTGTATTAAGTAGGAAGAGGTCACAATATGCTGCCATTGTAACTTGCAGAGCCACGAGCTGAGACAATTGATGTCACAGACTTCATGGAGGAAGAGAGAGAAGCAGAACCTACTTACCAAGCTGTCTCCAGCTACTCTCGCCTCGATGCCCAGCAGGTTGACTTGAGGGAGGGACAGGTGGTCAGAGTTATTGAGAAGCACGACACAGGTGGGTATTGGGGTGTGTGCATCCCTCCACTTGCCCTTGACACTGCAGGGTAGTCAATTATTGTACAGTATAGATAAATGTTTCACTGGGTGTGGTGCAGCGGTAGCAGAACATGGACGGGTTTTAGGAGGAGGGGGGGGGGGGGGGCTGCTTGATGGCCGGTATTTCTGGATCAAGAATTATTAGGGGGCTACAGTTCCCTAGCCCTCCCCCATGTTCCGCAACCCTACAGTAGGTGCAGTGTATACGTATGTACCTACTATACCTATCTATACCTATCTATACCTACTACCGTACTATACCTATGTACCTATGGTACCTATACCTATGTACCTATGGTACCTATACGTATGTACCTATGGCACCTATACCTATGTACCTATGGTACCTATACCTATGTACCTATGGTACCTATACCTATGTACCTATGGTACCTATACCTATGTACCTATGGTACCTATACCTATGTACCTATGGCACCTATACCTATGTACCTATGGTACCTATACCTATGTACCTATGGTACCTATACGTATGTACCTATGGTACATACGCATACATACCCTATGGTACATAACACAGATAGCTTACATGGATCCATAGAGGTACGTGGGTTTCCAACTACAACTACTACTACTATTGTTCTTGCAGCAATGAGCCTCTATGACATTGTGTGTATACTTAATTAGCTGCATCCAGTCCAGTTAATCTATAGCTACACAAGCAGCATAGCTAGCTCAGTAATGGGTGCATTTGCAGGATGTTCTGTGCCTTACGTATGAATCTGGTACCCCAGTGAACTTCACCGGGGAATACGGCATCCCCTGCATACATTGGGCATCTGGTACCCCAGTGAACTTCACCGGGGAATATGGCATCCCCTGCAAACATTGGGCATCTGGTACGTTGGTGAACTTCACCGGGGAATACGGCATCCCCTGCAAACATTGGGCATCAGGTACCCCGGTGAACTTCACCGGGGAATACAGCATCCCCTGCAAACATTGGGCATCTGGTGCCCCCAGTGAACTTCACCGGGGATTACGGCATCCCCTGCAAACATGGGGCATCTGGTACCCCAGTAAAAATCACTGGGGAATATGGCATCCACTGCATTCATTGGGCATCTGGTACCCCGGTGAACTTCACCGGGGAATACAGCACCCCCTGCATTCATTGGGCATCTGGTACCCCAGTAAAAATCACCGGGGACTATGGCACCCACTGCATTCATTGGGCATCTGGTACCCCAGTAAAAATCACCGGGGAGTATGGCATCCCCTGCAAACATTGGGCATCTGGTACCCCAGTAAAAATCACCGGGGAATATGGCATCCCCTGCATTCATTGGGCATCTGGTACCCCAGTAAAAATCACCAGGGAATATGGCATCCCCTGCAAACATTGGACATCTGGTACTCCAGTAAACTTCACCGGGGAATACGGCACCCCCTGCAAACATTGGGCATCTGGTACCCCAGTGAACTTCACCGGGGATTACGGCCCTGCAAACATTGGGCATCTGGTACCCCGGTGAACTTCACATCACATAACTTTATCACATAACTATTGTAGACACTACTGCTTCACCGTACACACGTACACAACCTGAATTTAAGAAGGTGAAGGATGCAGCCTCTTATCAGGTAAGCTAAGTGTGTATTTTCCTGAAGCAGAGCTGCCACGTGTCTGTAACTAACTAACTGTTTCAGCTTCAAAATGCCAAGTAACGGTGTTATATGTAGACTTGTACCTGACCCTATCCGCCGGCCGCCATTTTATAAAATGGCGGCCGGCAGATAGGGTCAGGTACGTACGGAACAGAGGAGGCTCAGCAGCCGAACATTGTCTTCGATGGTGACCGATGGAATTATACTTCAGCAGCCAATGTCTGCCTCCTTTCGTGAACACGGGTCTTCATCTTTGCCTTCAACGTAATGATAATCCGCCCACTGCTGCACTGATACCAGCCCATTAATGCGCTGATGCCCACCCATTGCTGCACGGGCATCAGCAGATTTCAGTAGAATACCTACGCTGAGTGACCTAAGTTTTCTGTATCACATGTCGCACCTGCAGTGGATGCGCAGTGAATGTAGTGTCAATGTAAATTCTCACAGACTGTACATTCACAAACTGATTTTTCTTTGCATTTCATTCTGGCACACACTTGCTCAACGTCACATTCTGTGCTTTACACAATGGAGCTGTAATATGTATATATTGTTTCCAAGCAACCACTGATCCCCTGTCCCATGTAATGTAATGGGTATTCGGGTACTGGTGGGTATTCAGCAATTAGCTCTAATCCTTACTCTGTGTGTTTGTGTCAGGTTGGTGGATGGTTGAAGCTAGTTTTGAGCAAGGGTATGTTCCAGCGTCACTTCTGGAGCCTCTCGATGACACAGAGAAGAGGAACAGCCAAGAAGATGCTGTGGCAGGTGTGTGTGTGTGTGTGTGTGTGTGTGTGTGTGTGTGTGTGTGTGTGTGTGTGTTGGTATGAGTGCTCACAACCTTGTCCTGTGTGCACACTGCTCCTCATCGATCCTCCACTTTCTCTAGAACCCGATGAGTATGTTGTGTTAGAGAAATTTGATTCCACGGCTGATGATGAATTGAATCTGTTGCCTGGTGACATAGTCACCACCGTGTCAATTAAGATGGATGGCTGGTGGAAGATCAAGAGAGGCAGTAAAGTGGGATATGCGCCGTCAGCCATTCTGATGAAGAAAGGAATAGAAGAGATAACAAGGGTGGGCAAGTCTTCTGTTAATAACTTAATATGGCTGGCACACACACACACACACACACACACACACACACATGCCAAAGCACACTCAGAGTTCATTTCATTTGCTTATGAGATGCTGGCTTACAGTATATTTGACATAATGCTCTCCCCTTCCTCCTTAATTCCCTCTCCCCTCTCCAGACACTTACCCGTGAGTCTCAGTTATTCCTTAATGACATCACATTGCTGAGATCTTCCAGAAGGTTTCCACCAAGGCAGTGAGTGTCACACAAATCAACCAACCGATAGCGTGCCAAATGTGTGCGTGTGTGTGTGTGTGTGTTGTGTGTGTGTGTGTGTGTGTGTGTGTGTGTGTGTGTGTGTGTGTGTGTGTGTGTGTGTGTGTGTGTGTGTGTGTGTGTGTGTGTGTGTGTGTGTGTGCATGTGTGTGTGTGTGTGCATGTGTGCGTATGTGTGCATGTGTGCGTGTGTGTGTGCGTGTGTGTGTGTGTGTGTGTGTGTGTGTGTGTGTGTGTGTGTGTGTGTGTGTGTGTGTGTGTGTGTGCATGTGTACGTATGTACTTGAATTTGCTGCATTGAGTGTCATATAGTACACATAATTATGTATTGTATTGTATTGTGGGAGTATGCAGCCTTCAAATATAAATCTTAGTGATAGAGATACTATTGCAGTTATACATAGCTTAAGAACTAGTGTGTGTCCTGCAGTTACCTACTGCCCCACCCCCCCCCCCCCCCTTTTTATCATCTTCAGCTACAGCACTTCAAGTACATCACGAGGAAGCGTTCGTATGCAGCAGAGGAAAGTAGCCACCGTGGAGGAGGATAAGAGCGATGCTACCATTGCTGAGTCTACTGTGACTCCGTATGACACTCCCAGAAGCACCCCTGTGCAGGGCCTAACGCAAGGTCCTGACTACCGCCACGAGGCATCATATGACATTCCCAGGAGCTGCAAGGGCCCGGGTCTGCCTCCAGGCATTGAGTATCGTTACGAGTGGTGTAGTCCTATTCCAGAGGCACCTCAGAGCCACTACGAGATGGACACAAGAGAGGAGTTGTCTAGCACTAGCCCTGATGCTTCAGCACAACCCAACGTGGACCAGTCAATCTACCAAGTCCCAAGATCTGTTGCAGCGAATTCCAATCAGTCAAACAACCAGGATGAAATAAGTGCAGAAAATACGGACGGCAAGATAGATATTTACAGCAACCTTGATTTCTCCCATCCTGGCATCGATACTCGGCAAGCACACAGTGAACAGAAGATGGCCACCAAGGTTACTGGCGCCACCACTGCAGATGAAAAAAATTCGAAAGTTCTCCGCCCCTATACCAGCTCGTCTTCAATTGAGGAACCCATCTCCACTGTTGACCCAGAGTTGTTGGTTTCTCTGGGCTTGGAAGAAGTAGTATCACACGTGCCTAAGAGGCAAGATGGTGCTGAGCAAAGTGTTGTCGCAGAGAAAACTGGGCAGATCTCGTTGGTACCACCTCCCCGCATACCACGCTCCCAAACGGTGGCATCCCCACCCGCTCAGGGGGGTGTGTCCAGACCCGCTATATCAAGTGGTGTCAGGAAGCCACCTCCCCCTCCTCCACAAAAACCGAAGCTGAAAAACTTCAATGAAAAACGTAACCTGCCAAGAGTCACAGAGCAAGAAAGGGATGATAGTTCCCTGATAAAGCAGCAGAACAGGGACTCTGCTGCATCTATTCAAGCCCTCCAGAACCGCCCCCTGCCGTCCGCACCGGGTGTAATACCTCAGAGCACAACAAGATTCCCCCGGCCCCCTCCACCACCGCCAGCACCATACTCGAGGAAGCAGCCAGTGTCCTCCAGCAACGCAGAAAAGCCATCTGTGCACAGAGCAACAGTTGTTGGCAGGCCGCTGCCAGGTAGCCAACACAGAACACACATGTGGACACACAAACATACATACAGGGATGTACACCCACACCCACACCCACACCCACACCCACATACACAGACACACCCACACCCACACCCACATACACAGACTTACACATAAAATATACCCCCTCCCACTCCCCCACCAACACCCACACACACACATGTGCACACACACACGGAGTTATGTAAGCATGCACATTGGGAGACACAGATGCATGTCTGGCCTACGTTGGGCTCATAATTGCACTAGTGGTCTAGTATTTTAGTTGACCCTCAATTGTTTGAACCTCCCAGATCCGCCATCCACATCAATGAAGGGAAGACCACTTCCAAGTGAGTCAAAGGGACTTGGAGCACTTTTGGGAGAGGTCTTGTGTCCTGCTACTGCCTGGTTATCAACAGAGGGGACATTCTGTTTGTACTGCTCTACTTTCCTTGACACAGGTCTCCCCCGTGACCGAGCTGAGACTGACGCAATGCGAGCCAGACCCTTACCAGGTAAGCACTCCGATGCACGCACTAATCTTCTAACTCTCTGCCTGTGAGTTTGACACATACCCAGTTTGTTAGTCTTTCAACATTTTTGCTGCTCACTGAAATTGTGATGTACTATATACAGTGCATGTTAACTATCACTTGATCCTTTGACTTCAAGACCACCCTCTTTTCTCAGCAATGCTCCGTTCCAGACCTCCTGTCAGCCCTGCCCATGTTCCCCCTCGAGTGCTAAGAGGTGAGACGGTCATTCTTGGGTTGCAAGGTGGAAGGAATGCCAATCTCTGGCCTTTCCTCTCTTCTCTTCCTTTACCCCCCTCCTGTCCATCTCTCTGCTTCTTCCCTCCACTCTCTTCTTATCCCTTGTTCTCCTCCTTCCCACTCTCTCCCTATCCCTTGTTCTCCTCCTTCCCACTCTCTCCCTATCCCTTGTTCTCCTCCTTCCCACTCTCTCCATATCTCTTGTTCTCCTCCCTCATACTCTCTCCCTATCTCTTGTTCTCCTCTTCCCACTCTCTCCGTATCTCTGGTTCTCCTCCTTCCCACTCTCTCCATATCTCTTGTCCCTGTACCTACCTCTCTCCCTTGCCCCTCCCCTCCCTCATCCCTCTCCCTCTCTAGCTCCAGATGAAGGCTTGGTGCGAGATCAGAGTGATACTGCCCCCACTCAGTTTGCTGATGTTCAAGGGGAGTACTGGAAAATGGGCTCTGCATGTCGCACTTTGCCACGCAGTGACTCTGGACTTGACAATGAGTATATTTACATAGATGAGGATAACATAGGGCTGCCAGGCTCTGGTGGTGACAGTGTGCATGGTGCAGTGGAAGGTGAGTGAATGTGTGTGTGTGTGTGTGTGTGTGTGTGTGTGTGTGTGTGTGTGTGTGTGTGTGTGTGTGTGTGTGTGTGTGTGTGTGTGTGTGTGTGTGTGTGTGTGTGTGTGTGTGTGTGTGTGTGTGTGTGTATCACATGTGTGTGTTGTAGGGTCAGTGTGTTTGTGTAGGTGTGTGCTTTGTACAATGAGCACTCTCATCTGCACATAGAGTCTCAGCCCACCCTTAATACTCTCACCAGTGCACACTGTATTACACATGTGTGTTGCGGTGTACTGTTGTATAGGGCATGTTAATGTAATAATTGTTGGTGTGCCCAAGTGTTTACAGAAAGTGAGAAATGCGTGTGTGTTTGATTTGAATGAGCCATTCAGAAAGGCTCATTCAAAGTGTTGTCCTGTTTTGAATGCTGTGTGTGAGGTATTGTGTGGTTGCAGTTTCACTATAAGTGGATCCTATGGCATAATGGGCAGGTGACACCGTGTGTTTGTGAAGATTGGAGGAAGGAGGAGGGGTTGAGTTGTAAAGTAGTCTGGCTTGTTAGACCGTCCTGTAAGCGCCCAGAGGCACGGAAGGGGAGGAATGTCCCTCTCCTTCTGTGTCTGTGGGTGCTTATGGGACGGTCTAGCAAGCCAGACTAGTTGTAAAGAGGATAAATTGAGAGGAGGGAGTAAACATATGAATTAGAGATAAAGAGAAGAAGGGTTAAGTGTGAAAACAGAGGAGGTGTGGAAGGAGGAGCAAGTTTGAGTGAAATAGTGGGTGAAGGGAGACTGGAAGGAGTCAATGAGCAAGCCATAGTCTGTGCTGATTGAGTTCATGGACGTGTTAGGACAGGGTAAGGGAATGAGAATCAGGGCCAGGTGGCCTGCATAAGGTCAAGTGGTAGAAGACCTACAGCTGTTCACCATTCACTTGTCGCTCCCTGCAGAGCGGGAGTAGGCTTTGGTAATTTTGGGCATGTTGAAGCATACAACCAACCACCACCATCCCCAACATAGATGGCAGTACCGTGTCCATTATATACATGAGCACATTGTCCCTAAATCGGTTCTCCCATCTATATACACTGACAAGTGAATCACAGACCATGCAAATGTGTCATCATCATCCTGTGATGTCACTTTTGCCAGGGGAAGTGGTTTATGTGCTCACCTGACTGCAGTAGATCATGTGGATGATGATGTCATTTGACCTCTATTCAGATTGGCTCTGGTTTTAGGATGATGTAATGTCTCACACCTGGACACAGGTTAGTAAGGGTTGGGGTTCATCTTCCCTGCTCCATATTGGTGGCATGGTACATGAGTCCACTGTAAAATTGTATTAAAACTGTATGTCCAAACTTGACTACTCCAAATATGCCTGTCCCCCAGTCTCTGATAGGCTGGCATAGAGGGAATGTTTTGATGTATACCTCCAACCTGTCTCCAGCTGTTATCTACCTAGCATTGATCACTTTCTGAGCAGTAATTACTTCCTGAGCACTGATTACTTCCTGAGCATCAACTACTTCCTGAGCACTGATTACTTCCTGATCAGTAATTGCTTCCTGAGCAGTAATAATTACATTACCCGGCACTACTGATGGATGAGACTTGTATGTAGCAGCAGCATGATTCTTTGGCAGATGCTGTATTGTGCATACAGTCATAGTTGAATTGGTACATAGTAACTATGGTACCATGGTGGTAGACTTTTGGGGTGTGTTCTTTTCTTCCTTTTCTGGTTGATGACATGGAGGTGTAAGGAATGTAGGGTTTCCTGCCAATTGTCATCCTTTAGGCAGGATGAATAGGAGAGGCCTCTCATTTCTGAATAGTTCCTTGGAGAGCCAAGTGTCCTGCACTAGTCTGTCTTCTGTAGATACTCTGGCTGCTGGTCTTGTCTGGTTTGATTCTCTGCCCTTTGGTGGAAGTAAGGGAGATCTTCCTGTGTTTTAGATGCCACAGATTTCTTTGGGAGTAAGTAGTGTGCAGTATTCCAGTGAACCTGTGTAGCCTACCCAGTCACCAACCTGTGGAAGGAGTAGAGGAAGTGCTGATTCTGCTTCACTTTTGGCCTATCACTGAACAGAAGGAGTGAAGCTCGCCAATATAGTTTCTCTTCAGTTCTTGGTTGCTGGTTACAGCTTTCAGACACCGTGCTGCCAGGCTGTGTGTTTCTGGTGCTAGAACAGCAGTACTGCTTGGACTACCTCTGTAGGCTTACACCCCAAAGGAGAAGATTTCTGGTGTTTGGTGTTGTGCTTGGTGAATCTAACAAGATGGGTCACGTGCAGAGTAAATTACCTAACAGTCTAGTTAGTAAAGGGAGGAAGTTCGGGAGACAGAAGCACCCAGATCCTCTGCAGAGTAAGTTGTGTCTACTGTAGAGACAGTTAAATACAAGTTTAAGCTCCTGGTTGGGTAGTCTGGAGAGTCACATCTTGTGGCAATAGAGTGCAAGGGTGGTGGAGCAAGGGGGCCAGGGAGCTATAGCTCTCCCTATAATTCTTGATCCAGTGAACGGTGGTTGTAAGCCTGGCTGGCTGTGCAGCCCCTCTAAACCAGGGCATGTTCTTCCTCCACTATCACTGGGGTCCATGTGGTGTGATGGAGGAGGTGGGAAGGGGGAAGGAGGGAGGCAGTTGACACTCCTCTTCAACAATTGTGGTTAGTAGATTGCTCTATAGAGTAGAGCATGTCATTCAGCTTCCTAGTTGTGTCAGGTAACTTCCTAGTCTCTAACAACCATTATAGCATGGCAATGTGAATAGCTTGATCTCATTCCTGCATCTTTGATCTCGGAACAGGCATTTGAACTCATTGCATAATTCCTTGTATGTTAGAGCTCATTAGTGGTTTGTTGTGTTAATAGATTCAGGGTTCATTTCTCAATTGTGTTAACCACAACTCTTCCGTAGTTCTTCTTCACAATGTGCTGCTACAAGAGTTGTTAATCAGTTGCTGGGTGACTCACACACTTGTCCCACTGTTCTTGCTACACAAAAGAGATGCACTGGGAGTGGTCTACCTTGTTTTAGTGTTAAAATGCGGCTTGTCTGTAACGTGTTCCCTATGCTGTAACCGGTCAGTACTTCACTAGTATCAGCATCTCTTCGCTGATCATGCCTCCCATTATCTGTGTATCACACTCGGCTGTATGGTTGTGTCACTTGACTGTCATTGGCGGTGTCACTTGGCTGTCATTGGTGCTGTCACTTGACTGTCATTGGTGCTGTCACTTGGCTGTCATTGGTGCTGTCACTTGACTGTCATTGGTGCTGTCACTTGACTGTCATTGGTGCTGTCACTTGGCTGTCATTGGTGCTGTCACTTGACTGTCATTGGCGGTGTCACTTGACTGTCATTGGTGCTGTCACTTGACTGTCATTGGTGCTGTCACTTGACTGTCATTGGCAGTGTCACTTGGCTGTCATTGGTGCTGTCACTTGACTGTCATTGGCAGTGTCACTTGACTGTCATTGGCGGTGTCACTTGGCTGTCTGCTAGTGTAACTCAGCTTTAGCCCTGGCTAATGGACACTGTAGGGAACTAACTACACACACTACACTACACTGTAGGGGGAACTAGCTACACACACTACACTACACTGTAGGGGGAACTAGCTACACACACTACACTACACTGTAGGGGGAACTAGCTACACACACTACACTACACTGTAGGGGGAACTAGCTACACACACTACACTGCACTGTAGGGGGAACTAGCTACACACACTACCCTACACTGTAGGGGGAACTAGCTACACACACTACACTACACTGTAGGGGGAACTAGCTACACACACTACACTACACTGTAGCTGCACTCTCTAGTTTCCCTATCCATACACTGCCAGTATTGGGAGTCCTAGAAAATGTGTGTTATGTTCAGAGTAGAAGTGGAAATTATTACTGAATTGAGCCAGAAGCTTGGCTTGTTTGAACCCATATATGATTCATCTGATTGGCCGGCAGCCAGCATCAAACATCATTGTGTAGGAATGTTTTGTTATCACTTGTGTTTGATGTATGTATCAACAAACTAACCTTCAACTGTGCAGTTTACAATCATTAAAGGTTGTGGGTATGGGGGGTGCGTGTGTAGTTGTGGAGGTGTGTGAATTTGCCAGTGGGTAGATGTGTGTTTGTGTGCTTGTGTGTGTGTGTGTGTGTGTGTGTGTGTGTGTGTGTGTGTGTGTGTGTGTGTGTGTGTGTGTGTGTGTGTGTGTGTGTGTGTGTGTGTGTCCTGACACACCTGCTGAACCCTGCTGGGGTCCAGCTCAGGAGCAGAAGCCAGGTTCAACCTGACTTTAAGAATTCTCCTAAACAGGCTAACCCAGATTGAACCCCAGTTCAAGGGTTCGCGTGAAAGTGTAATAGATTAATTCAAACTTAGCTGCATGGAGGTATGAAAGAGGCCTTTTAAGGAGAGGATGTCATCGTGTCTGTGTGCGGTGTATGAAGTGAATGGCTTGCATGTGTGCTGCCATACAAGCTCTTTAGACAGCCTGTCTGTGTGGGGCACCCCTCCTGTTTGATGTGTGTGGGATACGCCATATGTTATGGTTACTTAGGCTATATATGTACCTATGTACACTAAGTTGTGCACAACAACAGGAGAATGTAAGGACAATTTCTGACTTTCACAAGTAAACAAAGTGGAGTAACTGCACAATGACAGCAGAGTCACAAGGTAACTCTTTGTACCCAAGTTCCTTCCTCTGTCCCTTTGTATATAGGATCCATGGAACAAATTGAAAGCCCCTCCAACTTGGAAGAGAAATCCTCCCCTACACCCCAGTTTGAGGAAACCAGCACTCCACTGCCCACATCAAGGGTTCTCAGCACTGAGCCTCTCAATGAATCAACACAAACCATTGCCAGCAAGACCATCCTGGAACACGATCGGGTGCCCTCCCCTCACTCCCCAGCCATGTTGGTTAGCGAGGGTGCCGAAGATTTTCTTCCCCACTCCCCAGTTGACTACTTAAATATATCTTCGGACATATTGGACGGGGGCATGGAAGGTCAAGTATATCAGAATGTCATTCACCCAGAATCTGAGTACTTGAACTACAGGTTTGTACCCTCGCCGAAACCAACAAACCATCTTGGAATCTTCACAGCCATCACCAGCTCAGATCAGACAGATGAGTGCATGCGTGTGAAAGTACGTGACCGTGGCGAGCTTCTTGCCGAGTCCAAGGAATGGTGGTACATGAGGATTGATGGAGAGGAGGGCTGGACACCAAAGGAGATTTGGGAACCGACTGTGAGTGGTTCATTGTACATGTACGTATGTGTTGTACAGTTGTATGTTGTGATGTTAGCCTCACTACAACATTTGAATTGTAATGTTAGGAACAATCACAAAGAGAGGGAGGGAGCGGGAGAGGGAGAGGGAGAGGAAGGGAAAGAGAAAGGGAGAGAGAGGGAGATTGAGGCAAAGGTAGAGGGAGGAAGGAGAGGGAAGGAGAGGGGCAGGGACAGGGAGAAAGATGGAGAGGGACAGAGAAAGAGGGAGGGAGAGGAAGAGGGTGGAGAGGGGTGAGGATGGAGGTGAAGTGAGGGAGTGAGGAGAAAGAGAGGAGTTGAGAGGGAAGGGTGGTCAAAACAGGCTAGCAAAGCTGGTATATACTGAGTGGTGTTCCTGTGTAAGGCTCGTATAAGGCCATTATGCCAGTTGAGGCCACCTTTAGTGACCATTGTATGGGAAGCTCTAGATGTCCCGTGTGGCCCAAAAGGCAGCCTTTCCTCTGCGTGAGTAGCGCATGACCGCACAGCCCTGTCACTGACTTGATAAGGGGGCTAACGTTTCTCTGTTGGAGGTGTACACTGTGAGGGAAGACACTGGATGAATTTCACCTTCGTTTAGTTGCCTTCACTTGCAATCACATGCAACCGAAATGCATACTATACAATCCCTTTAATGGAACACATTAGATTCCTATATGTTATGCTTATACTGGCATACCCCATTCATTGTAGATATAGGACTATTTGCACACACATACAAAGATGGGGAAATTTACTGTACGTACAACACAGAGTGCGTGTATTCTTGACAGCACTGAACTACGGCATGTGGCATTGTGGTGGATTGGTAGCTCTTCTGCGATAACTTTGGCCTACGCACTTCTGCATTTCTTCCCCTTTAGCCTGAGACAAGAGCACTGCAGCAAGCCGGTGGCTTTGGTCCAAACATCCCCAAAAAGAAGAGCTTTAGTGCTGCTGACGGTGTCAAGCCAAAAGCACCGCCACCAAAGCCTAGAAGAGTGTTTGAGCATATTCCGGAGACTTCTGAGGAGCCTCAAGAGAGAGCGACAGATGCTCCAGGGGCAGATCGAAGACAGCTGCCAGCTCCTTCAATTACAGACTTGCCTGGCAACAGAGTCCCCTCACCTAGCAATGGGACAGCTACACATAGCAACGGTATGACCTCACCAACTGACAATTCGCAGATTCAACGGCGTCCCCTGCCTGAACCCCCAGCCGATCCCCACACAGGGCAGTATGTATGCAACGTGACCCTATCTTTAGGTGAGTTGTGTGTGTGTGTGTGTGTGTGCGTGTGTGTGTGCGTGCGCGTATGCATTCACGTGCGTGCGTCGCAGCATGTGTGTGTATCCACACACTTATAAGTAAGGTGTATGTACATATACCATATGTGTGCCCTTTGTGCATGTGCAAGTGCCTACGTGCACTGCATTGCTATATATGCATATGTGTACGTACGTATGTGTGGAGATGCGCTCACACAACACAGTGTTCTCCACTCTATTTCTCTAGACCTGCAGCCGTGGTTTTACAAAGCTATGGATCGCCCAGAAGCTGAAAGGCTACTCAGACTGGTACACACACGCATCCTACACACCACACTACATACTATGGTAGATCTCTGCTGTTACATATACAGTGCATTTAGATTTGTCACTTGTTATTCACACCATTGTCTATTTGCCCATTTATAAATGCTTCGAGATTTTAGGATGAACTATCATGTCATTGCGCTGGCACACTTATCACACTTTTCACACAAACCTGTTAACTCTGATCTGTTAACTCTGATCTGTTAACTCTGATCCAACCAAGTCCCACCTTGTTGGGTGTCTGTGTGAGAGGAGTGTAAGGGATCTTGGGGCCCATTGGTGTTGGGGTTGGGGTGATGTGTTTTATTGTCAGTAAAACGTACAGATCTGACATAAATTATTGTGTTGTCTCCGCTTGTCATTGCCTGTTCATTCTCCTTGCTCTTTTAGGGACATGTGAGGAATAGAGAGTTCCTTGTGCGAGAGAGGCCCAGAAAGGTAGGTTAGAGCAAGAGTGTTTTGTATGCTATACAGTGGAACCTCCTCATAAGAGGCCACCCTGATATCGGGTCTTCTCACTATTAAGGACTGTGACTATGGATCTAAATCCCACAGATACCAGTCGCTCAGCATTTTTAAGTGTTATAATTGCCAACTGACTGGATAAACTTCCTGCACTCACTGGTACGCTGTCCCCTCTTCTCTCTGCAGCCCGGCTACTATGCACTCTCAGTGCGACATCATTACAGCATTCGCCACTTCAACATTGACCCCAACCCTGATGGCTCATATTCTATCGGTCAGCGGTCCTTTGACAGTCTCCCTGACATCATTTTGCACTACCAGAAGCACTCTCTCTTCATGGAGGGATCTGGAAGCAATCAGTCTCCAGTGACAATCGTCCGACCAGCGAAGCTGTTGCGGATGGTGGAGAGGACGAGATCGAACACATCACTGCAATAGTGTAGTGAACAGCTAAAGTGACTCAGTGACCTTTAAATTGGTTGTATGCACCCTCACATGCATGTTATCTTTTATATGTGCCTATTATTTGTATTGGATGCAATTCAAGTGGTTTGTGCATTATACTCTCTAGTTATACTTTATTTTTTTCCATTAATTGTAAGTTTGTGCTCTGCCAATTATTGCAACACATGTAATATTATGCATATGCTACTATACTTTCTAAGTCTTTCAATGTCCTCACAGATAATGTACTGCAGCTGTATAGTATGAGTCTTGTCTGTTGATTTTGAACATTGATCAATTGTAATTGATTGATTCATAGATACTTGAATCTATATCTGTGATAGCTATAGCCTAGCATGCTAGCCCCTCTCCGGGTGCTTGCATGGCCCATGTAGTAGAGTGAGAGGGTCTAGGACACATTGCAAGGTCATGAATACTATTACACAAACCATGTCAATATATAGTATTAATGACCATGTGTCGCAATCGCAAGATGTGTTATGCAAGCCTGTTCTTCCTTCCCGCCCATGGCGCTTTGATGCTTTCACCCCATACATGGATTCACAGCTGGCTGGGCTATGTGATCTAGGGAAATTGCAGCTTCCCTTGTAGCTGCACCAAGGTCCTTGTAGTGGGAACACGGCACACACGTCTGCAGCGCAGTGAGCTCATGATCAGGTGGCCACGCAGCTGGGTGTTTCAGCAGGGATGCACAGTGTTATACTGCAAGCAAGGTCAGGAGCTAAAATCTATTCTTTGGACGTGTAGCGGATCAACTGACTTGTACTGACATGTCCGTGCACATCAGTTGACTCCATGCAGCTGCGGGAGTGGAGGGGATTGTAGAAAGGGCTTCGTCCACCCATAGATCAAACGATTTCGCAGAAATAAAAGGTTTTAATTTTCGGACGCGTTTCTCCTGCAACGAAGGTGATTGGCTGCTCCTTACATGACGTCAACTCTGAGCGTGCTCAGTGCAGAAATTCATCTGATAAACATTTGCCGCTCTTCAATAGGACGACAGGCGGAGGGTACGTCGTACGGCATCGGTTGCAGGCCCTCTACCGCTCGCCATTGCTGCTGCAGTTGCACGCGTGAACACACGAAGTGAGAGAGTACCCTGTGCGGGGTAATTGTGCCATCCGCAGCAGTACGACAGTTTGAGTGCCGTTTGTATAGTTTTGTCGACTGCTTAGTGCCTTGTCTAACATGTACGAACGCTCCCGTTATTGTGCTTACGTGCAATTTTCCGCTGCCTCCCCTACCGCTGCAGTAACCAGTTTGGGACACTGCAGTGCCATCACTGGCTGCAAACAATGACAGGGAGAGCTCGTGGGCGGGCGAGGGGGACGACGCAGCCTCCGCCCCCGGCCCCTGCCCAACCCCGGCACATGGAGGCAGGGGGCCCCAGAGCACTGGGGAGGGGCCAAACCCAAGGGCACCAGTCACCTGCCCACCATAGACCATCCTCTGCTGAGCCAGGGCCCTCTTGGGCATCCTCCAGGGCATTCTCCAGTAGTGGAGCTATGGGGTCCTCCAGTGGAGGCCCATCTGGGTCTGGAGCCAAAGCACCACAGGCGACTAGTGATAGTAGGCCATCAAGGAGTACAGGAGATGAGCCTCCACTGAAGCGTCCAAGGGAAGCGTCTGTTTCCCGCTACCAGGAGCCACTCTTGAGACCACCTCACATTCAAGACATAAAGGGAGTCAGTGGCACTCCAATTCCACTGCTTACCAACTATTTTGTGCTGAATGCACGCCCTGACTCAGCCATCTACCAGTACCATGTGGATTTCAACCCACCCGTCGACTCGAAGGCACTAAGGAAGAAACTAGTTCGCGATCATGAGGAGCTGATTGGTAAGGTCCGTGCCTTTGATGGCATGGTCCTCTTCCTTCCTCGCCGCCTTCCCAACCCGGAGACCGACCTGGTGTCCAAGCTGAAGGAGGGAGATGAGGTCCACATCAAGATCAAACTCACCAATGAGCTCCAGTCTCATGACCCATCCTGTCTGCAGCTGATCAACATTCTCTTCAGGAGGTGGGGGAGGTGGGGGGGGGGGGAGTAGGATGGGAGCGTATACACACATACACAGTACATGTAGGCCTCCAGTTGACGTGTGCTGTAGTGTAGTTGGTGTTTACAGCTGTTACACTCTGTGTTGATGGGCAGAGCCAGCAGCAATCATGTACGCTCTATTTTTCGTGAGACTATATTTTTGCAAATTTAGTGAGGCAGTCAGCATTCGTAAAAATATATTAGCGTGAATATTTCATACTTTATACTCCCAGTATTTAAATACATTGCATATGATACCAACATAAATAACTTGGTGACCATTCGCGAAAATACAGTGTGAATTGCCCTTGTGAATGTGAACTACCCTTCTGAGTGACTATTTGTTAAATTTTCGTCTTTCAGAAATTTTAGAACTTACACAGTAAACGGCCCACAACTATTTGTGTAATGTTATTCATAGACAATGCAAACAGACTTTGTGGTTACATGATTGCGTAGTGTATAACGCAAAAGTTTCGCGGGAGAAATTTTTTGTGAATTTTGTGGATAGATTACAATTTGCAAAATGTTCCCTGCGAATATTTTGTATTAACTCTATGCCTATACATTGGGAGGTGAACTTATACCGATGATGGCATGGTTACCTGTAACTATACACCGCAGCAGATCTAGCCTAGCTGCGCAGCTCAGAAGGCACAGTGCCTCGTGTTTGTGATCTCATCGCCAAGCGTTCGCTGCTACAGCTGCCGCCCTAAAGGTTTCAGCCGTTATGGGTGAGTCTGTGATCAATGTCTCTGTATGACTACTTCACGTGCCCTGGTTCAGTGCTACCAAAGCTAGGCAGCTCACTGTCAACAGTAGTACTGGCGTCCACCATTGTAGCTGCTAATGAAGAGGTGAAGGTCATCAGCACTGATGCAGACGAAGAGGATACTGCTTGCAGTTCACGACGTGGAGCGTAAGAGCGCTTTATCCCGAAGGAAAAGGCTCGTATTGGGAAAAGGGCAGCGGAGCATGGTGTAACAGCGACCGTACGATTCCTTTCCAAGCATTGCCTGGCCGTTCTCTCAGGGAAAGCAGCATGCAAACTTGGAAGAAGTAGTACGAGGTGGAATTGGCAAAGAATAAGAAAGCAGGTAAAGATATGGTTGTGAAGTAGTAGACAAGAAAAGAGGTCGTCCATTGTTGTTTGGAAGTGAGCTGGTTGAGCAGGTGCAGGCGTATCTAACCACACTTTGTACAAATGGTGCTGTCTTAAACACTGCCATAGCAATGGCTCCAAGCGCTTCGACGTGATTGTTTGCTTTATGCCGCCATTGTATAGGGGGCGTGGCTTACCTGCTTCTCACAAAACGTTAATTTTTTCCCGCAAAAATTACAGTTTGAGCCAAAATTAAAGATTTGTGAAAACATTGTCCCACGAAAATTTTGTGCTATACGGTACACATGCACGCACACACACACCTCCCCTCCACAGAGTGCAAGAGAAGCTGGAGATGCAGGAGATTGGTCGCCACTACTACAACCCAAAGCTGTCCACCTCAGTCCCTCAACACAAGTGAGCATTATAAGGGGACAGCCCTGAACTGTCCGAATGTGTATTCAGACTTCCTCATTGATCCAGGGTGGAGATCTGGCCTGGGTTCATTACCTCCATTCTCCCTTACGAGCGTAATGTGATGCTGTGCGCTGAACTCTCGCACAAAGTTCTTCGCACTATCACTGTATTGGAGATGATGTATGAGATCCATCAGAATGCCAGGAGGGATTTCCATGCAGAGGCAACCAGGAAGCTGGTTGGGACCATTGTCATGACAAGGTGAGGAGTGGGGAAGGGTGTGAATGTGTGGAGAGATTGGTCTCTTGGTGGATGTGTTGAAGCTTGTTTACTTGGACTGTTTGTTTTCTGTTAGGTACAACAACAAGACGTATCGCATTGACGACATTGACTGGGACAAGAACCCGTTGTCAACCTTCACCACTCGCAGTGGAGAAATCTCCTTTATGCAGTACTACGAGAACGCATACAACAAGAAGATTTCTGACAAGGAACAGCCCCTCCTTGTTAGCATGCCAAAGAAGATAGTAAGTGGAGTGTGTGTTGTGTGTGTGTGTGTGTTTAGTGCATTATCCACCGTCGCATCCATTTGCACACAGGACCAGCGCCGAGGGATGGATGGCCCCATTCTGCTGGTTCCTGAGCTGTGCCACATGACTGGTCTTACTGACGAGATGAGGAGTGACTTCAGGGTGATGAAGGACCTCGCTGTTCACACCAGAGTGGAGCCCATGCAACGAGTTGACACACTGACCAGATTCATGGAAGACATGGCCAGGTAGCCGAAGATGGGTGAAATGTGATGATTGGTTGTCATGGTAGTGGAAGAGGGGTGAAATGTGATGATTGGTTGTCATGGCGTCATCCCACACCCAGCACAGCTGGTAATCAGCTCCTGCTGCTGATGCAAAGCTATTGTTTTTGAATGGCTTCTCCCATGTGTGTACACAAGGTGGCCACACACACACAGGGTGCCACATCTGTGACACACACAACACATGCTGACCCACACACCTCAATTCCTTCCACTGCTCTAGAAACGCAGGAGCCCAGGAGATCCTTCAGGGTTGGAATCTTCACTTTGACACCAAGGCAGCCAGCTTTGATGGACGTGCCCTACCACCCGAGAAACTGTATCAGGCACAGAAATCTGTGAGTGTTTGTTTTGTGTCACCATAGTAGATCTGTTACCTCATACACAGCTCTGCACCTGTCCACCATGTTGACCCTGTATGTCCCTCCCCTGCCCTCCCCCTCCCCTCCCCTGCCCTCCCCCTCCCCTCCCCCTCCCCCTCCCCTCCCCTCCCCTCCCCTCCCCTCCCCCTGCCCTCCCCTCCCCCTGCCCCTCCCCTCCCCCTGCCCTCCCCCTCCTGCCCTCCCCCTCCCCTCCCCTCCCCTCCCCCTCCCCTCCCCTCCCCTCCCCCTCCCCTGCTTCCCTCTCCCTGCCCTCCCCTCCCCCTCCCCCCTCCCCCCTCCCCTCCCCCTCCCCCCTCCCCCCTCCCCTCCCCTGCCCTCCCTCTGCCCTCCCCCTCCCCTCCCCCTCCCCACACTAGTACTCATACTCGCCTCATGACTCTGACTGGACCCGAGAGATGCGTGGTGCTCCCCTGATGCAACCAATTAGTGTCCAGGTCAGTGACTCACTGCCTGTGAACATGGAACCAGTTGCTAGGCCTGTGTACTCCTGAGCCTTCAGTAATAATGGCAAGTATTGCAGTGTCTGAAGTGATGTGGTCTCTGGTCTCTTCCACCTCCACCTCCCCATTCCCTCTCCTCTCTCCCCCCTCTCTTCCCCTCTGTTTCCCTCCCCTGCCCCACACTCCCTTTCTTTCTCCTCATCCTAAAGGCATACCTTGTGATGTTCACACGCAGTGATGGTCAAAAGGTACATGACTTTGTGCGTACTTTGGAGAGAGTTGGAGGACCAATGGGAATTCGCCTGGGCAGACCTCAAATGTAGGCAACCTGCTATTATAGGCCTCTGCTCTCTTTCCTTGCAAGGTCACTGGGTGAAAGGGGAGAGCTGTGTACTGGTTCAAACCCAATGAATAATTGACCTGTCTGTGGGTTATGGTTGTGAGAACTGACTCCACAAATCTTGAGAAATGCTAACAGTTAGATAAAAATCATTAATTGCTAGGTTACACATTGCTAAGCAACCGCTGGTTGCTAAGTGACCTGATTTGCATATAATGTGCCTATTCTGCTTACTCCATCCTCCCTCAATAGGTGTGAGCTCCCTGATGATCGCACAGACACATTTGTGCGTGCCCTCAAACAGAACATCAACCCCAGACTCCAACTGGTGAGAGGATACCCTTTCTCTGCATGTGTGTTAGTGCAGCTCATGTCATCAAGCGTGTGTGTGTGTGTGTGTGTGTGTGTGTGTGTGTGTGTGTGTGTGTGTGTGTGTGTGTGTGTGTGTGTGTGTGTATCAGTGTGTATCCATTGCTGCAGGTGATCTGTGTCCTCCCGAGGAACACCAAGGACCGCTATGATGCCATCAAGAAGCTCTGCTGTGTGGAGTCACCAGGTGAGGTTGGGGGGGGGGGGGGGGCATGTGGATTGATGGATGTGGTTACATTACTCTCCACTGTTGTTCTCTTTTCCTCTTAGTTCCCTCCCAGTGTGTCTTGTCCAGGACCATTGGGAACCCAAAGAGTATGATGAGTGTGACCACCAAGATTGCTCTTCAGCTGAACTGCAAACTGGGAGGGGAGCTGTGGGCACTGGAGATACCAGTGAGGGAGGGAGAGGGGATGGGAGGGAAGGAAAGGGGGGAGGAGGGGAGGGAAGGGGAGGGGAGGGGGAAGGAGGGGAGGGAAGGGGAGGGGGAAGGAGGGGAGGGAGGGAGGGAAGGAGGAAGTGGTCAGGAGAAGGGAGGAGATGAGGATGAACAGTGCAAGATTCTTGCTTGTTCCATTGCCTGCCCCTCCCCCTACTCTTTGTAGATGAAGAACAGCATGGTCATTGGCATTGATAGCTATCACGACTCATCCCAGAAAGGTCGCTCGGTTGTTGGCTTCATCGCAAGCACTAACGCTACCTTCACCAGGTGAACACACTTGTACTGTGTACACTTACAGCCTGAAGTGCAGGCTTCGATTCTCTGCCCATGTGTGTGTGTGTGCGCGCACGCGCACTGTGTGCAGGTACTTCTGTCAGTGTGTGTTCCAGTCAGCTGGACAGGAGTTGGCAGCCAACCTGAATGTCTGCATTACAGGTAGGTGGTGTGTGTGCATGTTCCTAACAATTTGGTCTTATGTATCACAAGGGCATGTTACTCTGTGGTTTCTTCGTAGCTGCCTTGCGGAAGTACCACCAACTACACAAAGCCTTTCCTGACCGTATCTTTGTCTACCGTGATGGTGTGGGTGAGGGACAGGTCCAGCATGTGTACGACTTTGAAGTGGCCCAGTTCTTTGAGTGCTTTCAGAAGCAGAGTGGTTACAAGCCCAAGTTCACCTTCATCATTGTGACCAAAAGGATCAGCACGCGCTTCTTTGCCAAGAACCGTGGACAGCTCTTCAACCCTCCACCAGGCACAGTTGTGGACAAGGAAGTGACCAAGAGGGGATGGTAAGAGGTGGATGAAAGTGTGAAATTGTGGGGAGAGACTGTGTGTTTGTGATGCTGTGGATTGGGAGGGAGAGGGGTAGTTAGGGAGGCTAGAAGAAGAGAGAAGAGAGGAGGAGGAAGGAGTGAAGGTATATAGATGCATATAGTGCAAGTGTGGTTCGTCTGCACTTTCAAAGCCTGCACGCCAAATAGTTCCAGTGCACTGTGTTCCAAGTTGCTGGATGTGCTACCATGGCTAGATGGATGTAACATCATCTTTCCCTCTCGCTTGTTGAAGGTATGACTTTTTCATTGTGAGCCAGTCTGTCCGTCAGGGCACTGTTGGACCCACCCACTACAACGTCATCTCCGACTCCTCGGGACTCAAACCAGACCACCTTCAAAGGCTTACTTACAAGATGTGTCACTTGTACTACAACTGGCCTGTGAGTGGCTTGCCTCTGTACTGCTGGACTACACACACAGTGAAGTTGTGTGACTCTGTCTGATCTCTGCCATCTGCCCTTCACTGTCATCCCCTCCCTCCCCTCTCCTTCCTCCTCTCCTCTCAGGGCACCATTCGTGTTCCTGCTCCATGCCAGTATGCCCACAAGCTAGCCTTCCTTGTGGGACAGAGCATCCATAGGGAACCCAGTCAAGAGCTAGCAGACCGCCTCTACTTCCTGTAGTAGCAACACTGTGTTTTTTGATATCATCAATGTACTCATTTCAGAAACATGATCATTCGTAGTGACTCATACAAGCTATATCATCACTTGTTGAGACTCGTGTCAGCGACCTGTTGTTTGCAATGTATTTGTATTCAGTTCTGTTAACCATCAGATTGTCACTTTTTCTCGTTTATGTGACAAGCTCATTAGATTTACATTACTAATTGGTCGTGTGTTGCGTCGTGTTCATCATCACACATCACGTGACACCCCATTACGTCAGCTCCCGCTTTAGTGAGCACGAGTTTTTCACTTGGCAGGCGGTTCGCGAGTGTGCTGCAGTAACAGGCGGAGGAAAGGAGTAAGTAGCGTATCCCTAGGTCTTTACTTCCAGATATGGTATAGGTATTGGTTTAGAGTGAATGGTACGCTGTGAAGCGATTACTTCTGCGTCCCCTCGTACCAGCCATGTTGAGACGCTACCACGCATTCCGACCCACTTGTATGCCCCCAAACAAACCGCGTAGTGCTCAAAGTGTATTATTTCCTTCCCATTCACACAAAACAGTAACACTGTACCAGCCAGAGGTCGCAAATGACTGGCCGAGCGAGAGGACGGGCGAGGGGTAGGGGGCGCTCCCAAGCTCCGCCCCCTGGGCAGCCTGGTGCTTCTGAGCCATCCCGACCGGAGTCCCAGCAACCAACGGTCGGCAGGGGGCGGTCTCGTGGAGCCCCGCCAGCCAAACAGCCTGCCCCGGTTGCCCAACCTCCAGCACCAGTTGCTCACCCCCCACCTGCGGCCAGGCCATCCCAACCTCCTCCTGGTGCTGTCAAGCAGGACGTAAGGCCTTCGGGGGAAAGACGGTTTCAGTCACGCTATGCAGAGGTGCAGACCCGACCTGCACATGTTGAGAGCAAGGCTGGGGCCACCGGAGCCCCCATACCGCTGGTTGCCAACCACTTTAAGTTGCACACGCGCCCTGATGCTGCCATCTACCAGTACCACGTGGATTTCAACCCACCCGTCGACTCGAAGGCACTAAGGAAGAAACTAGTTCGCGACCATGAGGAGCTGATTGGTAAGGTCCGTGCCTTTGACGGCATGGTCCTCTTCCTTCCTCGCCGCCTTCCCAACCCGGAGACCGACCTGGTGTCCAAGCTGAAGGAGGGAGATGAGGTCCACATCAAGATCAAACTGACCAATGAGCTCCGGCCTGATGACCCAACCTGCCTGCAGCTGATCAACATTCTCTTCAGGAGGTGAGGAGGATGGGACACACGCACACACACACACACACACATACACACACACACACACACACACACACACACACACACACACACACACACACACACAGATATGTAACTGTTTAACAGGTATGTGTGTATATTGTTCAGATAGGGTGTCAACTGTCTGGCTATCACTTAGTCATTACCTAACTAACAAGTCATGAATATTGTCGACCTGTTGCCTTGCTGAACGTTTCACATTGTGGGTGACTTGTGAACATAAACCAATATTATTGGAAGGTCAGTGGGGCAAGGTGTGTCAGAATGGCTCAAGTGACCAATGGTAGGCACTGTTCAGGATTACTGAGGGCATGGGATGATTGCTTGTTATTGCTATGTGTTTCCTAGAGCGACACACCATGCACAATTGGCCATTTTGGTCAGCCACTCTGTATTGACTGTACCCTCACACTGGTACACCTACTGCCTATGGTATATACCCACTCTTCAATTCTATTTGAACTGTTCACCTGTCTGTCTTTGTACACACGTGTGCCCCCACACACACACCATGCACACAACACACACCTGCACCATGCACACAACACATACACACATGCACACACACACACACACACACACACACACACACGCGCACACACACACACACCTCCCCTCCACAGAGTGCAAGAGAAGCTGGAGATGCAGGAGATTGGTCGCCACTACTACAACCCAAAGCTGATGACTGAAGTGCGAGACCACAAGTGAGTCCTGATGGTATGGTGGCAACAGAGCCTGCAGTCTTGTGGAGAGTGATGACATCATTGCTTCCTCATTGATAGTTGCTTGTGTTTGAATGTCAGACAACCTACCTGTGTGTGTTTGTAGGGTGGAGATCTGGCCTGGGTTCATTGCTTCAATCTTGGGCTATGAGGGCGGCGTGATGCTGTGTGCAGAAGTCCATCACAAGATCCTCCGCACCATCACTGTGCTGGAGATGATGTATGACATGTATGCCAGCATGAGGAGGGATTTCCACGCAGAGGCAACCAGGAAGCTGGTTGGGACCATTGTCATGACGAGGTGAGGAGTGGGGAAGGGTGTGTGGATGAGGAGAGATGGGTCTCTTGGTGGATGTGTTGAAGCTTGTTTACTTGGACTGTCTGTTTTCTGTTAGGTACAACAACAAGACGTATCGCATTGACGACATTGACTGGGACAAGAACCCGTTGTCAACCTTCACCACTCGCAGTGGGGAGATCTCCTTTATGCAGTACTATGAGAATGCATACAACAAGAAGATTTCTGACAAGGAACAGCCCCTCCTTGTTAGCATGCCAAAGAAGATAGTAAGTGGAGAGTGTGTGTGTGTGTGTTGTGTGTGTGTGTGTGTGTGTGTGTGTGTGTGTGTGTGTGTGTGTGTGTGTGTGTGTGTGTGTGCGCATAAAGTCCATCTTCCTATCCATTTGCACACAGGACCAGCGCCGAGGGATGGATGGCCCCATTCTGCTTATCCCTGAGCTGTGCCACATGACTGGTCTTACTGACGAGATGAGGAGTGACTTCAGGGTGATGAAGGACCTCGCTGTTCACACCAGGGTTGGACCAAAGGAAAGAGCTGACACAATGCAGAGATTTGTCTCCCAGATAAATGCGTGAGTGGGCCAACAAGACGGGTGGTTGCCTTCACCAAAGGGAGGGAGCCTGTCTTACTGTTCCCTCTCTCTCCTTGTCCCAGCAATGCTGAGGCTAAGGAGATCTTGCAAGGATGGAACCTTACCTTTGACCAGTCACTGGTTAACTTTGATGCCCGTGTGCTTCCCACAGAGAAAATACACCAGACGCAAAAGACAGTAAGTCATGTTAACTTCTGTTGTGCACTCACTGCTTTGTGCTACCTGTCTAGTGTTCCCCTCACCTACCGAGCACTTCTTCCCATCTATACAGTATTCCTATGATGTGAAAGATGCTGATTGGACAAAGGACATGAGAGGAGCTCAGCTGATCACACCAGTGCAGCTGCAGGTTGGTGTGAAGCACTAGCAGAGGACTATTGTGTATCTCTTTGAATAGAGCTCTTTAACAGAGTGTGACTTTATCTTGATCTTTTGTGTCCACAGACGTTTGTGGTGCTCTTCACCAGGAAGGACAGCCAGGCTGCCAATGACTTTGTGAGGACGCTGGAAAGGGTTGGAGGCCCAATGGGTATCCGCTTGGGCCATCCACAGATGTGAGTTGCAGTGTGTGGCGTGGTGTGGCGTGGTTTGGGACAGAATGGAGTCTCATCGTGGGTGGATTTTAGCACTGTCTCGCTATCCATCTCCTCTGTGTGTGTCCCTCTGTAGGTGTGAGTTACCTGATGATCGTACAGACACGTACTTGCGTGCACTCAGACAGAACATCAATCCCAAAGTCCAATTGGTGAGAATTTTAGTTTACGCACCCACCCTATTTAGTGGTCCACTGGTTACTGTGGTGGGTGGGTGGGTGGGTGTTACAGTGTGTGTGGGTGGCTGGGTGTTACAGTGTGTGTCCATTGCTGCAGGTGGTCTGTGTCCTCCCGAGGAATACCAAGGACCGCTATGATGCCATCAAGAAGCTCTGCTGTGTGGAGTCACCAGGTGAGGCTGGCTAGGGGCGGAGTTGGTACGTGGCAGGGTGGTGGTGGATCTGGCTGCATGTTTCCATTTGCTCTCTCCCTCTCAGTTCCCTCCCAGTGTGTGCTGGCCAGGACCATTGGGAACCAGAAGAGCCTCATGAGTGTGACCACCAAGATTGCTCTCCAGTTGAACTGCAAACTAGGAGGGGAGCTGTGGGCACTGGAGATACCAGTGAGGGAGGGAGAGGGAAGGGAGAGAGGGAGGAAGAGGGGAAGAGACAAAGAATTTGTATGCAAGGGACCCTTTTGCTGGTGTTTGCTCTCTTACTCTCTGTAGTTGAAGAACATGATGGTGGTTGGCATCGACACCTACCACGACTCTTCGCAGAAGGGTCGCTCTGCTGTTGGCTTCACTGCTTCCATGAATGCTGCCCTCACCAGGTACATACATATGTGGTGTGGCACAGTCAAGCTGAACCCTCCCCGCTGCAGGCAGAGGATGGTCTAGCACACCAGACTACACCTTCTCAGTCTAGTGTGCTGTTGTAGCGTGATGGTTGTACCCTCCCACCCTTTGTCTTGTGGCTTTGCATTGCACTCTTGCTCCTATTCACTTGCTCTCACTCTCCAGGTATTTCTGTCAGTGCACCTTCCAGCTACCTGGAGCAGAGTTGGCTACCTGCCTCAAAGTACCTTTCACAGGTGTGTACATGCTCACGAACAGACAGGCACACATACCCCTACCCTCCCCTCACACAAATACATAGATAGGCACACGTCCACGCAGACAGTCACAGGTGTACGTAAATAGGGAGGAAAGAAGCCAGCAAAGCAGTTAAAGGAGGGAAGGGGGGGGGGGGGGGGGAGAGGGGAGGCTTGCAAAGGAGGGAGAAACGTTATTCACATGCACAATTTAGTATGTTCATGGATTTGACCTACGTAACTGGTGCAATGTGTTTCCCTCCTCTCGCCAGCTGCCCTGAAGAAATACCATGAAGTAAATGGAGTCCTCCCTGACCGCATCATTGTGTACCGAGATGGTGTTGGTGAAGGACAGCTCTCCCATGTGTCCGAGTTTGAGGTGTCACAGATTAAGGCAATCTTCCAAGAGCAAGCAGAGTACAATCCCAAGTTTGCCTTCATCGTTGTCACAAAGAGGATCAACACAAGGTTCTTCTACAACAACCGTGGCCAGTTCTTGAACCCTCCACCAGGCACTGTCGTGGACAAGGAAGTGACCAAGAGGGGATGGTAAATGGGTGGATGTGGAAGTGTTTGAGGGAAGGCAGTGTGTGATGGGAACTGCAAGAGAGGATGGAGGAGAGGGCAAGGGTGGGAGGGAAGGAGGAGGGGAGGGCAGGGGTGGAGTAGCATGCAGAAATGTTACAATTTGTTTAAGTGTGATTGAGGTGTCCCTCCACATGGCAGATGTACGCGACTCCTCATGACATAGCTACGTTGGCCAGTGGTTTGGCAGCTGTGGTGCTCCTCCCTCACAGTTGCCTCATACTCAGGCCCACATTGCTACACCTAGTAAAACCCATGTGGCAGTCTTCTCCATTGCCAATGTGGAACCTGTCGGGGTGAACAAGCACTGTAATGCAGGGATTTTGCTGATGCTCCATCCACGGATATGTGATTGTTGTCTGTTCTCCTGTCACTCTTTCCTTCTGTTCTCTTATTGAAGGTACGACTTCTTTGTTGTGAGCCAGGCTGTCCGTCAGGGCACTGTCGGACCCACCCACTACAACATCATTTCTGACTCCTCTGGACTCAAACCAGACCACTTCCAGAGACTCACCTACAAGCTGTGCCATCTCTACTACAACTGGCCTGTGAGTTGGCCTAGCTAGGCCATTCTGTTTAGTGTGATAGTCTTCACTTCCCCGCCCCTCTATCTCTCTTCCCTCCCCTCCCTCCCCTCCCTCCCTCCCTCCCCTCTCCTTTGTCCTCTACCTTCCTTCCCTTCCTCCCCTCCCTTCCCTTCCTCCCCTCCCTTCCCTTCCTCCCCTCCCTTTCCTTCCTCCCCTCCCTCCCCTCCTCTTCCTTCTCTCAGGGTACCATCCGTGTTCCTGCTCCATGCCAGTACGCCCACAAGCTAGCCTTCCTGGTGGGACAGAGCATCCACAAGGAGCCAAGAGAGGAGCTGGCAGATCGCCTCTACTTCCTGTAGATGTGCCTCGTGACAGAGTAGACAGATAGGTACTTCAAAAAGAGACTATTAGCCAATCTCATCTCCACACTAGTAATTCCGTACGTATGTGTATGAGTACATTCGTGTTCACTTGGTACTTGGGTGTTCAAGTTGTAATCGACGGTCTGGTGACCACAGGTCCATCTTTTTAGGTTACTTGTGTTTGTGTTTTTTTTCTGTCTTGTAGTTCTTTATCTGTAGCCAAACAACAGACATTGGCAACTGTCACTTTTATGCAATGTGTATTTGAAACATGTTGTGATTTTCATTGTTGAATTTAAAATATTCCGTTTGGGTGGCATGCTGTGACAATTCCTGTTGGGCATGCACTTACTCCACCGGGATGAAGTGGTAGTGTCCCAGCATTGGTGAGTCGGAGGGTAGGGTGACGTGCATGCAAGGATAGCTGCCTGATGCAGCCCAGACCCACTCCAGCTATTCCTGCCAATGATATCATGCAAACTGGCGGCTGGAGATGGTCTGGCTTGCATGAGGCTAAATTATTATTGCAAAGAGGGATCAGTATTAGTGATATATATTAGAATAAGAAATGAGTGTATGACTTCAAATCAATTGATCATAAGATGTTCCCAAGGGAATGTTAGAATGTTGTTCCATGACACAGCAGCTGTTGAAGATCCCACACATGCAGCTGTTCCATCCAGTCAGCATGCAGGGCTCATGCACCCCTTTAGATACACTACATGTACAAAACATGACTCAGCATACTGTAACGTGACTCACAGAGGACGTGTGGCTGCACATTTCAAGGAAAATGGACGACAACAGTGTCGCACTTTGGAGACACCTTCCTATCAAAGCACTGCATTTCTCTCATCCACACATCGTCCCATGTCTGGTGTGTGTGACTGTCTACATTATTGCTTTAATGTATTGTGTATCACTTTTGATTGTGTGTAGAGTTTTAATCACAGCCAATTCAATCTCAATTAACTATCACTCATTCAATCTCAACTACATTGCTGCATATCAGTTGTTGTATATAGTCCGAGTGTCACTGACTGTTACATTTCAAAAGCAGGAATGATTGTTCACACTTTTGTTGTGGGTCAATACATCACAACAGTTCAATCAATGAATATTATTACAATAAATGTATACATCACATACAAAACACACAAGCGCACACACATGCACTAGAATGTGTGTGTTAACATAAATTGTAAAAGGTACATCATCACAAATTCAAACTAATATGTGAGTCAGTTCAACTCAAAAGTTCAAAGACCTGCACACGCTTGTTTCCCCTATCAACTACATAAACTAGTTCATTGTCATCAACACATATACCATAAGGGAGAATGAACCTCCCTGGATCAGACCCTTGTGCTCCAAATTGGTGAATCAGTTCACCTTCCAACGTGTACACCATTATGGTATGCGATGAGTATGAAGTGATTAACAAATTGTCGTCAGTAGTAGAGGTAATGTGGAGAGGGCTATATTTTGGCTTAAATTGACGCTTAAAAGTACCTCTATTCGACAGCACAATAACACACTCATTCCCCCTATCAACAACATACATGAAGCCATCTGAGCCAAATGCTATGTCACAAGGTCTATCAAAACACCCAGGGCCACTTCTTCTTGATACAAATGCAAAAAGAAATTTGCTCTTTTCATTGTGAACAGTAATACGGCGGTTACCCTCATCACAGATGTAAATCAGACCATTTGCGCTAACAGACACACCCCTAGGGTGGTTGGAACAATCACTTTCACTAAGGAGTCGGCCATCTTGAGAGAGCTTGGCTACTGTATTGTTGTGATAGTCTGCCACCCAAACATTCCCTTTCAGATCAAATGAAACACCAAACAAACCATCACTAAGCTCTCCTTTCCTGATGGACCTCACCAATGTACCATTACTGGTGAGAAGATGAACACACCTGTTCCTCACATCTGTCACAGCTAGGAGGCCTTTACTGTTCACTGCTATTGCATAATACAAACCACCCTCTGGACTGTGTTGGATGACCTTCCGGCAAACTTCATGCTTCCTCCAGTCCCTGGGAGGGTGCTTCACCTGCAGGTGAAATTAGTGAACTGCAGGTAACACAGTAGGAGTGAACATGACAGACAGTTGGATGGAACACTCCAGAGGATGTGGAATATGCACACCCTGTAAGCACACACACACACACACACACACACACACACACACACACACACACACACACACACACACACACACACACACACACACACACACACACACACACACACACACACACGCGCGCGCACACACACTCACAGCTTATACAAATTTCCATCTACTTTTGTAACATTGTGGAATATCACTGTACACACCAAGTAACAGTACAGAGCAAGATGAAATTAAGCGTTTGTTTTACAATAAGGCCATCTATAGTGTTACTCTAAATTGATATTGCCTCTCCTTCGTTTTCAGACACATCTGGGGACAGGCTCAGACGCACTTCCATACCTCATGACACAAAACGAAACAAACACAAACAAACAAACCAACAAAAACAAGTATTTCGAGTTAAAAACTTGACGAAGACATGAGTGCCGCCATTTGCAATGACAGAAATATATAAATACGAACATGAAGCCTAGGCATACCTAAATTTGAAACAATATAGGGGCGCCTTTGGCACCCCAACACAAACAAACCTCAGACAGTTGTGATAGCATATACCCTGCATGGTATCAGCAGTACACTTAGCTGGTTGTGTAACAGTGAGCTTACCTGTGTTGTGTAGCTATCTAGGAATGTGTTAACATACTTCTTGTGTAGGCAGACAATTAGTAGTAATTAGTCTAGACCTTCAGGCACGCCCCATTGTGTTAATGACCATTGTGGGCTGACAGTACTAGAGATTGTGTTGTACTGGTTTTGGCAGTCTGGCCATGTGAGTCAGTCAAGAATTTGATTGAAGGGAAAGCGAGTTCCTTGACGGAGTTGCGGTGCGATTGAGATTGGTAGCGAGCAAAACGCTACATGGTGATTTCCCTTATGTGCCAATATGATGCAAGTGTAGTTTTTTCTGCTTACCACCAGGTTTGGAGCATGTTGAAATGCCTATGCTGTCCTCTCAATGCCAGTTTCAGACACTCAAACTCTACAAATTTGTTCACATAAACCTTCACAGCATATACTTCCCATTACTGTAAAATGTCTACCAGCCATGTTGACATTGTCTAGGTGTGAGCAATGGTTACAGACAAGTTACAGGTGTACAGACACAACCATAAGGGAGTAAGAGGGAGTGTGCACTAACTAGAGATGTGGCAGCTCACCTGTTCAGCTACTGCTGGCTGCTTTCTCAACTGCTCAATCCCAGCTTGCTGTGCTTGAATGGTATCTTGCTGTGTTTGATTTGCAGTGTGCTGAGCTTGAATTGAAGATCGCTGCTCTTCAACGGCTTCTTGCAGTTCTCTAATAGTAGCATCTTTCTCCTTCAACAAGTCATCCTTATCCTTCAGTGCCTCATCCTTCTCCCTCAATGCCTCATCCTTCTGTCTGCATTCTTCCTTTTTGGCTGACAACTGCTTTTCATGTTGTTGGACACTTTCACTCAATTCATTAATGAGCTTGTCTTTTTCATCTTGTTCTTCGCTCATTTCAAAGATACGAAGATCTTTCTTCGTCAAAGCATCTGTCAGCTGTGCAATGTCAGACTCCTTCTCCCTCAATGCTTCATCCTTTTCCTTTAATGCCTCAGCCCTCCTAAGCAATTCCTCATTTTTCTCCCCACATTCTTCCTCCTTGGCTGGCAGCTGTTGGTAAAGTTGATCAATAGCAGCAGGAATATGGCTGCCACTTGGCAGGGATGACTCAATACGTCTCAACTCTCGCACCAGCACTGCACTGGAGGGACGCTTGTCTGGCCGGTTCTCCAGACAGGCGGACTGTGGGGAGAAACAGCTGCCTCTCTTGTGGAGTGAACATTTCAGCATAACGCTCACGACGCTGGAGCTCGGTGAGACCAACAATCTTGTCTCCTTTATATCTCGTTGGGGGACCAGGGTTGGGCCACTCGTGGGTCAGAGTGGAGAGGATGATGTTTCCAAACGAGAACACATCCAATGTCTCATTGTATCGAGGAGGATCATGGAGAGCTTCGGGAGACATGAAGGCCGGGGTGCCTTTTATTGACGATTTGCGGCTCAAGGTTGATGGGTTGATGGCTCGGCTCATGCCAAAGTCAGTCAACTTGGTCACAAAAGACACCATGTTCAGCAACACGTTGTTAGGGCTGAGATCGTGGTGCACTAGAGGTGGATTCTGGCCGTGGAGATAAGCGAGTGCTTGACAAATCTGCCGAAGTACGAACGCCTTGAGGTGGAGGGGGAACTCCTTCTTGCCGTTACCGTCACAGTATTTTCGCAGACTGGTATCCATTTTCTCAATTACGAGAACCGGCAAACGAGAGTTACGTTCCAGATGCACCCCGAGGAACTGCACTACACCGGGATGACGCAGTTCGGACCATGTAAGGCATTCCGCCTCAAACTTGCTGATGAGTTTCTCCGCTCCTCCAGGCGACTGGTCTTGAAGCAAAATGTCGTGAATGCGTTTTGCAGCGCACACAGTACCTCTCCAATTCACCTCGTACACTGTGGCGTCAGAGCCTACACCGAGTTGGGTGTCGGTGAACACCAGGTCGGATATAAGCAAGTTCTGGAATCTGGCTGCAGGGCGTATCCTCTCCGCCATTTGGAGTAATCACATGTGAAGTGAACACCCCCCCAAATGGCTTCCACGCAGTGAGCAAAGAGAGGAGCGGAGTGGTCCGTCCAACGATTATATCTATGGTCCGTCAATGGATGATGGCGATGCGTAAGCAGAGGGCTGAGCACTCCACACTGTACGGAGTGTACAGCTAGTGAAGAATGACCATGCAGTGAATGTGAGTTAGCACTGGAATCATTCCTGCTGCGGAAGGAACGTGGTTAACTTTGCTTGCCCATTGCTTGCCAGACGATTAAGGCTAGCTCTAGGACAACACAACAGACAATGCAATAAGGAATTAGTTTGTCATGTAAATGCAATGCATGCAAGGATAGCTGCCTGACGCAGCCCAGACCCACTCCAGCCATTCCTGCCAATGTCATGCAACTGGTGGCTGGAGATGATCTGGCTTGAGGCTAAATTACTATTGCAAAGAGGGATCAGTAATAGCAACAATTGATATATTATGCTAAGAACTGCTTTTAAATAACAGAAACTATAATATTACAGGTAATATAGGTTAGTATTGAGACAGTGTATAAATTAAGAGTAATAATTTATCTGTCCTGTTCCAAGGAACGCACACACATACGCAGGGTGATAAAAGTGCAATAGCTTTGTAATAATGCACGGGGATGCAAAATTAATCTCCATTGATTGCAGGGTTCTCCTCTTCATCATCCTCTGGCTCAGATCCACTCTCGATGTCAGGTAGGGGAAATCTCAAAATGGCCGCCACACCAGAGAGCTTACCTAGCTCTGTAACACACACATGCAAAGAGGATGAAAGGGAGGGAAGGAGGGAGGAAGGGAGAGAGGAAGGATGAAAGGGAGGGAGTGAGAGAGGGAGGATTAAAAGGGAGGGAAGGAGGATTGGGAAGGAGGGAGGGAAGGAGAGAGAGAGGGGGAGAATGAAAGGGAGGGATGGAGGATTGGGAAGGAGGGAGAGAAGGAGAGAGAGAGGGAGAATGAAAGGGAGGGAGTGAGGGAGTGAGAGAGAGAGGGAGGATGAAAGGGAGGGAAGGAGGATTGGGAAGGAGGGAGGGAGGGAGGAGGGAGGAAAGGGAGGGATGGAGGATTGGGAAGGAGGGAGGGAGAGAGGAGGGGGAGGATGAAAGGGAGGGAAGGTGGATTGGGAAGGAGAGAGAGGGGGGATTGCACTGTCAGGGACTGGTGTCCACATGGGCAATATGCTTCAAGCAATGCATACACAAGAGCAAGTAGACTGATTATGATGGAGCCTACACCTAACTCAGTCAGTTGATGGATTATAGTACTCACGTTCTCCAGAAACATGTAGACTGGAGAAAATCCTTCACAGGGAGAGAAGGAGGGACAGAGAAAGGAGAGACAATGTAAACAGCATGCATACCTAACCTTCACCCAATCACACCACTGGTTGTCCCTCAGAGAGGACTAACTATCTGTGTCACCACCAGTGCAAGTTGCTGAAGGTCAAAGGACTGGGAACCACCATTGAAGAAAGATGTAGAAGAATGCAGTAACAACACAACATGCACTCATTGGTGCCTATTAGCAAGTTGCATGCTGATGCTACATCAGCTCCAAGGCCTTCAGTGAGGCTTGTCTAATGTAGCCGCCTCTCTATACATTAACAGCCAGCCTCCCTGGCCCCAAATAGCACACTAACAGCCCGTTTACACTACGCAGCGGAACGGTTCTCATAACCGGCTCTGGAACCATTTCGCTAGTGTAAATGGGCTGTAGCATACATGGCACTAAAACATTACAGCTCACCTCTGTATACAGCCACTTCCTATAAAAGTAACTAGCCCACAGGTGGCTGGCTGTCTTAGACAGGTTCAATACAGTATATAGGTTCAGAGAGTTTAAGCTTCTTCTTACTTGACATCTCCTGCATTGCTCTTTACACTCTCTACTAAATCCACATATTGCTTCCGCCTGCGAATGTCTTGAGACCTGCATACAATAGAGATGAGGGAGCAGTCACTGTTGTCTCCTTGTGTGGTGGGACAGAAGTGGTGTGTGTGTGTGGTGTGTGTGTGTGTGTGTGTGTGTGTGTATGCGTGTGTGTGCATGCGTGCGTGTGTGTGTGTGGAGTGCTGTATACAGTTCTCATGTGTAAGTAATGTAGTCCACTTCCAGCCATTTCTAGCCTAACCCTCTGGTACTATTTCCTGCACACACCTAAACAGCTCATCAGTCACTAAAAGCGTCTCAACAGCATTCACAGTATTGGCCCTTGTCACATGGTCGAACCTGTCGTTGCAGGGAGAGGGAGAGGGAGAGGCGGTAAGGACAAACAGGGGATGGGAGGATTGAAAAACTGTCAATAATTACAACAGTAAGGCAACCAAGTGAACTGGAGTGTATCCTCTGCCCACAGTCTAAACCATCATCACTTCTCCCTCCAGGCCGTCCCATCCCATTACCCCACCCTCTCCCTCACCAACCCGTAGAATGCTCTATCTGGCTCAGTTTGCAACATCTGGTAGAAGGCATCCAGCGCCCTTACTTCAGCTATTGCCTTCGTGTCAGCCAGTCTTGCACTGATGGCAGGATCAGCCAGCACCTCTTCATAGCAGAGAACAGAGACAGTTAGCAACAAGGACACACAACAAATAGCTTGGGGCTAACATATGCACACACACACGCTCACACACGCATGCCCGCACACACACACACACACACACAGTACTCCACAGTATACAGTTTAAGAAGGGTGTGCTGGTCATGTGAGGAATGGCTAGTGGATGTTGGAGTGTGGGGGAGGGTGTGGAGGAACAGGGGGACAGGTAGGGGGACAAGGGGGGTCAAGTAGGATAGGTGTGGACAGAAGGGACAGGTGGGGGGACAAGGGAGACATGTGGGGGGACATGCATATGATACAGATGGGGGACAGGTGGGGGACAGGTGAGGGGAACAGGTGGACAGGTGGGTGGTGGGGGGGGACATGCATATGTGCATGCTCTCTCACTCAACACTCACAGAGACACACACACACTCACACACACACACACACACACACACACACACACACACACACACACACACACACACACACACACACACACACACACACACACACACACACCTTTCAAAGCATGCCTGTGACCTGATGAAGAACGTACCTGTGCAGACACAATGGAAGGCGCATCCCACACACTCCTACAAATGGCCCCACATTGCACAGCACACATTTCACCACCAACACACGATGGAACAGAACAGTGGCTGCTTCTCCTTGTGCGCGGGACGCTGCTTAGTACACTGACCAGAAGAAACTTTGGCTTGTTCTCAATGACACTTCTAATGTCCTGCTTCACAGCCTCTGCATACATGTACTCAAAAAACTGGTCCTACACAGGAAAATGGGGAGACATCTTGCTTTTCATGAGTGTGTGTGTGTGTGTGTGTGTGTGTGTGTGTGTGTGTGTGTGTGTGTGTGTGTGTGTGTGTGTGTGTGTGTGTGTACGTAGTTATGAGAGGTTGGTTCATTGCAGTAGGCCACTGTAACGGACAGGCCGGGCTAGTTTGGACAAATAGTTATATATGTATGTGTAGAAAGGTATGAATCCACTCATGACAATGACTGTGTGTGTGTGTGTGTGTGTGTGTATGCATGCTTATATGCACAATTCATGTGGGAGTGTGCATCCGTGTACATGCATGCATCAGTGTGTGCAGCTCACCTTTACAAACCCTGGGCTTGCTAGAATAATGCACTTGACGACTACAAGAGGAGACGTGAAACACACTCACACACACCAGCAAGCAAGCAGCACTCACTGGGAAGCACAGCCTCACCCTCAAACTTGATGTGCCGGAGAAGGCCCTGCATCACAGTGTCATAGAACCGCTCCATGCCCTGCACACACACAGCACACATGTAAACACACACAGCACACATGTAAGCACACACATTCATGTGGAAACATATTGTAGGTAATGTATTAGAACCAGCACTCTGCACTGGTTCATGCGCCAAACTCATGCGCCAAAGATAAACCGGAAAAACCTAACAAGAAACAGCAGGCTCTGAACACCAGCAGCAGCTGGCAATGTGTTTGCTGTTGTTATGTCTCACAACCACACACAAACCGCAAACACTTGTACTTGTAATACCACTGCCAAGACTTGGCTTCATGGACCCCATTAATGGGGTGAGCCAGCAGGTGGCAACAAGACTGGTGGCACCATTGGCTGTGGAGACACCAGCCTTATCACCCCAGTCCCATGGCCCCGTCAGTGTACGTAGTAGGGGTACTCATCTATGGGCTTGCAAGACCCATGCACGCGCGCACACACACACACACACACACACACACACACACACACACGCACACACGCACGCACGCACGCACGCACACACACACACACACTGCCGTGTTACCTTCTCATGCTGCTGGATGACTCCTTTCCTCTTTCGAGGGATGTTGACCTCAATCCTTGACCGTGTGATGGTCATACTAGACGTCAGCAAGCAGATGTGAGCCAAACCTGCAATGCAGGGTGTCACATGACAGTCATGTGACATCATAACAATGAAAGGGGTCCAGTTAAGGGAAGAAGACCAGCACCTAATGATATTCATTGCCCTCAGACTCCACTTGGCTTACCCTCTTGCATGATAATGGCCGCCACATCTGCAGTTCTTGAAGGATCACAAGCTAAATCTGCTTAGGAGGGGGGGAAGGTGGATTGAATTCACCTATGAATACACATCTCAAACTGTATAAGTGTGTGTATGTGTGTGTGTGTGTGTGTGCGTGCGTGTGTGTGTGTGTGTGTGTGCGTGCATGCGTGTGTGCATGTGTGTGTGAAGATTGTCTGACCTAGGCGATCCAGTGTAATGAAGTCCCAATTGTCTTTGACAAGAGTGAAGGGTTGGTTGAGGACGAGATCAATGGTGTGGTAGGCACCCATCTGTGCAGGCAAACAGAGGCACACACATATACAGGAGGAAGGCAGCGTGGTACTTGCATGTTAATGCACCCCACCATCCCAGTTCCACCCCACCCCACCCCACCCCACCCCACCCCACTCCACCCTCTCAACAGCTGAGCTATTTAAAACAGACACAGAACCAAACACAGGTGACAAAGGACCACTGTTAGAGGGTAATAGCCCAAACTGTGCACACACATGCGTACATTGGCGTGTTCACAATGCAATCTTCATGCTACTCAGTGAATCCACTGACTACTGATATATATTGCGTATTGATACCACATGTACCTTATAATATACTGAGTCACTCTATCTACCTGCTCACCTTGACAAACCTGTTCTCCACCACGTTCCTCCCTTTCACCCTCAGCATGCATGCTGCAGTGTCAAACTCAGTTCCTTCCACGCACAGTGTGAGAGTGGTACGGACACGAGTGCTGCTGCTAGTACCAGTGGCTGTCTCCTCCTTCACCTTACTACACCAGGGAGGAGGGAAGGGGAGGGAAGGAGAGGGGAGGGGAGGGGAGGGAGAGGAGGGAGAGGAGGGAGGGGAGGGGAGGGGAGGGAGAGGAGGGAGGGGAGGGAGAGGAGGGAGAGGAGGGAGAGGAGGGAGAAGAGGGAGATGAGGGGAGGGGAGGGGAGGGGGGAGGAGAGGGGAGGGGAGGGGGGAGAGGAGGGAGAGGAAGAGGATGGAGAGGAGGGAGGGGAGGGGAGTAGCATAAGAAGAGATTGGTACACTGTATATGTATAAGTAATGTAAATGTAGTTTGTGTGTGTGTGTGTGTGTGTGTGTGTGTGTGTGTGTGTGTGTGTGTGTGTGTGTGTGTGTGTGTGTGTGTGTGTGTGACGAAGAGAGACATGCATCGTTATTATCTTCACCGAATAGTGGTGGATTTCAACCAGTCCCCCACTGCTATGAGGTTGTACGCGTGCCACATGTCCTCAGGCTCCTCTGGAAACAAGACCACCTTCCTGCAAGGGGCAATAAAGCAAGAGCTATACACACAAATACACATCAAAACAATTATGTAACACAGTGCACGTGCACGCATGCACCAAACACAACAAACAACACGTCAATCGCTGTGAGCACGATGTAGACCGATGCCTATGCGCACCCTGTCTTCGTCTTCATGTCAATATCCCTGTGGTTCAACCTCATCTTGTTTCATATATTCTTGAAAACGACTCCAACTTCAAAGCAGCGTGTTGGCTACTTATTTGTGGCTTTAGGCTTCACAAAAAACGACTGCGACTTTGAGAACTTTCCGCCACACCATCCTTGAATCGGCCATTTGTAAGAGGGTTGCGTAACAATTTGAGTGTAGTTACCAATCTATAGTCTATGCTACATACACTAATGTTGTGTATAAATTTAGTATTGCCTGCAAAGTGAAGCAGAATGAGCGAACCATTGGAAGGTAGTGAAGCAGCGACACTTGCTGATTCAATGAACATGTTCTTGGTGTGCTGATGTAAGAGTAGTTCTGTCATACAATGAGCTTCGTACCAAGGATGGTCTGAGGAGGGGTTGGGATGGGCTTCCTATCGTTGTTGTGGTTGTGGTCTTACGCATTTCTCTGTTTGCTGTTCTGACCCCGTCATACACTCTCCATACTCCATACTCACGACAGATGAACCCTTTGAAGCTACCATTGACAGGTGTGTGCTTCTTTGTAGCATATCACTTCTGAAGTGTGTGTGTGTGTGTGTGTGTGTGTGTGTGTGTGTGTGTGTGTGTGTGTGTGTGTGTGTGTGTGTGTGTGTGTGTGTGTGTGTGTGTCTGTGTGTGTGTGCGTGTGCATTCATTGCTGACGGTAGATTAGAAATGGATCATGGTGTGAGTAAGAGTTGGTTTCTCTTCCCACTGCCAGTTTCAATGGAGTCACTGTGAAGCCCAACAGCTATGGAGACATCAGTGTTGATGTATTTAGAAAGAGGCTGAAAGGTGAGATAGAGTGAACATGCGTGTGCATTTGTGCATTAAATCTTGTGAACTTGACCTAGCCAGACAAGCTTCTTCAATCAGTGTACTTGCCTGTTGCAGTGTCCTTGAAGCTTTGGCGAGAAAATGGCCACCGTGGTGCTTGGCTTAAAATACCCATGGAGAAGTGCCACTTCATCCCAGTTGCAGTAGAGGTATCCATGTCTGTCAAACAATACCTTTTAGACCTTACCCTGCTGACTAGTGGTAGAAGAGTCCTGTTGACTGCTGCCTTCCCTCCTCCCTCCTCCAGTTGGGCTACGTGTTTCACCATGCACAGCCAGACTACTTGATGCTGACGCAGTGGCTCAGTGCGAAGGAGAAGGACAACCTACCTCCTTATGCCTGCTTCTACATTGGTGCGTCCATAAACTATGAAGGGGGTGTATTGCAGTTCTTATTCACTGGGAGGAGCTACGTAGATGTGGGTGTGTGTCAGATGGAGAGAAGTGATGGATGTGAAGAGGGAGAGAAGGAGAGAAGTATAGAAGAATGAGGAGGACGGGTGGAGGTGTGTGTATCGCTTTTTGTAGTGTCACTGTTCCGTCTTGCTCAGGTGTGGGCGGTCTGGTGGTCAATCATAAGGAACAGGTTCTTGTTGTGCAGGAAAGGTTTAGCTTTGGTGGGAAGAGGCACTGGAAGCTCCCTGGTGGGCACGTGGAAATGGGTTAGGGAACCTCTGTGTGTGTGTGTGTGTGTGTGTGTGTGTGTGTGTGTGTGTGTGTGTGTGTGTGTGTGTGTGTGTGTGTGTGTGTGTGTGTGTGTGTGTGTGTGTGTGTGTGTGTGTGTGTGTGTGTGTGTGTGTGTGTGTGTGTGTGCATCAGTCTGTTGGAATACCTCTGCTATGCATATACATTGACATGGTATTTCTCTAGTGTGTATTCTGATGTTGAGGACTGCACTGAAGACACTCTTCCAAGCTACTGTACAAATCACCATTCCACTTGGCCACTCCACCCACCCCACCCCCCACCCCAGGCGAAGACCTGCCCACTGCTGTGGTCCGTGAAGTTCAGGAGGAGACTGGAGTGGAGACAGAGTTCCTCTCCATCCTCTGCTTTAGGCACATGAGGGGCTACCGGTACGGCTGCAGTGACATCTACTTCATCTGCCTCCTTAAGCCGGTGGAGGGGGCAGCTGTCCCACAAGCAAACCAGGATGAGATTCACGTGTGCCAGTGGATGGATGTGAGTGAACAGCATGAAATGCACACCTTAATTTCTCTCATGTTAGGACTATAGTCTAGAGTAGGTACGACCACTTTCTCCCATTTGTTTTCCTGCTGAGCGATGACGTCAGCATATAAAAATGGAGTCAGGAATAGCAGATGGCTACTCGAGACTATGCTAGGATGGCCATGGGTACAAGCAAGAGGTGCTCTCTCTGTTACAACCAGTTGGTACCCGTCAGCACTAGTTACTACAAGTGAATCTATTCGTGCTGGAGTGAGAGAAGCGTCCTACCATGTTGTGCTGTGTGTACTGGTCTCTTGTCAGCTGATGCTCTCTCTGTCTCTTGTCAGCTGATGCTCTCTCTACGTATGTCCATTGTCAGCTGATGCTCTCTCTCTGTCTCTTGTCAGCTGATGCTCTCTCTCTGTCTCTTGTCAGATCCATGACTACTGCAGGCAGGAGCTGACAGCCAGCAATCGTCTCATCATTGAGGCCTACCTGAAGGGGCAGGTGCAGCCGTGCAGCATAACCCCCTCCTCTGTCCCTCACTACTACAAGGGAGGGCCAGAGATGCACTTCTACAGTTTACAGCAGAGACAAGTGGAGCAAGGAGAGGACAGACACAGAGATACAGAAACTAGTAAAATGTGACAAAATAAAGTGAAAGGATGAAATTGATGTGGTAACATGATACAGATCATGCACACAGCCACATACACACACAGTATTAGATATACGTAGTAAATATTTATTTATTTATATAAATGTTTATTGTCTGACATAATTATATCTGTGTACATTAATAGATGCCAAATATCTGCTATTGTACTATGTATTAATTTTATAATTATGTATAATTATAAATATCTGTATTAATTAGGGTAGTATACAACACAGCCAAAGTTCAGATTAATTAAATAGGTTTGTACACAATCAAACAAATATACACTCATTGTAAATAAATTACAGATAAGTTATCAACACACATACATACGTAAACACACAGGATGTACTGTATAGTGAAACTGTGTTTTATGGCTGTTACTACACCCACTGTATGTGGAACAATGTTACACACAAAGAATAGGTCCACCACACATCAAGAAAAGGAGTTAAACACTTGTAATCTTTACTTTATCCCTTCATCAAGGCCCTGAGGTGTTCACAGGGGAAGTAAGAAGAACAATATTACATTGAAGACATGCCTGTAAGGTCTTATGTAGTCAATGCAACTTTCTATAGACGAATCTGCACACCAAATACTCGACACACATATGAAGAATTATCTCTATTAGTTGCATGCAAAGACAGCTAGCTAGTACAATACGACCATCCTACCTCATCACCTCCATTGACCACCCGAGTGCCATTATCCTGCCCCCCATTCACTCCATCTGAGGTGTCCTTCAGTGCCAGCCAGTACATGGAATAGGAGGGGTCGTCAGTCACCTCCTTCTCAATGTCAAGGAAGTTGGGCAGCTCCAGTTGGTCACCAGCTTTGGCTGTAAAGGTCTCAATCAACTTCAACCCCCTACACCTGTAGATGGGAGAAGGGAACAGAAGAGCTCTTAAGATACCATCCAAGCCACTGATACAGAGACTGCCATACATCTGCAAGGAATTTAAGCAACTATCTGATCCAATACCACGTTCCCTCACTCCAGTATCATGGCAACTTCCAACTGGCCGCCATTTTATCTCCACAAATAAAATGGCCGCCAGTGGGACAGGTCGCAATACCAGACTATTCTTTCCCCATGTGAGAATGAATGAGTTATTGTCTCGTAGCAGTAGCCAAACTACTTCCAATTCACCTTTGAGGGCACTTGTCAGTGTAAACATCAAGCTGAAAGTATGTTCCCTTCCATAGGAAGCAGTGTCGGACTTTGTGGATAGGGTCTCTCTTGTTATCCCTTTGGGCCATAAGCAACTGTAGAAAGAATAAGTTATCACACACATGAATGCACACACACACACACACACACACACGCACCGCACACATGTACGCAAATGTACAGTACGCACACATGCACACACACATGCACACACATACACACACACACACACACACACGCACACACACACACACACACACACACACACACACACACACACACACACAGAGACACACGCACACTCACATCATACTCTCTAGAGGACAGCTGCATCCTGGCCTCAGCCACTTCATCCTTGACACTCTTGCGGATGGTGTGTGTGTACATGTTGTTCATCCCATTCCCTCGCTTCCTGAGACGAGCCTGCATCTCTGGGTCAGCACTGAGCAAATAGTCGTGTCTAACCTCAAACTCCCGAGGCTCAGGAAACACCTAACACACACAAAAAAGATGTACATCACACTCGTACTACATAAAGAAGGTTCAGGGCGCACACAGTTGGATAGCAGATGAGACAACGATAGCACTATGGCGGCACACCCACTAGCAACCTCACCAACAACCGAGCTATGAGTTAGCTCCACTGGATCCTGACACTGCAACATCTCATGCAGTACGTCACGTAGTTAGTGCAATTTGGTGTGTGTCCCTACTCACGTGAATTTGTGGCATGGAACGGACGAGAAATTTTCTCTTTTTACTTTTGGCACTAAGTCGATCATCAGTGGCGCTCACATCCACTCCCAGTTGCTGTGACACCCGTTCAGCAATAACCTTCACAAAATTAAAAAATAGTGTTAAAAAGTAAGCCACTTCATTCGGTTCACACTCTCACATCCAGCATGTTCCCCATGACACACACACCTGGATCACACGGCGTATCTTAGTCTCAAAGTCAGTAGAGTTGTCAATGACGTCATAATAAGGGTGACCTACCCATGCCTGAAGCAAAGAGCAGTGGAAACATTCATCCAAGTACACCCAACTAAGTTCAAATTACACACACACACACACTTCCTTACCCACCTTCATCGCATGCTTGTCCATAGTTCGAGCCAAATCAAGGGGTTCGGATCTGGTTGCATTGTTGTCAAGGGAATAGAAAGCCTCAGCTCCACTGGCTGCCGTTACAAGGTGGATGACTTGGTTGTAGCGATTGTCCCTCAGGTCAATCTCGCTGATATCTAGGCCCTGCAAGATCTTCAGCCACTCTTCTCTGCCAATGACTGCAAGAGGAGGGAAGGAGGTGCAGGATGCATCATTGCTTTATCACTTCCCAAATCATAACCTAATAATTTGTTCTAGTCTACACAACTTCATTCAGTCCACGTCTCCATTTCACCACATACAAAACACACACACACAGATACACAAACACAGACAGATGGACAGATAGACACACACAAACAAACACAGACAGATGAACAGATAGACACACAGACAGACACATGCACACACTCCTCCACTGCACACGTGCCGTACATGCTGACGGGTCCATTGCTCCACGGTCACACACCACAATGACATTCTCCTCTTCTTGCTCTGCTAAATCAAAGTACACCTTCTCCAGTTGCATGATAGTCTGGAGGACGTTCCCTTGAAATGTGTCAGCTGAGAACATTGGAAACACGTAAAGAAGCTTGCTGTGAAGAGACAGAGCAGTGGTCATATATACTCAGGGCATGCATACTTAAAGGCTGCTCATTTCAATGGGTACTGGGATCAGGTTAGGCGGCCATTATGATGATGTAATGTTATGTCACTAGCCTCGAGCAGGTTGCATGCCCACCCAACAAGTGTGGTTACTCAGTGCATCCCTCAGAGTGTACTGCTGCCCAACTCCTCTTCATTCTTTGTGACATTCAATACCGATATATACTAACACGGAATGACATGTGGTGTGTTAACACCTTGAGCTTGTGAGAGTTCACTGAACTTCACGCCACCACTGAAGAAGGAAGAAATCACAGAGGGTGAAATGGACACATAAGCTTCTTCTCAAGGAAACACTGGGCTCACCCCAAGAGAATTGTTGCTGTTTCTGGCACAGCAAACACCTGAAAGCATGGCAAAATATAAGGTAGCAACATGCTCTAGCACACACACACACACACACACACACACACACACACACACACACACACACACACACACACACACACACACACACACACACACACACACACACACACACACACACAGCAAGCTCCCCACGCACTGATCTATTTGAATGCTGCTAGAATTAGCTACATATCAATTACATAAATAAGTACCATGCTCTATTAGAAAGCTACTGTACCAGTGTGCACAGTGGGGTCCTGACAACCAGGAAGTAAGGCTGATGGCTCATGCACACTATAAAGTAAAAAGATTTCTGATTTCATGAACTCAGCCCGTGGCATTGGTGTACACATCACAATACATCGGCCCATGTCAGTGAAGCAGCTTCCTCCCTCCCTCCCTTCAGTCCTAATGTTACCTTCCATCCAAGGCTCTCAAAGAATGTCCTTATCCTTGCCGAAGAAGTTGTTTTACCGCCACAAGGACCTGTGGAAATGTAGCCCCATTAGACAAAATTCTTAGACTTTTACAACCATCGAAGGAAATATTAGTAGGCACTAACATACCAACATACCTTACACCGCTAAAATTACATGCTAACTATTAAAAAAATTAATCCGGCAATTAGCTAGCTAGCTAATTCAGGTCAATATTAAAGACACGCCCCATTAGTGAAGGAGGTACATAATGAAACATATAGTGAAACAGAAACGCACGTACCTCCTGTTAACACTACTTTGTGCACTGCACCGCGCAGTATCTTTCCATCAAAGACAGGAGAAGACAGTGCTCGTTTAGTCGACCACATTTGAGATAACGCCATTTTTGTAATTCCTATGACGTCACGCAAACTGATTGGTTAGACGAGAAAGCGGTAACTTTGAACGCGGCAGTGTCGATCGAGAGAGGGAGAACATGCCCCAGTCAAAGAACAGGAAGAAGCGAATTGCCGATCATCAGAAAAGACTCCAAAAAACACGAAGAAAGTTAGAACGAAAACACGCAACGAGTTCTAGTGAATCTATTAATGTCACTTCAGAAGCAAGGGAGAATGTTAACCTGGAGGAAGGCTGCCGAGTGGTGGAGGCTCAGTTTGCAGACTCAAGCCAAGACAGAGATGTTTTCAACGGAGATACAGTGTATGGAACAGATGGTAGAACGTCATGGAACGGTTTTTCTAACATTTTAAATTTGTACTCATGGTGTCACAGCGGGATCGCAAGTGTGAGTGTGATAAACACCAAGCCCCAGTGTGTGGGCAGAGTCTCTTGTAAATGCACGCACTTTAATAATGATCTGTTTGTGTCTAGTCCTCATTAGGTTCACCGTTGTTGCCATTTGCTGCTGTTTCACTGTTTCATTACTGATAATGTGCCCATTTAATGTCTACTTCCTGCAGGGGGTGGCTAGTGCGAGAGATGTGCTATTTCCATCGCGGGGGTTGCGCAAAGAGCTAGAAGCTGCACAGCAAAGGATGGCACAGCTGGAAGAGGAGCTGGAGCAGGTCAAGAAGGCCAAGAGGAGGCGGAGGTCTAGGGTGAGCAAACAGGATCAACATATGCAGCCGCAGTGAACGGGCAATAGCACTTGGTAGAGTATACTAAGTGGGCTTGTATGAGATTCACACCTCTGTAGTCTTAAATGGTGCTGGAGTGTAAACAGATGGTGCTGAATAAATATGCTGTCTCTGATACACAGAGGGGGCAGTCACCATAGCAACAGCTGGGACAGCATTGCTTGGGTATGCTGTAGTGTGTGCATTAAACGAGCAGTAAAGTAGGTGTTTATTGGTGGTAATCCAAATCAATATGTATTGCATGGCTATGACCTTTCCAAATTGTAGCAGTAAGTTAGTAACTTATTCAATATTAGTGAAGTACACTGTATTGTAGGTGTCACAGTGTGTTTAGAATACATCTCACATTAAATTCGAATTCTCTATCTCTGTCATTGGTGCCTTGATGAAATAGAGCTATTGCAATGAGAACAGTGTAAACACATTGGATGTGGGACAGATGTCTGTGGCCCCTCCCCCTGCTCCTCCGCCCCCTCCACCCCTCCCACCTCCACCCCCACCATCACTGATATCAGTGTCAAAGCGATCATCAGTTAGAATCAAGACCATGAAGGTTAGTAGGTGATCTTTTGAAGACACTATTACCGTGCTTCATGTAGTGAGTTAGACTGGCTAGCTAGACCGTCCCGATTCAGGGTGCTTATTGGGACGGTCTAGCTAGCCAGACTAGTAGTGAGTGCACAGTGGGTTAGTGTTAAAACAGCACACAGTGATGATTGGTGAAGTGATGTGTGTATGTTGTGTCAAGCCTGCCATTTTGTAGGCGGAGTCTACAAACTGGCAGTCTGGTATTGCACAATGACACCTCACACCGGATGCCCTAATTAGAGAGGTGTCCTCTTTTCAGACGTACAATAGTAATGTATACATGTACATGGTATGTGCCTGTGAAAATTCTCTGTCATTAGAGAGCATCGGAGGATTCTTTGGAATGTCCTTTATCAAGGGAGTGTGTACACACAATCAATCATAAGTTGAGTGCAATGTCCCCTCTGTGCTCCCCTGCCATAGGAGAGGCAGGCACAGTGCCAGCCTGTGGTATCTCTGGAGGACTTGCAGTCAGTACGCTTGAGGAAGCCAAAGGAAAGACGATTGTCAGCAGAAAAGGTGCAGGATGTGCTCATTTGGTCTCTCATAGCAGGAAGTGATGCCATTCATCAGGATTGTGTATGTGCATTGCTGGCTGTTGTGCAATTTGTTACACAGGATGAGTGGTTTTTCACTGCTCGCTAAGTTAATATGCTGCATTTATCATGAAACCTGTCTAAAACAACCACCTCAAAGGTGGCTGCCTATCACAGTGACCATCTTAGACAGGTTCCACTGCAGTAGCTTTCTGATGTCAATTTTCCTGTACACAAGAGTGTACAATCAATGTGCTGCCACTTCAGTGCATTGATAGGTAATGTAGGCCAATCTGATTGTGTGTGTGTGTGTCCTGAACTGTTTGGTATAATAAATGATACTTGTATTTGTCTTTGCTCAGAGGAGGAAGAGTACAGATGGTCCAGGGTTTGAAAGACAATTGAGGAAAAGCCTGGCAACAAGATGCTCAGGGAGAGAACTCAGGAGGCAATCTCTCAATGTAGAACCGTGAGTGATGCAAGGCATGGAGCGGGACTGATGCAATGTTATGCAATAATTGATCTGTGCTATGTATGTGTGTAGGTATATGTTGAGGAATTTAAGAGGCTCATTGCGCAAAGTGGAAGTAGAGAGGTGAGTGGTATGTAAGTACCACATTGAGGGATGTGCAATGTGTGGGCAAGGGACATAGCAAGCAGTTAAGCTGATGGATGACATTTAGATGCATGTTACCAACTTGCCACAGCAATGAGATCTGTAACATCGGTTGACCACAAGATGTTTATCTCATTCTGGTTCTTAGAAGTCCAGGGGGAACTCCCTTACTACCAATTAAGGATTATTCAGGTTGTGGTGATGGCATTGGTCCTGTGCTCACAAGGGCTCTGAAGAGGAAGTTTGAGGTGAGTGTGTGACCGACCATGACCGGACACCAGGGACACTGTAATAATTGTATAATTGTGAGCATAATTGTTCTATTACTATAGTGAAAACATTGCATAATGTATTTAATATGCACTGACTAGAACTTGAAATAGTTAAATGTCATATTGTATCATTGTCACCACACAGTGCAAGTTGAATGCAGGCAGCGTGTCATTTTCACTCTTCTTGCTCCCCAGGCTGCCTATCCCAAAGAAGACTTGCTTTCTCACTCAGAGAAGAACAAGTGCTCGCCCCCAATAGTTTCTTCGCTCATTACTGCATCCACCACACCCCCTCCCCCACCACCACCCAACACTGCAGACACATCCATCGCTCTTTCCCTATTATCTGTAGGCGAGGTAAGGGACGTATAGGTGATGTCCCTTGTGCATATTTCACGAGTTTGTGTGACGTCGTAATCACGTGATGGAACGGGGGACCGCCATATAAACACATGTGCTGGTCAAAGTTTAGGTAACCGCTTCTCGCTCAGCACTGCCGGGCCGGAGCGGGGCAAACGCTGCGCGATGACGTGGCTTTTGTGAGAAACTCAGCTCTACAAGTTGAACTGAGCGTAACTGCTTATATTTTTGGCAACTAATAGTTAGTCGGAGGCAAGTTCCACCGAGTAGTTTCCCCTTCCTTTACGTTCGGACTTCCCAGGGACAAATGGAAGACTTGGATGATATTCTGTCATTGGCCATTGAGTCCAGTGGTATAGCTTCGGAGACAGAGAGACAGGGCAATCATGGAGCTATCCCGAACCCTTCACTCGAATCCCTTTTCGGCGGTGCTCCCCCCAACCGCACTGGCCCTGACCTAGGGTCGCTGCTGGCCACTGCTACCCCAAACGCCCCACCGACACAAGACCGGAGGCTGATCAGCGGAGACGGTAGTGGGCAGTACACCGCCCCTAGCGGATTGCCGCCAGTTGATATCAACCCCTTCGCCGCCGCCCAGTTCGGAGTCAATCAAAGGTTCTCGATAGAGGAGGTCCTGAACGCGGTGATAGACGAGCCGCCAACAACGCGTTCTGTGGGCACAGCAGACGGGTCATCTGACCTAGCAGACCTCTTTGCACAGCCCACCAACCCTATTATGATGAGTGAAAGCTTGAGTTCAGAGCTGGACATGGCGTTGGATGCTGCACTGTTCGGAAGTGCTGACATTCCAGTGGCTACATCAAGCACACTCACTCCACCACAAGACATGTTATTCCCCTCGCCCACTACCTCAGTGCCACAATTTGGCAAACAAACTCCTCCAACAGCTGTGTCAGTGCCGCCTGCAGTGAGACATTTGGCAGCCCCCTCTCCTCTGGTTTACAGCACAGTTGCCCCTCCCCCAATGCCTCGTCCTGCCACCAGTGCACCTGCAAGGCCATTCAGTCAGCCCGCTGCACTGCCAGCAGCAATGATGGCCAGCTCACGTGCAGCTGGACAACCCATGGTCGCTAGGCAACCCATGTGAGTCATTAAGCATAACCTGGAGTATCCCCTACCCTGAATTGGGGGATAAACAGGGAGAGAATGATGTGCATGCATGTAATAGTGTGTCTGTGTGAGATACTGTATTGGCATTCAGTGTGGGACATGTCCCATCTTCCGTACATTCGTGGCATTCAGTGTTGCATAATATCAATGTTTACATTCACACCCTCTACATCTAAAGCATGGCATGTCTCAGATTGGCTTCCAGTGCTTCTTCCAGAAGTACTGGAGACCAGTACCAGCTAATGTTAAGCTCCCAAAAGAGAATGACGTGCTCAGCATGTTCTCCTGGACTGTATTGTATTCACACTTCACCACACTTGAGTGAGCATGTGTGCATCAGTCAGCACATGCAGTTGATGGTCACTGTGTAAGGTAACCGCCTCTTTACAACAGCCAACCTCCCTGACCCCAATCAGCACGAACACAGCATTAAAGCAGTTGTAACTGGCCCACAGGTGTCTGTCTTATACAGTGTTCACTGTATCATTTGCACCTTGTTCACCTCATTTGCATTGTATGTGGCTTGAAAGTATCGTGAGCCCAAGCTTCTCATTTGTTGCTAGGGTACAGAGGTCCCTCACGACGGGCTCAAAGGCATCGGAAGATGACCAGTTGATGAAGGAAGTTCTTCTCGGTGCCAAAGACCAGGTGGATTCGGCAGAGCAGGAGGTAGAAGTTGAACTGGAAGCAGAGGATGACTATGGAACTGGGGACACTTATGCCACGTACAAACCAGCTAAGGGTATGTTATGGGGTGAAATGTATGCCTCAGGATTGTCATGTGGCGGTGATGGTGTGTTCAACAGATATTGTGTTCCTTTGTGTGTATAGTTAAGATTGGAATCACACACCCAGACCAGATAGTGGAGTCTAGGTAAGTATTGTGTGTGTGTGTGTGTGTGTACATACGTATATGCATGTGTGTCTATATATATTAGCCTACTGAGAGATGTCCCCTCCTCCTCTGTAGCACACTGAGTAGCGTGGAGCCACCAAATGTCTGGTTGGACTTGAAGCTACCGCCTGATGTGATCTCTGAGGGAAAGTTATCTGCTCTCCAATTGGAGGCTGTCATTTACGCCTGCCAACAGCAAATGAATATCCTGGGGAACAGTGCCAGGGCTGGATACCTCGTCGGTTAGTGGAGCTGAGTGGTGTGCTGTGTGTGTGTGTTACTGGAAGGAGAGGTTGCAGGAGTAAATGTCTTGTTATGTAGCATTAGTTGACTGTGTGTGTCCTTCTTGGGTTGTTTAAATGTGGCTTCAATCACCAAATTCCTTTTACTTCATGATAGTCTGTCCCCATAATATTGACTGCTTCTGTTACATTTGTGTGTGTGTAGGTGATGGAGCAGGTGTGGGAAAAGGCCGGATTGTCGCTGGTATGTGACAGCTTCCTGGTCTTTAATATGGTTCCAGTGTGCACAGAATGTTTTGTCTCTCTTGTAGGGATAATCTTTCAGAACTACCTGGAAGGGAGGAAGAAGGCGCTGTGGCTAAGCGTCTCCAACGACCTGAAGTTTGACGCCATTAGGTGTGTAGCTGTGCGCGTACAACTGTCGGTATATGAATGGCTACTTCTGATATATTACTCAACAGCCGAAATAGCTCAGTAGGGAGAGCGTTAGACTGAAGATCTAAAGGTCCCTGGTTCGATCCCGGGTTTCGGCATCTTTTGATCTTTTTTTCCTTAGGGACTTGCGTGACATTGGAGCACGAAACGTGAAGGTCTTTTCCTTGAACAAGGTTAGTGCAACCATTGACCCAGTGCATTCGAAGGCAGGTAGCTGAATAAGCCATGCTCTCCTCCAGTTCCGCTATGGAAAGATCAGCGGAAAGAGAAACGACAGAGTGAAGAAGGGAGTCATCTTTGCTACCTATTCAGCCTTGATTGGAAAGAGCATGGCCAGAGGGAAATACAACACACGTCTTGAGCAATTGATTCACTGGCTGGGGTCTGACTTTGATGGAGTGGTATCCTCAATCTATGCTGTTTAAAAGCTTAGTAGCCTTGTCTTCTTGTATGTATGTAAGTGTGTTCTTTAACTGAAGCAAGATTGTGCTGGACGAGTGCCACAAAGCAAAGAACCTCTTCCCATCAAAGTCAGGAAAGCCCAGCAAGACCGGAGCAGCAGTGCTCGAACTGCAGGAGAAGCTCCCAAAGGCCAGGGTGGTCTACTGCAGTGCTACAGGTGTGTGTGTGTGTGTGTGTGTGTGTGTGTGTGTGTGTGTGTGTGTGTGTGTGTGTGTGTGTGTGTGTGTGTGTGTGTGTGTGTGTGTGTGTGTGTGTGTGTGTGTGTGTGTGTGTGTGTGTGTGTGTGTGTGTGTGTGCGCGTGCGTGTGTTCGGTATTGCAGTAAGTGTAATGCTTTAATTTGGTCAATGTTGTGTGTCTGTGACTGCAGGTGCCTCTGAGCCACGTAACATGGGCTACATGTCCCGGCTGGGGATCTGGGGCAAAGGGACGCAGTTCCCCGGATTCTTGGACTTCATCAAGGCTGTGGAGAGAAGGCAAGCACACCTCATTCATACATACGTGTATAAATGCAATACAGATCCCCGGTGTACTGCAGTGTGATAAAGCACTTTGGGAGGTGGGAGTGAACTGTGCTTACAGGAACACTGCTCACTCTGTGACATTTCTGTTGCAGGGGAGTGGGGGCGATGGAGATTGTGGCAATGGATATGAAGGTATGCTGTGCGACAAAGTGCTCTTCTGTCACAGTAGTGTGTGCAGGTTACCCTGAGCTGTTTCTCCTTATCCCTCCTCCTCTTCCCCTCTCCTCAGCTACGTGGCATGTACATTGCACGCCAGTTGAGTTTCCACGGTGTGACTTTCCTTGTCAAGGAGGTTGCTCTTTCTGAGGACTTTATTGACATGTATGATGCTGCAGTGGAGCTGGTCAGTGGAGAGCAGCACACACACACACACACACACACACACACACATACACACACACATACACACACACATGCTCACTCACACATTTGAGCCGTGTGCTGATGTGAGAATTGTGGTGATAATGTGTCAATCCCCTGGTGGCCCTCTTGTGGTGTTGGTGCAGTGGGTGGAAGCAAAGCGGCATTTTGAAGAAGCAGAGGCGCTGATTGAGTTAGAGGGCTCTCACATGTGGTCACTGTTCTGGGCTGCCCATCAGGTGAACACACAAACACACAACATAGTGTTCTGTGTGACCTTGCCCCCCCCCCCCATCCCCACTTACCCTGTCCCCAACTTGCCCCGCCCACATCCAGAGGTTCTTCAAGTATTTATGCATTGCAGCCAAAGTGAAGGAGTCAATTGCTCTGGCAAAGAAGGCCCAGAGAGAGGGAAAGGTGTGTGTGTGTGTGTGTGTGTGTGTGTGTGTGTGTTCGTGCGTGCGTGTGCGTGTGTGTGCATGTGCATATGAACAATGTATATGTGTGTGTGTGTGTGCATATGTACAATGTGTGTCTGTGTGTGTGTGTGTGAGTGCGTGCGTGTGTGTGTGTGTGTGTGTGTGTGTGTGTGTGTGCACGTGTATGTGCCTGTGTGCATGTGCATTGTCATTACCTTTCTCCACTCTTCCTCCAGTGTGTTGTGATTGGGCTGCACTCCACGGGGGAGGCTCGCACGCTGGAGCAATTGGAGCGAGCGGGAGGGGAGCTCACTGAGTTTGTGTCCACTGCCAAGTGAGTACATGTGTGTGTGCATATTGTGTGTGTGTGTGTGTGTGTGTGTGTGTGTGTGTGTGTGTGTGTGTGTGTGTGTGTGTGTGTGTGTGTGTGTGTGTGTGTGTGTGTGTGTGTGTGTGTGTGTGTGTGTGTGTGTGTGTGTGTGTGTGTGTGTGTGTGTGTGTGTGTGTGTGTGTGTGTGTGTGTGTGTGTGTGTGTGTGTGTGTGTGTGTGTGTGTGTGTGTGTGTGTGTGTGTGTGTGTGTGTGTGTGTGTGTGTGTGCATATTGTGTGTGTGTGCATGAATATCTGTGATTGTCAGTGCAATTTTAATTTTATATTTTTCATTTTCAGAGGAGTTTTGGAGAGTTTAATCAAGAAGAGCTTTCCTACATTGGATGCAAAGAAAACAGCTGTAACTACATCCAAAAGGCTGGATCTTACCCTGTTCAATGATGACCCCACACTTCCTGCCAGCCTCAGGAAGCGGCTGAGGGGGAATGGTAAGACCAACCTCCAGCACCCACATCCTGCATGCATTCTCCCTGCTACGTACTTTCCATTGTGAGAGTCTACCTGTGTTCAGTCATCTTCTCCATCCCTGTGTCTCTTGTAGTGTCATCCAGTGAATCAGAGGGTGACATGAGCACAGAGAGTAGCAGTGAAAGCAGTGACACTGATGAAAGTGAGTCAGAAAGCTCATCATCTGAAGATAATGATGGAATCGATGCCTTCAAGATGTTTGAGAGTAAGTGCAGCACTGCACTGTCTGCTTGAAGGTTTTGGATACAATGGCAACGTATTTGATTGTCGAATGTCCCTGAACCTTTCCAACTATGACCATAGGCTCTGCCCACAGCAGCAAGAAGAAGAAACCTGCCGCAAAAAAGCGCCGTGCTCAGAAGACTGCAAAGACAAAAGACGTGAGAAAGGGTGGAACATCCAGAAGGGCCTCCCTCCCTCCTCCTCTTCCAGACCACCCCTTAAGCCGCTTCAAGGCGGCCACTTCGTCCGCCCCGCTGTCACCACTGGCACCAGCTGGACAGGTTGCAGCGCAAGTTGCAAGTGCACCTTGCAGCAGATCGGTGTCGCGAAGTAATAGCCCTTCCTCTGCAGTTGCTGCGGGTGGCAGTGGTAGTCTCAAAGACTCACTAGCCACCATCTCTCGCTCAGCTACCACTGGCATGGTGGAGTCTGCTAAAGGCATTGCTGACCCTACAGTGAAAAATTCACTCGCAGTGAAGCTCAAGGAGGAACTCCTGCACAAGTTGGACGTGCTCTCTCCTTACCTCCCTCACAACACCTTGGATGAGCTGGTCATGGGACTTGGCGGGGCACATGCTGTAGCTGAGGTGAGGTATAGCAACTAGGATGCAGACCTGTTTGTGTGGCTTATGGGAGTTTTTTGTGCATACTGACTCTCCCTCTCCCTCTCTCTCCCCTTTCCCTTGCCCCTGTGTGTGTGTGTGTGTGTGTGTGTGTGTGTGTGTGTGTGTGCACAGATGACAGGTAGAAGAGGCCGCCTTGTGTCTCAGCCAGACGGTACAATCAAGTACCAGCTCCGGAGCCAAGCCGACTCAACACCAGTAGAGATGCTGAACCTAGTGGAGAAGGAGGCCTTCCTGAATGGAGACAAGGTGAGACCCTCAATCACATTCTGCAGTCGACTGTTGCGTTCACTGTCTCAGAGTCTGCAGTTCTACACTGTCAGTGCAGCTCATATGTTTGGTGCTTGACTGAATAGTGCCCTGTTGTATGCATTGATACACATGACAGTTGGTAGCGTGTGTGTGTGTAGGGGGGGGGGGGGGAGGAGAGAAGTCTTACCAACGTACTGTACCATCGGCCTTTTTCTTCACACACCTCTGCCCATAGGAAATTGCCATCATTTCAGAGGCAGCCAGTTCAGGGATTTCACTTCAGGCAGACCGTCGAGTCAAGGTACATATGTGTGTTGAAACCAGTAGCACACACAGCACTCGCACACACATGGGTAGTAGTACTATATGGGTGTGTGGGACTGGTCCACTGTTCACTACGTGGTTCCTGTCCTCTGTCATCCTCAGAACCAAAAGCGTCGGGTTCATATCACTCTTGAGTTGCCGTGGAGTGCAGACAAGGCCATCCAACAATTTGGTGAGAGAGGGAGGGCATTTGCATGCAGTAATTTAGTGCCATTGACCCCATGTTTCTAGGGGATGCCGGAATCCCCAGGGGATGCCAGAATCCCTGGGGATGCCTAAGAGTCCCTGGGGGATGCCTAAATCCCTGGGGGATGCCTAAATCCCTGGGGGATGTCTAAATCCCTGGGGGATGTCTAAATCCCTGGGGGATGTCTAAATCCCTGGGAGATGCCTAAATCCCTGGGGGATGTCTAAATCCCTGGAGGATGCCTAAATCCATGGGGGATGTCTAAATCCCTGGAGGATGCCTAAATCCCTGGAGGATGCCTAAATCCCTGTGGGATGTCATATTCTCCAGTGGAATTCACTTGGTGTTCCAAGCTAGTACGGAGAATACTTGACAAGCTAGGTTTGAACAGTAGAGTAATCTTTAGATTTTCTTCTACCACACACTGGTTCACACTGGTTGTGACATGACATGTTGTACGTAATTTACTCCATCCTCCTCTGCTGTGGTATGCTGTGGTGTGATGTGGTGTGCTGTGGTGTGATGTGATGTGCTGTGCTGTGCTGTGTGCAGGTCGTACTCATCGTTCCAATCAGACCTCTGCTCCAGAGTACGTCTTCCTCATCTCGGCTCTTGCTGGGGAGAAGAGGTTTGCCTCCACTGTTGCCAAGAGACTGGAGAGCTTGGTAGGGTGTTGGTGTTGTGTGTATGTGTGTGTGTGCGTGTGTGTGTGTGTGTGTGTGTGTGTGTGTGTGTGTGTGTGTGTGTGTGTGTGTGTGTGTGTGTGTGTAAGTGTGTGTGTATGTGTGTGTGTGTGTGTAGGTGTGTGTGTGTGTGCGTGTAGGTGTGTATGCTGTGTGTGTATGTGTGCGTAGGTGTGTGTGTACGTGTGTGTGCATGTGTGCATCAAGAGAGCGTACAGTACTAGGTGTAATACCTTCTCCTTTCATTCTGGCAGGGCGCACTGACCCATGGTGACCGTCGTGCTGGCGACTCACGAGACCTCAGCAAGTTCAACATTGACACTAAGGTGTGAACAGATGGGTCCATGGCCTGGGACGGAGGGAGGGAATGGACATTGGACTACTGCATATGACAATGTTTTGTAGTTTTTAAAATCTATTTATCCACTGCTGTTTTGTGCTAGTTGATCTTTCCATCCCCTGTCCACCACCCTCCTCTCTCACTTCATTCAATCCATGCTCACACCCTCTCCTCTGCACCCCTCCCCCTCACTACAGTATGGCCGAGCAGCCCTGGAGGTGGTGCTGCACTCCATTGTTGGGACTTCAAAGCCATTGGTTGTCAACAAGGAGTATGATGAAGAGTTCTTTACTAGTGAGGCTCCTACCACACACACCACACACACACACACACAAACACACACACGCACACTGTGACACATGCACGCACACACAAACACACCCACCCACCCACACACACACACACACGCACACACACGCACACACACACACACAGCAGTATACAGTACTCTGTCCAGTGTGTTTTTCTTCTGGTGTGGTGCATCGCGTGCCTTAAAGGTACGTATGTGTGTGTGTAAGTGTGTGTGTGTGTCTACTCACGTTTACTCATATGATTGTGTAGATGTCACTACAGCCCTGACTGGTGTGGGTCTGGTGCACAGAAATGAGGTAACTGGCAGAGTGGACCTGGACAAAGGTGAGCTTTGGATGATTGGAGGAGCCAGCGTAGTATGGTCTGTCTGCAGATGGAGTGCTGGAGTGTGTAGTTCCTCAACTGTATTGTGTGCTGTGCTGTGTTGTGCTGTGATGTGATGTGGTGTGATGTGGTGTGGTGTGCTGTAGTGTGGTGTGATGTGTTGTGGTGTGGTGTGTTGTGGTGTGATGTGTTGTGATGTGCTGTGGTGTGGTGTGGTGTGATGTGCTGTGGTGTGGTGTGGTGTGGTGTGATGTGCTGTGATGTGCTGTGGTGTGGTGTGGTGTGATGTGCTGTGGTGTGGTGTGCTGTGGTGTGATGTGCTGTGGTGTGGTGTGGCTAAGTGTGGTGTGTGACTCTTACATGTGACTAGCCACCACATTTGTATTTCTTGTCCAGATGCGGCCAACCTTCCCAAGTTCCTGAACCGCTTGCTGGGTGTCCCTGTGAAGCTGCAGAACCAGCTCTTCAACTACTTCACTGACACCCTCGCCATCATTGTGCAACAGGCCAAGAGGATGGGCAAGTGGGACGGAGGCATACTAGGTGAGGGATGAAGTGGGAGGGGAGGGGGAGGGGGGAGGGTTTACAGAGGGGAGCAGGATGAAGGAGTCCTTGTTAAGGGAGGGGGGAGTGCATCAGGGACGTCCGTCACATTCTACTCATGTTCTTGTTGCCGTCACACAGACTTTGGTGCTGGTGGCGAGAGTGTGGAGTTGGTGGAGTCAGAGGAGTTCATTGGGGACCCAGCCTTTGGCACAGCCACTACCTACCTACATAAGGTCTGCAACAAAGACAGTGGATAGATTGTGTGTGTATGTGTGTGCCTGAGAGAAAGAGCGTGTGTATTTGTGGTTGAGCCACTGACTGTTCACACATTCAGCATACCTGACAGTGCACTCCTGTGTATGCGGGCAGGTACTCATTGAGAGAGGAGTGTCATTTGCTTCTGCGATGGAGAGGCTAAACCAGGACACTTGCCCAGGAGAAGGATTCTACCTTTCAAAACGGGTTGGTGACACTGCATGCCATGGAGCCACTAGAGCTGTTGGTACATGTGGGTGGTGTGTACCTTCATGCGTATGCACTAGTATGCCTTACAATACATGTAGTACTTACTAGTATTGCATAGTTTAAGACACATCTATTTGTATTGTAACACTGCACAGGTAGTGTATGTTGTTGTACAGGGTTGTTGACTGTATTGTGTACCTATGTGACTGGTTCTATTGCAGAAGTACTACTGTGATCGCAATGTCGCTATCCTTGTGAAGCTGGCCAGCAAAGAGAACCACTTGTACATTGCGACCAGACCCAACACAGGTATTGGAATGAAGCAAGAGAAATTGGTGGAGATACAGGCAAAGTACAGCAAGGTGGGCCCCTCCCTCCTCTCTCTTGTGTGTGTGCGTGTGCGTGCGTGCGTGTGTGTGTGTGTGTGTGTGTGTGTGTGTGTGTGTGTGTGTGTGTGTGTGTGTGTGTTGTGTTGTGCATAGTTGTGCAACTGAGTGTGAGTGCATGTTACTGTCAACCTGTGCCTTGCAGGTGAGTCCCAAAGAGGCTGAGAAGTGGTGGAACATGCAGTACGAGCAATCGTTGCAGCAGTGCCAACATACTTACACGTGAGAAAAGCATGCATTTCAACTTGTGTGCTCTCATACACACCCACTTTGTACGTACTGAAACTTGGACCCAACTCAATTTCTCCCTCTCCCTCCACCCCTCCCCCTCTCCCTGCTCTTCCCCTCCCCTCCTTCCATCAACTTCTGCAGCCTTGGTCGTTGCAAGTTGTCCTTGCTGAGTGGTGGGTGCAGTGTGGGCCAGCGACGGAGGGTCCACTTCATCCTTAGTGGTTCTGTCCTGGGGATATGGACACACATGGAGGCTGTCTTTGGCCGCCACACAGCACAGGGCTACAAGATGCAGATTGTCAGGGTGCAGACCACAGAGGGGAAGAAGCTAGTTGGTGAGGGACACACACTACTTGGAGGGCTAACAGGAGAGGGGTACATGTAGCTTAAGAGTCGATTTCAGTAACTGTGCATTGGATAGCGAGCTATAGAATGTGATAGTACTTCTTGAAGCGTATTCTCATCACCCTGCCTTGTCCCCTCCCCCTCCCCTCTATTTGTATTAGGCATTGAAATACCCCATTCCTGTGTGCCTGATCTGCACCAGACACTGACCAGTTTGGCGAAACAGGTGATTGGAGACGATGACGTAGCAATGAGCACTTCGTGACATCCTACATAGACTGACGCTGCTGGAAAGCATTTTAATTAATCATCATTCTCTCTCGTGCATTTGAATCTGTCATTCATCGCCTTAATTTATAGTTTTTGCGTTGTGTGTGTGTGTTAATTTAGGGGGAAATCCCTGTCTTCGTTTGCGTGTGAAATTACGCGATGCGGTTATAATATAATTGGCGGGCTTTTCGTCCACCGAGCCTGAAGATGGTTCTTACTAGGAACCTCATTGGCGACTTCTACACTGCCGTCAAGAAGCAGGTGAGTGCATGGACCTACAGTTTAGCATGTAATTTATTCACACTGCCTCCACTGATTCGTTCCTTTAGCGGGTTTTGGTTCTGGCAAGCATTGACTTGGATGCTGCTTGCGCGACAAAGATCCTGCAGGTGCGGTCTTGCACGCCCGACAGTGATGCTGACGCCATGCAATGCACTGATCATCCTTAGCAGTCACATTTAAAGCATCCCTGTTGAACGTATGCCACAGGTCCTGTTCAAAACGGACAATGTCGAATACACCTTGGTCCCAGTGGAGAGTAAGGACCAGATGCGGCTCGCCTACGAGGACTACAGACACTCTGTGAGCGACACTCGTGCATTCCCCTCGTATGTATGTATGTACGCACCACATCGAGAGGTTATGAAGTGCTGTGGAAGTGTGTGCGTGTGTATGCTTCACTTCTGTTGAGGTGGAGTTAGTGGAGAGTCAATAGAGTTTTGTTAGGAGAGCACAGCTGTGACGTAGGATACATGCTGGAGATGTTGTGTGATGGATGATATGGTTGCCATGCAGGTGAAGCGTGTGGTCCTTGTGGGTTGTGGCGGTGCACTTCCCATCCTGGACTTTATGGATGCAGAAGAAGACGCCGTGTTCTACATCATTGACAGGTGCGTGCATGTTGTGTGTGTGTGTGTGTGTCTGTAGTTGAGTGTGAAGATGTGTGCACATACTCTACCTTGTGCAGCCAGAGGCCGTTGGACATTGATAATGTCTACAACCAAGATCAGGTGAGGGACTCAGTGTGTGAATGAGAGGGTGCAATTAAGGCTGTGAGTGCAGCCCCTTTGAGATTGAGTTGTGTTGCTTTGTGCAGGTGAACGTGTTGGTGTTTGAAAAGGAGAACCTGGAAGATCTGCCAACTTACGATCAGATCTATGTTTCAGATATGGTGAGAGAGCAGCTCTGCATTTACGTGTATGTATGTATTATGCTTGTGTCTCTCTGAGTGTCTGTCTGTCTCTCTCTCTCTGTGTGTGTGTGTGTGTGTGTGTGTGTGTGTGTGTGTGTGTGTGTGTGTGTGTGTGTGTGTGTATGTGTATGTGTGTGTGTGTGTGTGTGTGTGTGTGTGTGTGTGTGTGTGTATGTGTGTGTGTGTGTATGTGTGTGTGTGTGTGTGTGTATGTGTGTGTGTGTGTGTGTGTGTGTGTGTGTGTGTGTATGTGTGTATGTGTGTATGTGTGTGTGTGTGTATGTGTGTGTGTGTGTGTGTGTGTGTACACATATGTACATTGTATCCACTGACCTACGAATCATCTGGTTCATTATTCTAGGAGGACTCAGACAAGGAAGACGCTGACTACCAGAGTGACACTGATGACTCTGGACTGGCCAGTCGTAAACGGGGAAGGAAGGGAACAGAGGTGAGTGATTGTCCACATTCTAACATGTATGAAGTGTGAGGGAGAAGCTTACATCTGCGATGTGGTGGTTGGCAATCTCACATAGACTGAATATGAGAGGAGAAAACAGAAGAGAATTTGGCAGATGAAACGGTAAGTCTGGTGCCACCTTTGTTATTTTGTATGCCACAGTATAAGTAGGCTGTCAAGGTGGAGTATGCATCTGCACATGTTGTGACTTATGTTCTAATGTTTCTATTGTCCACACTGCTGTGCTGTTAGTGATGCCACAATAGAGAGATACAAAGAGAGCAGCTACCACGGAGCGGCTGTGAGCGCATAGAATTGCTCTGTTGTGGTGTTGTGCAGTGGGTTGGTGCAGTGAGTCCTTCATCCTGCTCTCCACTCCCTCTATTTCATCTCTCTGGACTCTCAGGCTTCCTTGATCGTGTATGAGTTGGCAAAGAAGTTGGCAAGGGAAAACAATGACCTCCTCTGGTATGTGCTTAGCGTGTCCACACACACACACACACACACACACAAAACACACCATTGGTCAATGTACTATCTCCTACACTAGGTGGACTATGATTGCAGTGACCGAACGGTACATAAACTGCCGAGGAGGAGGGTGGGTTCAGTATCTCTCTTTCACATGCCTAACACGTACCCTCTTGCCATATATATATTTAAGGACATGAGTCAGACCATCACATGACCACCCTTTAACAGGCAGCTACATATTATGTGCATTATATGTATCTTAGAGTACATGTCCATTTATTGAACCATATCAATGACCCTTTCTGTGGTGGTCGCTGTATAAGGTAGAAACCTCACCAAAATAGCCAGCCTCCTGGACACAAATAGCACTAAAACGTGCAGTCTACCCCTTCAATTCAGATGCTTCTTGATAAAGGCTGATTATGTACAGTGGACTGCAGGTGGCTGGCTTAGATAACCTTTGCTGTAACCACATTGTGCCATTGTGTGTGTGTGTGTGTGTGTGTGTGTGTGTGTGTGTGTGTGTGTGTGTGTGTGTGTGTGTGTGTGTGTGTGTGTGTGTGTGTGTGTGTGTGAATGCCAGCCCCTCAAAGCTATTCTATTCATGTTGTTGTGTATAGACAAGACTATGAGGTGTTCATTCAGTTTCTGGAGGCAGAACGTGCCAGACTGGACCATGAGTGAGTACAGCTCCTCCCTCCTCTATGCCATGCTCCGATATTATTGTAAAACATAATACACATACGTATCACACACACACACACACACACACACCTTCAGGGAGGAATCAGCAGTGCGTTCGGTGAACTCCCTCAGGATTGTCCAAGAGGAAGAGTATCCTCTACCTGTCATGTTTTCCCTGCACATTTGTATGTGTAGGTTTTGCTCATGTGTGAATGCACACATGTATTGTGATAGGACTATTAGTAGTGCTGAGCTGGTAGACTTGATTCGTAGAATGTTACTCCTTTCAATGATTGAGGATACCAACGAAGTCACTTCTTGGTTGCTGATTGAAGTCAATGCAACTATTTGCCTGCCATAGCTGTGTCAGGCATGCATGCATTGAAACACAGCGACTGTATTGGATGTCATTAGTGACTTTGCTGGCGTGCTTGATTATCCAAAGGAAGTGCATTTGGTTGTTGTCTCGAGCTATTAGCTTCAGACGGCTTGCAAGTCCTTGACTATTGCACAGACTTCGGTTACTCCTCTACCGCCACTGGTCTCTGTACGACAGCTTGTGCCACTCACCCCTCACATCTAGCAGGTAGGTTCAGTGCGGATTGGACCATTTGATAGAGCAGTTTTACTTGAGTAGTCAGTTTGGGGTAGATTATACTGATACACTGTATGCATATAATTGAAAGGTGAGCCACTTGTGTGTGAAAAGTGCCTCCCTGGGGGTAAGGCTAGGGTGGTAAATGTCTCCCAGGGTTAGGGTTTTCAGCATGGATGCTTCACCTTGGTGAATCTACCTAGCAAGTGGAGTGGTCCGATAGCTATTGCAGTTGGATAGGGTACTGTTAAATTGTACAACTCTTTCAATCCCTCTCAGACTGTCATTTTGTGACATCATTAATTTTTGTAGTTGAAGAAGACCTTCATAGCCAAAATTTCTTATACCCTGCATTGTCCTCTGCTGTGGCCTTCACTCAATTCCATTTAGAAGAATTCCAGTATTCCCATCTCCAGTGTATGGAGCCGTATACAGTGTGAATGGCACATATTGACTAGGAGGCCATAAAATTATGCCTGCATTATTACAGTAATGTATGTGTATAGTTATGTACTATTGGACCACATGCATACCTGCATACCTGCAGCAGCCCATGCAGTAGGTGATCACCATGCCTACATATGCATAAATGTGTGTGACTTTCCAGTAAAAGGAGTGGTGTGCCTTTGGCTGTTTCTACCTGCATTCATTCCTTTGACTTCGTATTCACAGGGAGAACTGTTCTCATACCTTAGCCTGTTTCACAGAGTGTGGATGTATTCAATTCACACAAATAGGTCTTAAGTTGTTCGGCTTCTTATTTTGTGGAACGACATGCCAACTCTGGTGTGAAGTTGGGTATATCCATCCACGTCAGTACCATTTGCGCCGTAACATTGCATGTTAGAGCTCATGTCTCCTTAATGTGTCCCTTGTGCTTGTCATGGTACATGTGTCCTGTTATGGCTGTATGTTGTTGTTGTGGTAGCCTCTTCACACACAACCCCTCTTGTTGTAGATTCAAGCTGTGGACAATACTTGGTCGGAAGAAGCTCCACGAGTTGCTTGCGGACATGGGGTACGTTGTTGGGGATGCTTACAGCTCAGCTTATATGCATATTTATGTGAAACAGTAGGTGCATTAAAGAGTGCTTGATTGGATGTCACAGTGCTGAATTGAACTCATTATTGTGTTTTAATACTGTTTCTAATGTATGCATAGCAAGGCTATTACTTGTTTATTAGCAATTTACTATTGACCTCAGTAACATGCACAACTACTGTAACTACCCGTCCTGTTGCTGTCACCCCTTTCCCTTGCAGCCTCCCTCTGGTGCAGTGTAAAGAGAAGTTCTCTGTGATGAGTCTCAAGTTCAGGGAAGGCATCAGTGATCAGCTGCAGGAGTCGGCAAGGAAGTTTGGGGTAGCTAACCTCACCTACACCTCCTTCACCGCCACCTTTGGTTACAGGCATAAGGTGGGTTTAGTTAGACATCTGCGGATGCAACTTGCCACAATTTTGATAAGATCACCTTTGTGCATGTAGGTATCTGCTGCTGATATGGTATACAGCTGTTCTGCTTTGATGGAGAAAGCGGTGAGTTTTGCATTGCATCATCTGTGAAGGCTGTGCTACGTATGTATACAATACTGCTACACATACACAGATGGACACACATGTCGATGTTGCATACAGTCTTGGGTAAGCTGCCTTATTATCCAACCCTTCCAGAGTTTCAGTCCTACAGAAGGTTTCATGGAGATCCTGGATTCTCTACCGAGGTTAGCTGGCCCTCCTTCCATGGCTGTGTAACTTGTGCTAGGTTGCTGTACTGTACATGTATAAGTACTGTATTCACTGCACCACCATTCCTTGTGTTTGTAGAACATGCTTCAAGAAGATCTACACTGGGCTGGAGTTAGCTATGCAACAGGTACATTGGGCTTTGGAGTATGTAAGTGTGTGTGTGTGTGTGTGTGTGTGTGTGTGTGTGTGTGTGTGTGTGTGTGTGTGTGTGTGTGTGTGTGTGTGTGTGTGTGTGTGTGCAAAAGGTACTGTGCATGTGTATGCTCTGTCACTGCTGTGTTCTTGCAGCAACTCGCCATCAGTAGCCAAGCTCAAAGCTTCATCGACACCAAACAAATTGTCAGCACTGGACCCTTCATCTTTGCACAGCTGGAAGAGGTAAGAGCTGTTCCTTGCTGCAGCTGCATAGGGCCCTGGCCACGATGGTCAGTGGTGAGTCACTCCAACATCCTTATGACTCTTTAGACCACTTCTCTCACATAGTAGTTGACTTTTGAGTTGAATAGAATAGCATGTCAGAAGCCCTTTTGCAATACTGTCATCGATGAATGCTCATCATGTACATTCATTAATGGCATCTTGAACAGAGGGTACTGGTTGTTTGATGCAATGGATATGCTGTCATTCCTTTGATGGTCATTTATCTGTCCCTTGACAATTCTCCAGGGAGTGCCAGATGGAAAGGTGTTTGAGCGACCGACAGGTTTGCGACGACTGGCAAGGCACATCATGGAAACATGGATTGCTGTGGTGAGTGTGTGTGCGCATGTGCACATCCATACAACACTTTCTTTGTAGTGTGGTGTAGATACCAGGGACAGACCATTCAAGAATGAGACTGCATAGCGACTTATAGAGAAATCAGCCTTTGACTTAAGGCCATGTGAACTAGATTCACAGTTTATCATCCAGTACATTTGAAAAGGGCACAAGGGTGGGAGGTTAATTTTCATTATTCATTGTACAGTAGACATCTAGTTATTGAAACACACCAAAACACATAATTAGCTGGTGATCTCTGTGCTCCGATTTGGAGCAGTCTGCACAGGGTGAGTATGATGTGTCTGGCAGGTGAGGTTAGCTAGCAAAATGGTGTTATTTTGGGCTCTGCATGGATAGGTGGAGTTAAACTGTAGCTGGTGATCTAAAAATGAATAATGAAAGTTGGAGAGACTGGGTAAAAAGGCAGGTGGGCAGGGATGATAAACTGGGAATCGAATTTGGCTGGCCTAATACAACTTTGGGTTGAATAGTGTCTGCTCCATTGTTCGGTGTCAAATGATACAATGATGGTGCAATAGGTTGAATTCAAGGGCACATGAGCTGCCTTATGTGTGTAGTGAATGTGTGTCAATGCTGCAAGAGTGAATTCCTCTCCGCAAAGGGAGGTTGTTACCTGTTTTGGTCTTCTCTGTGACTGCACAGGTGAAGAAGCCCAAGGCACAGACAGTCCCGTATGTTGTGTCAGCGCCATTGTCAAGGAGACCAGGTAGGCTGACGTGTGTGTGTATGTAGGGCCAGTCCTGCGTGAAAGTGTACATGTATCGTACGTGTGCGTGTGTGTGTGTGTGTGTGTGTGTGTGTGTGTGTGTGTGTGCTGCATGTGTTTGTAGATGTGGAGTGGGTTGGTGGAGAGGGAGAGGGGAGGGTAGGTAAATGACACATGAGTGTACCAAACATGGACATATTTTTGGGATGAGAGTTATGTGCTCTCTCCTCTCTCTCACAGGATACTGCCTTGTTGTTGGAATTGCTCCGTACAGTCACGACCACAACAGATGGTGCGTATGTTTCATAGCACACAGCACATGGGAACAGCTCATGTAGCTGCCACACACATCCCCTACACTGCCTCTTGTACACTGACTGGGCTTTGACCTAGCTATCTCTACTGTATGTACATCTATGTGTACCACTGGCTGCAGCGTTCTGGCACGCAAGTTCGACTTGGCAGCTGAGAGGATGGAGGCCAATGCAGAGTTCAATTACTTTGACGGGACCGGTTAGTTGGTACTCTAGCACAGAGAGACAAGGTGTACATTGCACTAAACTGTACTCCAATCCCACCTTTCTCCTAACCCACACGTGTTTGTTTGCTCCCATCTCTTTCTTGCTCCTTACTTACTACCAATTACCCTATATCCCTCCCTTTCTCTCCACCACTCAACCGCCTCCCCTCTCTAGTGATGGAGATCAAGAAGACCGACATGAACAGATTCCTTGACATCCTAACTGCTCTCATGGCTGCATAGTGCTCCACAGCATCTGCATGGTGTACATTTCCTTTAACTCCTCCTTGCTCCCTTGCCTGTTGTCCCCTTCATAGCACTCACTAACAAAAGTCCACCCACACCCTGTTAACAGCTTTACATAAGTTTTCAAGTGAAACGTGTACAGATGTGGGCATGGTACCATGTCTCCAGTAACCCTATGCACCCCATGTTTGCTTACTGGCAGAAAGAGTTTGAGAAGGATATAGTATAATGCTCAGCTCTGCATAGAAGTATTCAGATGCCTTTTCAATTGTGATAGCCATTGCCTCGGGCACAGTATTTGGTAGTTCTCTACATAAATAGGCACAACTATGCACGCAGTAAGACTGCCTAAATCTACTCTAAAGGATCACTTATCTATGTATTGGCTACCATATGACAACAATAGTAGCTGCTATAAAGTAAGATGAGGGCGCTGCATGCTGCAACTGTATTGAAGAAAGCGCAGAGGAGCTACAACATGCTGAAATACATCGCCATCATATCATGTGAGCTACATGCACGTACGAGATGCTGTATATAATGGAGTTGCATGCACTGTGCCACGCGCGATTCTGCTGTTCTGTCCCCCGCAATACAGGCGTCCTCGTAGTGGCGTGCTCACAAGGTCCCGATAGTCGGCGAGGTATGCCGCACCAGCCGTTGGGTACAGCAAACATGCCTTGCCGTGTTTTAACGTGCACGCTATCTGTTTCTCTGTGCAGGAAGGCGGCGAGTGTGCGAGTATCTCGTTGCAGATGATCGCTATTCCCTTTACCACGGGCAGTCGGTATACAGACAGGATGGAGAGCAGTGCTTTGAGTGCAGCTGCAGCGATGGCGTGATGGAATGCGAGTTCGAGGACGATGAAGACTGCGGCAGAGGCAACAGCAGAACTCGAGGATCTAGCAGATCCCAAGGTTCTAGCTCTAGGGGACGCTACTCATGCGAGTACCAAGGGGAAGAGTTGGGAGACGGAGAGAGCATCAATGTAGATTGCAACGTGTGCCGCTGCAGGCGAGGCAGGGTATCCTGCACCCGAAGGCCCTGCCCAGGACAGACGGAGTGTCGCATGATGTGCCGGAACGCCACTGGCGGCCCAGTTTGCGGGCCTGGAGCCGTCACATTCCCTAGCAGATGTGTGGCAAACTGCTTCGGAGTGAAGGACTCAGAACTGATTGACGGACCATGCAGCAACAGAGTTAGTAAGCAGTTTACACTTGCGCATCACCGCATTTCATCTGTGAACCCTTCTTGTGCCTCTCTGCACCTTAGATTGTGCACTGTTGCTTTCTCTCCACTAGAACCCATGTACGAGGTTCCCCTGCCCAGAAGGATTCTTTTGCATTGCCCGTAAGCCAAGGTGTTTCTTCAGAAGAGGAGATTGCCAAAGAATTGAGCAACTTCGCTTCTGTGGTGAGTGCAGAGCCTCTTAAGACTTGTAACACATAAAATTAATGTGATGCATCCACATGCACACTAACTTAAGAATGTAATGTTCTCTTTTACAGTGTCATTGAACGTTACAAAGTATCCTATTTGTGATGATCCAAATGATGACGATAGTGATGACAGTGATGATGACGAGGAGTTTACCATGCCACCACCACCACCCATCCCAACCAATAGCACCCTACCACCTGAGATGGAGCCAAACAACCCAGAAGTGGAGATTGAAGAAGAATTCATTGGAGGTGATGTGGCAGTCTCTGATGAAGGAGGGCTAGAAAGCGAGCCCATTCTGGAAGGTGGCGACGCTAGTGTGTGTGGGTCAGATGGCTACTCCTACAACAACACCTGTGAGATGGCCAAGGAGTCTGGGCAAGTGGACGTGGCGTACAGAGGAGTGTGCCACCAAGACAGATGTCAATTTGGAGTGGTACGATTCACGCTGCATGAACACATAAATTGTACCATGTTGCAATTGCACTTAACCAGTAATTGCACAGCTCAGCAGTGGAACACTATTTGTGTTTCTACAGCCAGCACATCTATAATATGCACATGTCCTGTACTTATACTAGTATATTGCTCTAAATCTGCTGCATTCCAAGTTGGTGGCATGATACTCATCCCTGGGCATGTATGTGCTCTGTGCATCCCTCTGCAGGTGTGTGGCTCAGATGGGAAGACCTATAGCAGTGTATGTGAGCTGGAAGGAGAAGAGGGAGAGAGAGTCGACTACGAAGGTGAGACACATTCAAGAAGGTTAATATGAAGTAATTCTTTGCTGTTTACAGCAACTATACTATTTTATTCTGTTTCAGGAGAGTGTGAAGACTATTATGCCAATTCTCGGTCTCAATCTCATTCTAATTCTGATGATGAGGAGGATGATGATGAGGAGGATGATGACGAGGAGGATGATGATGATGAGGTGAGCAATTGCTTCTAGTGAGATTACTCTTGGTAGTTACTAACCGAAAGGTGCACGTGCATCATGTCATGTCTGTAACAGCCCAACAACATGCACAATATACAAAGACTGAATAACTGTCATAACTGGAATAGCTGTAGTGGTATATATTGTGGCACCAGGCGATTTGGCATGGATACTTCACAGTGGGCCATACTCACTTTGTGCGGCCTACAGGATGATGACGTGTGTGAGCGTGTCAGACGTAGGGGACGCTGTCGTTCACTTGGCAACTGTGGTGATGAGAATGCTGTTCGACCCTCGACTGGTTGCTGTCCCATCTGTGGTAAGTGACGTAATAGCTATAGACAGTCACCATGTTGTATGACAGATTATGTATGGAACCACTGGCAACATAGTGAGCACACTGGACATCAACCTACAACTCACATATTATTTGCATATTAATTTTTAAATCTGGGGAAAAAATTTGTTCCTAGAAATTATATAGCATTATTCTGATGTAAGCATATATACACAGAAGAATAGTATTGTTATATATAAATTACTTATGTACTGTACATGTGTGTATGCTTGTGCAGGTGGAGTGTTCACAGCAGCCATTGAGGAGGACTATGCCGATCTCCTTCCTCAGCGCCTAAATGATATTGGTGTTGTCACGGCGATGATCTTCAGTAGCAGGTACATCAATATCACTATTGGTGATGTTGCCCGGCGTTGTTTCATCAGGGGCTACTTCACACGGCGATATGACTACGAGGTGGCTCTGGATGCCAAGAATGATGAGGATGGTGCATTCTGCTTCCAGGTGGCTCAACGGCTGAGGGATATTGTCAACAACGTCACAACTACTGACACTGTCCCTAGTGACGATCCTGCCGACCAGCCTCCCGTCATCCTGTCAGCTCTCACAGCTGCCACCAGTGGTCAGTCATTGGCTGAGGAGAATCAACTTGCTGCTGGCAGTGGGGCACCCAGTGCACGACTCTTCTCACCACTTCTGCTCATCTCATCGATGCTCCTGGCAGTATATAAGCACCTGTGACAAACATACAGCAGCTAACTAGTACAAATTGTATATAGTGCTATGCATGTAAGGTGTATTCACATAATTGTATATAATACACTGTGCATGTATTACATACAAATAGGTATTAAACGGTGTATGGTATGCTTACATATGTTTCATTCTGAGCAGTTGTATATTATATTGCATGGGTGATAGTTTGAGGTTGATGAAAATGTCTCAAACTTTGTCAATAACCATCGGCCAGCCCTCCCTTCCTGGGATCAGAAAAAGCCCATATATAACCAGGTGATGGGACGTAGATCCCTTGAACATTGTTGCTAAAGCCACCTATACTGACGTTATGGTTTCTCTCCTTCAACCCATTGACAATATTCTGAGGAAGATCCTTCTCTCTGTAGACTTCATCTGGGATGAGCTGGTGATGTAGTCTAGGCATTGAGATGCTCTTCACCAGATCAAACTCAAAGGAGAGGACACCTACCACAACCTGTGTCACTCCAGTGGTGATGGCCGATCCTCCTGAAGCCCCAACTACCATCAACACTCGTGAGTAATCTGGAGTGAGGAGGATGGTGGGTGTTATGGAAGACTGTGGTCTCTTTCCTGGTTCAATGAAATTGTTGGGGCCTGGAGGGAGGTGATCAGTAGGAACGACCTTCCCTGGGATGGAGAAGCCGGCCATTTCGTCATTGAAAATGAGCCCGTACTTGGTGGAGCGAATTTTACTGCCAAAGTAGGAGTTGATTGAAGTGGTGACTGCTACTGCGTCTCCATTCTCCGACAGGACAGAGAGGTGTGAGGTGCCTGTGGTGACGGAGAGGTGTGAGGTGCCTGTGGTGACGGGGATGTGGAAGGGGGAGCCCTGCGTGTAGTGGGAGGGGGGGTAGGTGGTGTTCGGACTCAGGAGGAGTCTCCGCAGCTCAGCAACTGCCGTCTTGTTCAGCATGAAGTCTGCAACCTAATGCAAGCATAGGCCAAGTGAGCAGACACACAGTACACTGAAACACACACCAATCACCAGGCGTACAACAGCACCAACGCATGAGATTCACCATATACGTACATGGTGCATGTCAGACGTACCTGGCTCACAGAGCTGTTGTATGCCGGGTCACCAAGTAAGATACGGTAGGCATACGACAACTTGAAGGACTCCACGATGTAGTGGTAGGACTGGCTGTCATCAGTGCTGAGGTCATAGCCTGCAAATGAGCAAGAGTGAAGCTGTTCTAGCAGCAACTAGAGGCAGTGCGCACTGAAGAAGAGTCACAAGGTACAAGCGTACCTTCCAGCACACTCAGGATCATTGACAGCACAGCTCCAGCAGAAGGGGGCGGGGTGCTCAGGAGGGGAAACCCTGCATAGCTACTCTCAGTCACATTACGCTCAATGACAGAGTAGCTGGCAAAGTCCTTGACAGAAAAGTTCCCCCCTAGTCCATTGATTTCTTCCACCATGTCACGGGTCATGTTGCTCGAGTAAAAGTAGTCGAACCCTTGCTCAGATATCATCTCCAGTGTGTCAGCAAGGGTTGGACGGCGGAGTAGGTCACCTTCTTGTAACAGCTTACCACCAGGGGCCAAAAGCTCCCTAATGATGATAGTGAAACAAGGAGGTGGAGGAGGAGGGGTGGGAAGAGGAGAAGGAGGCCTCATCATAGAGAGGTCAGCACACGCACTGCTCCTACATGCAACTTCCGCCTACACTGATCTTGATACATTCAGCCACCAACAAACACAACCATAGTGGTAGTTAGTCTCGTCCCCAGACCCTTCCTGCAGGGGAGGGTCGGAAGGGTCTGGAAACGAGACTAAGTGGTAGTTCAGATGGGGAAGGTTAGTACACAGACAGTGATAAGGTTAGCAGTCTGCTTTAACAGCTGATTGAAATCCACATCCTCTAGCAATGCCAGCTTGGGAACAGTCACCTAAGGCTAACCTGTATCTAAACTCTACACACACACACCATGCATACAGCTACCCCTCTCCTCCTCTCACCGAAGCCCAGCAAAGGTTGCATTATTACTGGTCAGAATATCCTTGCTAGCATTGATAGCACTGGCAATGGTGTGAGAGACAGGAAAGCCCTCCCGTGCCAGCTTGATAGCCGGAGCAAACAGCACAGAGCGAGGAAGACGACCGAACTTGTTCAGTGCATACTCCAACCCCCTCAGCTGGCCGGGGACTGCGATGGACAGAGGGCCTGAAGGTGTCAGAAATTATGCGGCATGAAGGAGCTACACAGAGGTTAGTTAACAATTCCATAGAGGCTCATTTCAAATCATGATATGCAAGAGTACCACCAAATGTGGACTTTTGAAGAGCTATCAGACAGCACTACCGTGCTGTCTATGTAGGGATGGTGGTGGTTGTTTGTATGCTGTAATACAAACGGAAAATAGCACTACTCCTGAACAGTAGTAAGAACCGACACAAGAAACCGCCTACAAGGAAGGGAGGCTGTACAGTATACAGAGCTAACCTTACTTCCCCCCGCGCGCGCGCCGTTGTGAAGAAAGCGTCGGCGCCTTTTTCCGTGTTTCGTCTTCTTATTATCTTCTTCTTCGTCAACCGTAGCGCACGAACAATAGGGAGTACGAGAATAGTTCACCCACGGTTCTACAGCGCTTTCGACCTGTAAGTGCCTTTTGTAGGTTAGATGACTCTGCGAGCAAGTTCACAAATGGAGGTTTCCAGAAGTTAGGGTGGCGTTCCTGGGAGAAAGGCGCCATTTTATGGTGACGTCACCACGCGTTTTGGCACTGCTATTCGCCTAATCCTCCTTCAGTTTCGATTCAATACTTCCACAGCGCGGTCAGATGACTGTTCCAAGGTGAATACAAGACAAGCTTTGACTAGCGTTCGTCTGCGTGCCGTTCGAAGGTCATCTGAGGTCGGGCCATTTGTGACAGCCATTTGCAATTACTGTGCGGTTGCTTCCGGCCAGCGCTTTAGCTAGCTGCCACTTTCAGTTCCACTCCACAATCTACATCAGGGATGTAGGTAGATATGGTGCAAATCTCTTGTATGTAGGGGCCATAGCTACATCTAGACCACTTGTGGTGTGGGTAGCTGCATAGCTACACAAAGCCAGCATATCCCTCCTGACAGTGAACGAAGATTGGATTTATAGGAGGTGCTAGCTGACGAAGCCAGGCTGGACCTATGGACAAGATTACCTGGAACCAGTATTTTTGGAGGGGAGCCCCTAACCCCCCGTTCTGCCGTCCTAGCCTGCATCACAACTAACTCTCCGCATATCCAAACATAGGTAATTGTAATAATTATATATCTTTGACCCACCTGCCACAGCCTACCCTAGGCTGCCCACTCAGCACAACCCACATTGTGCTACTATAGACACATGAGTGTGTCTATGGTGCTGCCCCTTGGGTAGGGATGGTGCAGTGTGTACCTGCAAGGTATGGCAAAACCACCTGGCGGAAAAATCGTAGGAACAAGGAGGAGCGCCGGTCCATGCAAAGAGGGGGGGGAGGGCAGTCAGTCCATGCAACAAGGAGGGCCGGTCCATGCAATGCCCCTTTGTTGCCACTGTTGTTTGAAAGCCTTAAAAGTTGACTGGCCCATGTGTAATTTGCATTCCATAAAAAGTGAAGAAACAAGGGTATGTAAAAATGTTTCCTCCAAAAACAAGGGCAGATGTAGGGATGGTGCAGTGTCTACCTGCAAGGTATGGCAAAACCACCTGGCAGAAAAATTGTAGGAACAAGGAGGAGCGCTGGTCCATGCAAAGAGGGAGTGGCAGTCACTCCATGCAACAAGGAGGGCCGGTCCATGCAAAACCCAGGTCATTAACATGCGCTGACTTTGAATACGTTTTCACCATCCCTACATCTGCCAACATTTTGCTGCGCCTCCTACTACTGCATGCCCATTCTAGCTCTTCATCTTCCCCTTTACACCCACAGGTACAGCCTTACAATTTTCCCATCTTTCGGCTTTGTTGCATGTGCTCTGTACGCTATAGTTATTAGCTAAGGTTTATCCTTGCAAATTGCTTGCTACTCAATCTACTTTGCTGTGCTCTAGAATCAAGGCCCTCCTGCTCTTCCATGCAGTCCATTACATGTTTCAATGTAACAGCTAGCTGCAGGACCCACATTCTTTGGCTTCATCACTTATGTAGCTATGCATCTTGCTACACATTGAGACTCTGGAAAAAAAACACCCAGCTCAGCTGCTAGTACATGTTATTGCTTATCATTGCTCTTCACTACATTGCTGCCTGCAAACCGGTGCACCCAGTTTCAGGCCCTCTCTGTTTGACTCTCACTGTAAAAACAGTGGTGGTTTCGGGCCACCAGTGGTGGTTCTCAGGGACAAGCAGTGGTTTCAAACAACTTTAACACCTTTAGTTCCCGAGAAACACCAATGGCAGTCTGAATCCAACACTGTTTTACAGTGTACACCAGCACAAACATTGTACACTTCACTGTCAACACTTGTGAAGTTCAAACTCCCTTAATCCAGGATGTGAATGGCCTATACAGTGTACAGAGTGCAGCTGTGCATGCGCCATGCTGCACACCAGACCGCAGTTTCTGGCTATTCAGGCTTTCATCATTAGTGCTTCAGTCATGTACATGGATGTATGCATGCAGCATGGTGGCATGATATATGTACATGGGAACATATAGCTGCAGTGGGCATATGCATGCAATAGGATAGTCTCCTGTGGCAGCCCTTGTTAGTGCACACTCACATGTACAATTGCACTATAATATGCAGGCGGAGGAACAGGGGATGGTAGCAAGACCGCAAGCGCGGCAAAATGTTGGCAGATGTAGGGATGGTGAAAACGTATTCAAAGTCAGCGCATGTTAATGACCTGGGTTTTGCATGGACCGGCCCTCCTTGTTGCATGGAGTGACTGCCCCCCCTCTTTGCATGGACCAGCGCTCCTCCTTGTTCCTACGATTTTTCCGCCAGGTGGTTTTGCCATACCTTTTATAAAATGTATTTTGGCAGCAAAGGCCTCATCCACTGTGAAGCCATAGCAAGCAAATTAGAAATACATGCAGATGAAAGGTGGGGGTGTCAATGAGTGTGGGTTACTTTAGAAGACTGGTCCTTATAATGAGACAGTTAGCATTGGCCCAAATCTTACCTAAAGTTGCCTTCATGAGGTCGTCTGAATACATGTCCATGTATGCAGCAGAGGGCGCTTGCTCCCTAAAGTCCACCACTGTCGCATAGCCACTGGAAGCGTTGTAAAAGACCATGAACCCACCTCCCCCTATCCCCGTCGAATGCAGGTTCACCACGCCCAAGCAGAGCACGCTGGCCACCGCGGCGTCCACGGCTGTCCCGCCCTTTCGAAGCATGTCCACTCCGACTACCGAGCACTGGGGGGCGTCCGCTGCTACGGCGGCGTGATGGTACAAGAAGGGCTCGTTCGTGGCCTTGTTGTAGTAGACGCCGACAACTGCACCCACCAGTATTGCTATAGCTACAAATGCGGCTAAGAACGCAAACAATACCAGAACAGGACAAAAGCATCCGCGTGGTAGTCTCCTCTTCGCATTCTGTATGCTACCCTTTCTGTTCAGCAACGGAGTGCCTTCCTCCATCCGCGACACACCTTCCGACATATCCTTCTTTTGTGGGGAAGACCTAAGGCTGCGCACACAGGACTACGGTCCCAGTGTGTGTCGAGCTGTACTGCGTTGCTTGTGGTGTTACACTTGAGCACTGCCTCCGCTTGCAGGCGACAGCCGCCTACTTGAAACGCTACTACTTGGTCACCTCGGTGATGGAGTACCACCCCAGGGAGATCTAGTGAGCGGGGAAGGAAGGGAACAGAGGTGAGTGATTGTCCACATTCTAACATGTATGAAGTGTGAGGGAGAAGCTTACATCTGCGATGTGGTGGTTGGCAATCTCACGTAGACTGAATATGCCACAGTATGCCACAGTATAAGTAGGGTGTCAAGGTGGAGCCTGCATCTGCACATGTTATTTGTTATTTGTTATTAAGGTGACCACATTATGGGCTGGTATAATGGAATGGGGGGTGCTGAAAATTGGAATATTAGGGTGTCATTCCCATATCATTTCAAAATGGAAGCTGGCCTTTGCTTGCATTTTTTAACAAACGGCCTTACTGGTATATAGTTTTCGAGGAGACGAACAAGCCTACTGCTCAGGCGCTTAGCTCTCATCATCATCATATCATCATCATCATCAGTACAAGCACGATTACATTAACTAATGGCAGAAAGACAAAACAAAGAAAAGAGAGTCTAAAAACGTGATAATATGCAATAGTATCACTGTATAGTTAATGTACATAATGATAGAGTGTCCAATGTTTATGTATGATATGTCTAAAAACTAGAGTACTCATAGAGTACATGGGTCTGTGGATCTTCCGCCATTTGATTTTGCAAAAATTAGATCATCATTATCATCATCATCATCATTAGAACACAATCCCCGAAACACATGGGGGTCGTTCATACAAGAGAAAATTGAGCTTTAGTAGTTATCATAGGTTAGATACTATCAAGTATTCTAAAAAAATTTACTAATACTGGAATCTGTCTACATGCATCTTGGCATCCATCAGCAAGCATCGCTCCATCGCTTTCTCTGCCATTGAACAGCCTTACTGTGACATTATTCAACTTGTAGCTGTTGTTCAGTTTAAATCTGTTGTCTCTTGAGTAGAATAGTCTCTGTCTGCAGTAGTGTTGATCAGGTTTCTGTACTGCCTCATGCAGCCAAGGCTGCTCCAATGATGACAGTCGACTTTGTTGCATTGGTAGTCTTCTTGCTTTGTCATCTACAGTCACAACTTCCTGCCTCTCTCTGTCCCTTTGTTGGCATTGTTGCAACCTTCTTGCTTTGTCTTCTGCACTCTCTGCTGCTCTCCTCTGTCTTCCCCAGCACTGGCCAGTGTATTGGCATCAAGTACTATTAATACAGTGTATATTACAGTGTATACATTATTATCAATGGTGGGTGTAGGTTGAGTATAAATGTCTGATAGCGCAACTGCCATGCTTGTATATAAAACGAATGCATACTGGTATAAATGACATTCGGCTGCCATACATATGACACAGGGAAAGTGGATGCTACACTAATTAAAAGGAGAGGTACGGTGTGGGATGTGTAGACACCTCACATATATACCCTGTGCCCAAAATGTGTTACAATCTCTTGTGTGCTCAAAATATGCTAAAACTTCCCTCCCGTGGCCCAAAACAGCACAAACAGACAAAATAAGCCCACCCAGAGCGTTGAGATGAGTTACCTACTGATTTGTATAGGGGGCGAGCAAAGTGAGCCCCCAATTAAATGGTGCACGCATGGTTTGCTTCACTGATTGATGGATCTGTCATTATACACAACTGTACAGTATATAGCATATGCATAATAGTTTGATGCTGATGAAAATGTCTCAGACACTGTCAATAACCATCAGCCAGCCCTCCTTTCCTGGGATCAGAAAAAGCCCATATATAACCAGGTGACGGGACATAGATCCCTTGAACATTGTTGCCAAAGCCACCTATACTGACGTTATGGTTTCTCTCCTTCAACCCATTGACAATACTCTGAGGAAGATCCTTCTCTATGTAGACTTCATCTGGGATGAGTTGGTGATGTAGTCTTGGCATTGAGATGCTCTTCAAGAGACCAAACTCAAAGGAGAGGACACCTACCACAACCTGTGTCACTCCAGTGGTGATGGCCGACCCTCCTGAAGCCCCTACTACCATCAACACTCGTGAGTAGTCTGGAGTGAGGAGGATGGTAGGTGTTGTGGAAGACTGTGGTCTCTTTCCTGGTGCAATGAAGTTGTTAGGGCCTGGAGGGAGGTGGTCAGTAGGAACGACCTTCCCTGGGATGGAGAAGTCCGCCATTTCATTGTTAAAAATGAGCCCGTACTTGGTGGAGCGAATTTTACTGCCAAAGTAGGAGTTGATTGTGGTGGTGACCGCTACTGCGTCTCCATTCTCTGACAGGACGGAGAGGTGTGAGGTGCCTGTGGTGACGGGGATGTGGAAGGGGGAGCCCTGCGTGTAGTGGGAGGGGGGGTAGGTGGTGTTCGGGCTCAGGAGGAGTCTCCGCAGCTCAGCAACTGCTGTCTTGTTCAGCATGAAGTCTGCAACCTAATGCAAGCATAGGCCAAGTGAGCAGACACACAGTACACTGAAGCACACACCAATCACCAGGCGTACAACAGCACCAACGCATGAGATTCACCATATACGTACATGGTGCATGTCAGAAGTACCTGGCTCACAGAACTGTTGTATGCCGGGTCACCCAGTAAGATACGGTAGGCATACGACAACTTGAAGGACTCGACGATGTAGTGGTAGGACTGGCTGTCAGCAATATTGAGGTCATAACCTGCAAATGAGCAAGAGTGAAGCTGTTGTAGCAGCAACTAGAGGCAGTGCGCACTAAAGAAGGGTCACAAGGTACAAGCGTACCTTCCAGCACACTCAGGATCATTGACAGCACAGCTCCAGCAGAAGGGGGCGGGGTGCTCAGGAGGGGAAACCCTGCATAGCTACTCTTGGTCACATTACGCTCAATGACAGAGTAGCTGGCAAAGTCCTCGACAGAATAGTTCCCCCCTAGTCCATTGATTTCCTCCACCATGTCACGGGTCATGTTGCTCGAGTAAAAGTAGTTGAACCCTTGCTCAGATATCATCTCCAGTGTGTCAGCAAGGGTTGGACGACGGACTAGGTCACCTTCTTGTAACAGCTTACCACCAGGGGCCACAAGCTCCCTAACAATGATAGTGAAACAAGGAGGTGGAGGTGGAGGGGTGGGAGGAGAAGGAGGCCTCATCACAGAGAGGTCAGCACACACACTGCTCCTACATGCAAGTTCAGCCTACACTCATCTTGATATACATTCAGCCACCAACAAACACAACCATAGTGGTAGTTCAGGTGGGTAAGGGTTAGTACACAGACAGTGATAAGGTGAGCAGTCTACTCTGACAGCTGATTGAAATTCACATCCTCTAGCAATGCCAGCTTGGGAACAATCACCTAAGGTGAACCTGTATCTAAACTCTACACACACATTCCATGCATACAGCTACCCCTCTCCTCCTCTCACCGAAGCCCAGCAAAGGTTGCATTATTGCTGGTCAGAATATCCTTGCTAGCATTGATAGCACTGGCAATGGTGTGAGACACAGGAAAGCCCTCCCGTGCCAGCTTGATAGCTGGAGCAAACAGCACAGAGCGAGGAAGACGACCAAACGTGTTTAGTGCATACTCCAACCCCCTCAGCTGGCCAGGGACTGCGATGGACAGAGGGCCTGAAGGTGTCAGAAATAATGTGGCATGAAGGAGCTACACAGAGGTTAGTTAACAATTCTATAGAGGCTCATTTCAAATCATGATATGCAAGAGTACCGCCAAATGTTGTGGACTTTTGAAGAGCTATTATAAAATGTATTTTGGCAGCAAAGGCCTCATCCACTGTGAGGCCATAGCAAGCAAATTAGAAATACATGCAGATGAAAGGTGGGGGTTTCAATGAGTGTGGGTTACTTAGGAGACTGGTCCTTATAGTGGGACAGTTAGCATTGGCCCAAATCTTACCTAAAGTTGCCTTCATGGGGTCGTCTGAATACATGTCCATGTATGCAGCAGAGGGCGCTTGCTCCCTAAAGTCCACCACTGTCGCATAGCCACTGGAAGCGTTGTAAAAGACCATGAACCCACCTCCCCCTATCCCCGTCGAATGCAGGTTCACTACGCCCAAGCAGAGCACGCTGGCCACCGCGGCGTCCACGGCTGTCCCGCCCTTTCGAAGCATGTCCACTCCGACTACCGAGCACTGGGGGGCGTCCGCTGCTACGGCGGCGTGATGGTACAAGAAGGGCTCGTTCGTGGCATTGCTGTAGTAGACGCCGACAACTGCACTCACCAGTATTGCTACAGCTGCGGCTAAGAACACCACAAACAATACCAGACCAAAACGAAAGCATCTGTGTGGTAGTCTCCTCTCCGCATTCTGTATGCTACCCTTTCCGTCCAGCAACGGAGTGCCTTCCTCCATCCGCGACACATGTACACCTTCCGACGCACCCTTCTCGCCGGTAGCCATCTTCTAGTCACGTGACATCCACGCGCACCGATGGAGCATGTTCCACAACAGCACGCAAAGGAGACATTGGATGTTTGAGAGTTTGGAGGAGATTACTAAGAGAAGACATGACGTGAACAAAGCATACTGCGCGAAAGTGCGTCGCCTGCACTAAGACCATTCTTCATTATTGCTTAATTTGCGCAATATTATAATGAAATGATCGAATATACAATTAGCAGACCCAATTAAGTGACCACTATTTGATCGCCTAATTGGGTATGCAACTGACTGTTTCTTCTGTGGTTTCTTCTGTGATAGATGAGCACACTCCCTACCTCTCACGGTGGTGTGCAGTCTTTGTTCGGTTTACAGTGCTGACCTCCCATTGCCCATGTTTTAATACAGGCAAAGCTGGCAGTGGCCGAAGCTCATTTTCTCTCTCCATCGGAAGAAGAAGCACTGGTTCGGTACTACATGAAGAAGCTGCTGGAACTGTGCACCCAATTCCAGCCCCCTGTCCCCCGGAGTACCATTGTGAGTGAAGAGCACTAACAGAGGCTTAGTGAGGCTCACCTGTTAAGGCTCACGTGCGCAGCTCCTTCTTCGTGGGGAAGACCTAGGGCTATGCGCACAAGACTACGGTCTTAGTGTGTGTTGAGCTGTACTGCGTTGCTTGTGGTGTCACATTTGAGCACTGCCTCCGCTTGCAGGCAACGGCCGCTAACTACTTGAAACGCTACTACTTGGTCACCTCGGTGATGGAGTACCACCCCAGGGAGATCTAGTGAGTGCACCAAATCCTGCCACCTGTGCTGTTTACTGCATTGCAATTGTCATTAAGCAATTTATCAAAGATGTCTTTTCACAGTATGTGCTTAACTATTCACGGACTAAACTTTTGTGGTTTTCACAGTTTGGGTAGCCATCCACGAATAATTTAATCTGCGAATATTTGGGAGAAAGTGTTGCACAACTGTTAAAACATGGACGTCGCACGACACAACGTCCCTTGTTCTATAAATATTGTTGCCTTTGTGGCGTCTCTGGGGACAAATACGACCGTCACTTTGTTTCACATCACTTTATCATTCGGTTAGCCTTGTGTGAAGTCTTCAAGAATGTTGATTTGTTCCTACTTTACAGTGAAGCAGTGTGATGAGCCTGAGTTAGGAAGGTTGTTTCTCCTGGCGTGGCAGAGGGAAATATAAACCGCGAAAATTTTTGCGATCCTCCATTCGCAAAAGTTTAGTCCGTGAATAGTTTTAGCGCATTCGGCATAGTCTATGTTTACTCGTGTGGGGTGTTGCTGTGTATTTTTGTGCTATTTTAAGTGTGTGTGACACAACATCAGCAGTTTAACTATATTCACGCTTTGGTTGTTCTTGTCAGGCATGATATGTAATGGCTCGATGATTCCATCTGCTGAGAGTTGGTGCGTGTACTCCCCCACTCCCTCCTCTCCTTGTCTGTCCCAGCCTCTGTTGTGTCTTTGTTGCCTTCAAGGTGGATGAGTACAACCTTGACGCTGACCAGTTTGTGCAGTGCTTTGCTGCGCCAGATGCACAGAAGAGGGTGGCTGACACTGTACTGGCAATGGAGGTGTGTGTGTGTGTGTGTGTGTGTGTGTGTGTGTGTGTGTGTGTGTGTGTGTGTGTGTGTGTGTGTGTGTGTGTGTGTGTGTGTGTGTGTGTACTTGTGGAGGGAGTTACTAGCAGTTGTAGTGAACCCTCTCTATGTCCCTCCTATCCTGTGTAGCTGATGATGATGCAGAAGCTCAACTTTGAGATGTTGCTTCACAGTCCATTCCGACCAGTTGAGGGTATGCTATTGGACTTAAAGGTACACTGCGGTATCTACAGGGTAATAACACATTGGAAGTTTGGAGTAATAAAGTTTTTAACCCTCCTTGTCTCCCTCCTTCCCCTCCCTCCTTCCCCTCCCTCCCCTCTCCTCCTTCCTGCCACCCTTTCTCCCTCCCTCCCTTCTTCACACTTTCTCTCCCCTCCCTCCCTCCCTCCTTCCACCACCTCAATATTCTGTGCACTATTTGTGCTAACATAGACCAAGTTCCCTTCTGTCAAGTCTCCTGACAGCTTGAGGAAGGTCGTGGATCGGTTCCTGATGCACAGCTTTTACTCAGATGTTTGCTTCCTTTACCCTCCTTCCCAGGTTACCCTCCCACACACACCCAGACACTGTCACAACCTCACACTGACTCAGAGGCTTATCTCACCTCATCTTGTCTCATCTTGACACTCATCTTGCATCATTTTAAGGCCCATCTTGCTTCATGTTGCTTCGTCTTATCCTGTTTTGCCTCATCTTGCTTCATCTTGCTTCATCTTGCCTCATCTTGCCTCTTCTTGCCTCATCTTGCTTCATCTTGCCTCATCTTGCCTCATCTTGCCTCATCTTGCCTCATCTTGCTTCATCTTGCCTCATCTTGCTACATCTTATTCTTGCCTCTTCTTGCCTCATCTTGCCTCATCTTTCTTTATCTTGCTTCATCTTGCTTCATCTTGCCTCATCTTGCCTCATCCTACCTCATCTTCCTTCATCTTGCCTCATCTTGCTTCATCTTGCCTCATCTTGCCTCATCTTGCCTCATCTTGCCTCATCTTGCTTCATCTTGCCTCATCTTGCTTCATCTTATTCTTGCCTCTTCTTGCCTCATCTTGCTTCATCTTGCCTCATCTTGCTTTATCTTGCTTCATCTTGCCTCATCTTGCCTCATCCTACCTCATCTTCCTTCATCTTGCCTCATCTTGCCTCATCTTGCTTGATCTTGCCTCATCTTGCTTCATCTTGCCTCTTCTTGCCTCATCTTGCCTCATCTTTCCTCATCTTGACTCATCTTGCTGCATCTTGTTCTTGCCTCTTCTTGCCTCATCTTGCCTCATCTTTCTTTATCTTGCTTCATGTTGCTTCGTCTTATCCTGTTTTGCCTCATCTTGTCTCATCTTGCTTCATCTTGACACTCACCTTTCCTCATTTTAAGGCTCATCTTGCTTCATGTTGCTTCGTCTTATCCTGTTTTGCCTCATCTTGCCTCATGTTTCTTCATCTTGCCTCATCTTTCCTCATCTTGCTTCATCTTGCCTCATCTTGCCTCATCTTGACACTCATCTTTCCTCATTTTGAGGCTCATCTTGCTTCATGTTGCTTCGTCTTATTCTGTTTTGCCTCATCTTGCCTCATCTTCCTTCATCTTGCTTCATCTTGCCTCATCTTCCCTCATCTTGCCTCACATTACCTCATCTTGCCTCATCTTGTCTCATTTTGCCTCATCTTTCCTCATCTTGCCTTATCTTGCCTCATCTTGCCTTATCTTGTCTCATCTTGCTTCATCTTGCCTCATCTTGCTCCATCTTGCCTCATCTTGCTTCATCTTGCTTCATCTTGCCTCATCTTGCTTCATCTTGCATCATCTTGCCTCATCTTGCCTCATCTTGCTTCATCTTGCCTCATCTTACCTCATCTTGCTTCATCTTGCCTCATCTTACTGCATCTTGTTTTTGCCTCTTCTTGCCTCATCTTGCTCATCTTATCACTCATCTTTCCTTATTTTAAGGCTCATCTTGCTTCATGTTGCTTCGTCTTATTTTGTTTTGCCTCATCTTGCCTCATCTTGCTTCATCTTGCTTCATCTTGCCTCATCTTGCCTCATCTTGCCTCATCTTGCCTAATCTTGCCTCATCTTGCTTCATGTTGCCTCATCTTGCTTCATCTTACCTCATCTTGCCTCATCTTGCCTCATCTTGTCTCATCTAGCTTCATCTTGCCTCATCTTGCCTCATCTTGCCTCATCTTGCCTCATCTGGTCTCATCTTGCTTCATCTTGTCTCATCTTGCTTCATCTTGCCACATATTGCTTCATCTTTCTCATCTTGCCTCTTCTTGCCTCATTTTGCCTCATCTTGCTTCATCTTGCCTCATCTTGCTTCATCTTGCCACATCTTGCTTCATCTTGCCTCATCTTGCCTCATCTTGCTTCATCTAGCCTCATCTTGCTTCATCTTTCCTCTTCTTGCCTCATCTTGCTGCATCTTGCTTCATCTTGCCTCATCTTTCTGCATCTTGTTCTTGCCTCATCTTGCCTCATCTTTCTTTATCTTGCCTCCTCTTGCCTCATGTTGCCTCATCTTGCCTCATCTTGCTTCATCTTGCCTCATCTTATCTCATCTTGCCTCATGTTTCCGTATCTTGCCTCATCTTGCCTCATCTTGCCTCATCTTGCTTCATCTTGCCTCATGTTGCCTCATCTTGCCTCATCTTGCTTCACCTTGCCTTTTCTTGCCTCATCTTGCTTCATCTTGCCTCATCTTGCTTCATCTTGCCTCATCTTGCTTAATCTTGCCTCATCTTGCTTCATCTTTCCTCTTCTTGCCTCATCTTGCCTCATGTTTCCGTATCCTGCTTCATCTTCCCTCATCTTGCTTCATGTATCCTCATCTTACCTCTTCTTGCCTCATCTTGCGTCATCTTGATTCATCTTGCCTCATCCTGCCTCATCTTGCTGCATCTTGTTTCATCTTGCTTCATCTTGCCTCATCTTGCCTCATCTTACTTCATCTTGCCTGAACTTGCTTCATCTTGCTTCATCTTACCTCATCTTGCTTCATCTTGCCTCATCTTGCTTCATCTTGCCTCATCTTGCCTCATCTTGCCCCATCTTACCTCATCTTACCTCATCCTACCTAAAATTGCCTCATCTTGTCTCATCTTGCTTCATCTTGTCTCATCTTGCTTCATCTTGTCTCATCTTGCTTCATCTTGCCTCATCTTACTGCATCTTTCCACATCTTGCCTGATCTTGCTTCATCTTGTCTCATCTTGCCTCATCTTTCCTCTTCTTGCTTCATCTTGCCTCATCTTGCTGAATCTTGTTCTTGCCTCTTCTTGACTCAACTTGCCTCATCTTTTTTTTATTATCTTACTTCATCTTGCTTCATCTTGCCTCATCTTGCCTTATCTTGCCTCATCTTGCCTCATCTTGCCTCATCTTGCCTCATCTTGCCTCTTCTTTCCTCATCTTGCCTCATCTTGCTTCATCTTGCCTCATCTTTCCTCACCTTGTTTCATCTTGCCTCATCTTGACTCATCTTGCCTTATCTTACCTCATCTTGCCTCATCTTGCCTAAAATTGCTTCATCTTGCTTCATCTTGTCTCATCTTGCTTCATCTTGCCTCATCTTACTGCATTTTGCCTCATCTTGCTTCATCTTGCCTCATCTTGCTTCATCTTTCCTCATCTTGCTTCATCTTGCCTCATCTTTCCTCATCTTGGCTCATCTTGCTTCATCTTGCCTCATCTTTCCTCACCTTGTTTCATCTTGCCTCATCTTGACTCATCTGCCTCATCTTACCTCATCTTGCCTCATCCTACCTAAAATTGCCTCATCTTGTCTCATCTTGCTTCATCTTGTCTCATCTTGCTTCATCTTGTCTCATCTTGCTTCATCTTGCCTCATCTTACTGCATCTTTCCACATCTTGCCTGATCTTGCTTCATCTTGCCTCATCTTGCCTCATCTTGCCTCTTCTTGCTTCATCTTGCCTCATCTTGCTGAATCTTGTTCTTGCCTCTTCTTGACTCAACTTGCCTCATCTTTTTTTTTATTATCTTACTTCATCTTGCTTCATCTTGCCTCATCTTGCCTAATCTTGCCTCATCTTGCCTCATCTTGCCTCATCTTGCTTCATCTTGCCTCATCTTGCTTCATCTTGCCTCATCTTGCCTCTTCTTGCCTCATCTTGCCTCATCTTGCTTCATCTTGCCTCATCTTTCCTCACCTTGTTTCATCTTGCCTCATCTTGACTCATCCTGCCTCATCTTGCCTCATCTTGCCTCATCTTGCCTAAAATTGCCTCATCTTGTCTCATCTTGCTTCATCTTGTCTCATCTTGCTTCATCTTGCCTCATCTTACTGCATTTTGCCTCATCTTGCTTCATCTTGCCTCATCTTGCTTCATCTTTCCTCATCTTGCTTCATCTTGCCTCATCTTGCCTCTTCTTTCCTCATCTTGCCTCATCTTGCTTCATCTTGCCTCATCTTTCCTCACCTTGTTTCATCTTGCCTCTTCTTGACTCATCTTGCTTCATCTTACCTCATCTTGCCTCATCCTACCTAAAATTGCCTCATCTTGTCTCATCTTGCTTCATCTTGTCTCATCTTGCTTCATCTTGTCTCATCTTGCTTCATCTTGCCTCATCTTACTGCATCTTTCCACATCTTGCCTGATCTTGCTTCATCTTGCCTCATCTTGCCTCATCTTGCTTCATCTTGCCTCATCTTGCTGAATCTTGTTCTTGCCTCTTCTTGACTCAACTTGCCTCATCTTTTTTTTTATTATCTTACTTCATCTTGCTTCATTTGCCTCATCTTGCCTAATCTTGCCTCATCTTGCCTCATCTTGCCTCATCTTGCTTCATCTTGCCTCATCTTGTTTCATCTTGCCTCATCTTGCCTCTTCTTGCCTCATCTTGCCTCATCTTGCTTCATCTTGCCTCATCTTTCCCCACCTTGTTTCATCTTGCCTCATCTTGACTCATCCTACCTCATCTTACCTCATCTTGCCTCATCTTGCCTAAAATTGCCTCATCTTGTCTCATCTTGCTTCATCTTGCTTCATCTTGTCTCATCTTGCTTCATCTTGCCTCATCTTACTGCATTTTGCCACATCTTGCCTCATCTTGCTTCATCTTGCCTCATCTTACCTCATCTTGCCTCATCTTGCTTCATCTTGCCTCATCTTGCCTCATCTTGCTTCATCTTGCCTCATCTTGCTGCATCTTGTTCTTGCCTCTTCTTGCCTCATCTGGCCTCATCTTGACACTCATATTTCTTCATTTTAAGGCTCATCTTGCTTAATGTTGCTTCATCTTGCTTCATCTTGCCTCATCTTGCCTCATCTTCCTTCATTTTGCCTCATCTTTACTCATCTTGTTTTATCTTGCCTCATCTTATCTCATCTTGCTTCATCTTGTCTCATCTTGATTCATCTTGCTTCAACTTGCCTCATCTTGCTTCATCTTGCCTCATCTTGACTCATTTTGCCTCATCTTGCCTAATCTTGCCTCATCTTGCCTCATCTCTCCTCATCTTACCTCATCTTACCTCATCTTGCTTCATCTTGCCTCATCTTGCCTTATCTTGCCACATCTTGCCTCATCTTGCCTCATCTTGCTTCATCTTGCTTCATCTTGCCTCATCTTGCCTCTTCTTGCTTCATCTTGCCTCATCTTGCTGAATCTTGTTCTTGCCTCTTCTTGACTCAACTTGCCTTATCTTTTTTTTATTATCTTACTTCATCTTGCTTCATCTTGCCTCATCTTGCCTAATCCTGCCTCATCTTGCCTCATCTTGCCTCATCTTGCTTCATCTTGCCTCATCTTGCTTCATCTTGCCTCATCTTGCCTCTTCTTGCCTCATCTTGCCTCATCTTGCTTCATCTTGCCTCATCTTTCCTCACCTTGTTTCATCTTGCCTCATCTTGACTCATCCTGCCTCATCTTGCCTCATCTTGCCTCATCTTGCCTCATCTTGCCTAAAATTGCCTCATCTTGTCTCATCTTGCTTCATCTTGCCTCATCTTGCTTCATCTTCCTTCATCTTGCCTCATCTTGCCACTTTTTGCCTAATCTTGTCTCATCTTGACTCATCTTGCTTCATCTTCCCTCATCTTGCCTCATCTTGCTTCATCTTGCCTCATCTTGCTGCATCTTGTTCTTGCCTCTTCTTGCCTCATCTTGCCTCATCCTACCTGATCTTGCTACATCTTGACATTGAACTTTCCTCATCTTGCCTCATCTTGCTTCATCTTGCCTTATCTTGCCTCATCTTGCTTCATCTTGCCTCATCTTCCTTCATCTTGCCTCATCTTGCCTCATCTTACTTCATCTTGCCTCATCTTGCGTCATCTTGCCTCATCTTGCCTCTTCTTTCCTCATCTTGCCTCATCTTGCTTCATCTTGCCTCATCTTTCCTCACCTTGTTTCATCTTGCCTCTTCTTGACTCATCTTGCTTCATCTTACCTCATCTTGCCTCATCCTACCTAAAATTGCCTCTTGCTGCATCTTGTTCTTGCCTCTTCTTGCCTCATCTTGTTTTTATCTTGCTTCATCTTGCTTCATCTAGCCTCATCTTGTCTCATCTTGCCTCAACTTGCCTCATCCTACCTGATCTTGCTGCATCTTGACACTGAACTTTCCTCATCTTGCTTCATCTTGCCTCATCTTGCCTCATCTTGCCTCATCTTCCTTCATCTTGCCTCATCTTTCCTCATCTTGCTTCATCTTGCCTCATCTTGCTTCATCTTGCCTCATCTTGCCTCATCTTGCTTCATCTTGCCTCATCTTGCTTCATCTTGCCTCATCTTGCCCCATCTTGCCTCATCTTGCTTGATCTTGCCTCATCTTACCTCATCTTGTCTCATCTTGCTTCACCCTGCCTCATCTTGCCTCATCTTGCCTCATCTTGACTCATCTTGCTTCATCTTGCCTCATCTTGCCTCATCTTGCCTCATCTTACCTCATCTTGCTTCATCTTGCCTCATCTTACCTCATCTTGCTTCATCTTGCTTCATCTTGCCTCATCTTGCCTCATTTTGCCTCATCTTGCCCCATCTTGCCTCATCTTGCTTCATCCTGCCTCATCTTACCTCATCTTGTCTCATCTTGCTTCACCTTGCCTCATCTTGCTTCATCTTGCTTCATCTTGCCACATCTTGCTTCTTCATCTTGCCTCATCTTGCCTCATCTTGCCTCATCTTGCTTCATCTTGCCACATCTTGCTTCATCTTGCCCCATCTTGCCTCATCTTTCCTCATCTTTCCTCATCTTTCCTCATCTTGCCTCATCTTGCTTCATCTTGCCACATCTTGCTTCATCTTGCCCCATCTTGCCTCATCTTGCTTCATCTTGCCTCATCTTGCCTCATCTTGCCTCATCTTGCTTCATCTTGCCTCATCTTGCCTCATCTTGCCTCATCTTGCCTAATCTTGCTTCACCTTGCCTCATCTTGACTCATTTTGCCTCATCTTGCCTCTTCTTGCTTCTTCTTGCCTCATCTTTCTTCATCTTGCCTCATCTTGCCTCATCTTGCCTCATCTTGCCTCATCTTACTGCATCTTGTTCTTGCCTCATCTTGCTGCATCTTGTTCTTGCCTCTTCTTGCCTCATCTTGCCTCATCTTGCCTCCTCTTGCTTCATCTTGCCTCATCTTGCTGCATCTTGTTCTTGCCTCTTCTTGCCTCTTCTTGCCTCATCTTTCTTTATCTTGCCTCATTTTGATTCAACTTGTCTCATCTTGCTTAATCTTGCCACATCTTGCTTCATCTTGCCTCATCTTGCCTCATCTTGCCTCATCTTGCCTCATCTTGCTTCACCTTGCCTCATCTTGCCTCTTCTTGCTTCATCTTGCCTCATCTTGCTGAATCTTGTTCTTGCCTCTTCTTGACTCAACTTGCCTCATCTTTTTTTATTATCTTACTTCATCTTGCTTCATCTTGCCTCATCTTGCCTAATCTTGCCTCATCTTGCTTCATCTTGCCTCATCTTGCTTCATCTGGCCTCATCTTGCTTCATCTTGCCTCATCTTGCCTCTTCTTTCCTCATCTTGCCTCATCTTGCTTCATCTTGCCTCATCTTTCCTCACCTTGTTTCATCTTGCCTCATCTTGACTCATCCTGCCTCATCTTGCCTCATCTTGCCTCATCTTGCCTAAAATTGCCTCATCTTGTCTCATCTTGCTTCATCTTGCCTCATCTTGCTTCATCTTCCTTCATCTTGCCTCATCTTGCCACTTTTTGCCTAATCTTGTCTCATCTTGACTCATCTTGCTTCATCTTCCCTCATCTTGCCTCATCTTGCTTCATCTTGCCTCATCTTGCTGCATCTTGTTCTTGCCTCTTCTTGCCTCATCTTGCCTCATCCTACCTGATCTTGCTACATCTTGACATTGAACTTTCCTCATCTTGCCTCATCTTGCTTCATCTTGCCTCATCTTGCCTCATCTTGCTTCATCTTGCCTCATCTTCCTTCATCTTGCCTCATCTTGCCTCATCTTACTTCATCTTGCCTCATCTTGCATCATCTTGCCTCATCTTGCCTCATCTTGCTTCATCTTGCCTCATCTTGCCTCATCTTGCCTCATCTTGCTTCATCTTGCCTCATCTTGCCTCTTTTTGCCTAATCTTGTCTCATCTTGCCTCATCTTGCTTCATCTTGCCTCATCTTGCCTCATCTTGGCTCATCTTGCCTCATCTTGCTTCATCTTGCTTCATCTTTCCTCATCTTGCTTCATCTTGCCTCATCTTGCTGCATCTTGTTCTTGCCTCTTCTTGCCTCATCTTGCCTCATCTTGTTTTTATCTTGCTTCATCTTGCTTCATCTAGCCTCATCTTGTCTCATCTTACCTCAACTTGCCTCATCCTACCTGATCTTGCTGCATCTTGACACTGAACTTTCCTCATCTTGCTTCATCTTGCCTCATCTTGCCTCATCTTGCCTCATCTTCCTTCATCTTGCCTCATCTTTCCTCATCTTGCTTCATCTTGCCTCATCTTGCTTCATCTTGCTTGATCTTGCCTCATCTTGCTTCATCTTGCCTCATCTTGCTTCAACTTGCCTCATCTTGCTTCAACTTGCCTCATCTTGCCTCATCTTGCCCCATCTTGCCTCATCTTGCTTCATCCTGCCTCATCTTACTTCATCTTGCCTCATCTTGCTTCACCTTGCCTCATCTTGCCTCATCTTGCTTCATCTTGCCTCATCTTGCTTCATCTTGCCTCATCTTACCTCATCTTGCTTCATCTTGCCTCCTCTTGCCTCATCTTGCTTCATCTTGCCTCATCTTGCCTCATCTTACCTCATCCTGCTTCATCTTGCCTCATCTTGCCTCATTTTGCCTCATCTTGCCCCATCTTGCCTCATCTTGCTTCATCCTGCCTCATCTTACCTCATCTTGTCTCATCTTGCTTCACCTTGCCTCATCTTGCTTCATCTTGCTTCATCTTGCTTCATCTTGCTTCTTCATCTTGCCTCATCTTGCCTAATCTTTCCTCATCTTGCCTCATCTTGCCTCATCTTGCTTCATCTTGCCACATCTTGCTTCATCTTGCCCCATCTTGCCTCATCTTTCCTCATCTTTTCTCATCTTGCCTCATCTTGCTTCATCTTGCCACATCTTGCTTCATCTTGCTTCATCTTGCCTCATCTTGCTTCATCTTGCCTCATCTTTCCTCATCTTTCCTCATCTTGCTTCATCTTGCCTCATCTTGCTTCATCTTCCCTCATCTTGCCTCATCTTGCTTCATCTTGCCTCATCTTGCTGCATCTTGTTCTTGCCTCTTCTTGCCTCATCTTGCCTCATCCTACCTGATCTTGCTACATCTTGACATTGAACTTTCCTCATCTTGCCTCATCTTGCTTCATCTTGCCTTATCTTGCCTCATCTTGCTTCATCTTGCCTCATCTTCCTTCATCTTGCCTCATCTTGCCTCATCTTACTTCATCTTGCCTCATCTTGCCTCATCTTGCCTCATCTTGCCTCATCTTGCTTCATCTTGCCTCATCTTGCCTCATCTTGCCTCATCTTGTCTCATCTTGCTTCATCTTGCCACATATTGCTTCATCTTTCTCATCTTGCCTCTTCTTGCCTCATTTTGCCTCATCTTGCTTCATCTTGCCTCATCTTGCTTCATCTTGCCACATCTTGCTTCATCTTGCCTCATCTTGCCTCATCTTGCTTCATCTAGCCTCATCTTGCTTCATCTTTCCTCTTCTTGCCTCATCTTGCTGCATCTTGCTTCATCTTGCCTCATCTTTCTGCATCTTGTTCTTGCCTCATCTTGCCTCATCTTTCTTTATCTTGCCTCCTCTTGCCTCATGTTGCCTCATCTTGCCTCATCTTGCCCCATCTTGCCTCATCTTGCTTCATCCTGCCTCATCTTACCTCATCTTGCCTCATCTTGCTTCACCTTGCCTCATCTTGCCTCATCTTGCTTCATCTTGCCTCATCTTGCTTCATCTTGACTCATCTTACCTCATCTTGCTTCATCTTGCCTCCTCTTGCCTCATCTTGCTTCATCTTGCCTCATCTTGCCTCATCTTACCTCATCCTGCTTCATCTTGCCTCATCTTGCCTCATTTTGCCTCATCTTGCCCCATCTTGCCTCATCTTGCTTCATCCTGCCTCATCTTACCTCATCTTGTCTCATCTTGCTTCACCTTGCTTCATCTTGCTTCATCTTGCTTCATCTTGCCACATCTTGCTTCTTCATCTTGCCTCATCTTGCCTAATCTTTCCTCATCTTGCCTCATCTTGCCTCATCTTGCTTCATCTTGCCACATCTTGCTTCATCTTGCCCCATCTTGCCTCATCTTTCCTCATCTTTTCTCATCTTGCCTCATCTTGCTTCATCTTGCCACATCTTGCTTCATCTTGCTTCATCTTGCCTCATCTTGCTTCATCTTGCCTCATCTTTCCTCATCTTGCCTCATCTTGCTTCATCTTGCCTCATCTTGCTTCATCTTCCCTCATCTTGCCTCATCTTGCTTCATCTTGCCTCATCTTGCTGCATCTTGTTCTTGCCTCTTCTTGCCTCATCTTGCCTCATCCTACCTGATCTTGCTACATCTTGACATTGAACTTTCCTCATCTTGCCTCATCTTGCTTCATCTTGCCTCATCTTGCCTCATCTTGCTTCATCTTGCCTCATCTTGCCTCATCTTGCCTCATCTTGTCTCATCTTGCTTCATCTTGCCACATATTGCTTCATCTTTCTCATCTTGCCTCTTCTTGCCTCATTTTGCCTCATCTTGCTTCATCTTGCCTCATCTTGCTTCATCTTGCCACATCTTGCTTCATCTTGCCTCATCTTGCCTCATCTTGCTTCATCTAGCCTCATCTTGCTTCATCTTTCCTCTTCTTGCCTCATCTTGCTGCATCTTGCTTCATCTTGCCTCATCTTTCTGCATCTTGTTCTTGCCTCATCTTGCCTCATCTTTCTTTATCTTGCCTCCTCTTGCCTCATGTTGCCTCATCTTGCCTCATCTTGCCCCATCTTGCCTCATCTTGCTTCATCCTGCCTCATCTTACCTCATCTTGCCTCATCTTGCTTCACCTTGCCTCATCTTGCCTCATCTTGCTTCATCTTGCCTCATCTTGCTTCATCTTGACTCATCTTACCTCATCTTGCTTCATCTTGCCTCCTCTTGCCTCATCTTGCTTCATCTTGCCTCATCTTGCCTCATCTTACCTCATCCTGCTTCATCTTGCCTCATCTTGCCTCATTTTGCCTCATCTTGCCCCATCTTGCCTCATCTTGCTTCATCCTGCCTCATCTTACCTCATCTTGTCTCATCTTGCTTCACCTTGCTTCATCTTGCTTCATCTTGCTTCATCTTGCCACATCTTGCTTCTTCATCTTGCCTCATCTTGCCTAATCTTTCCTCATCTTGCCTCATCTTGCCTCATCTTGCTTCATCTTGCCACATCTTGCTTCATCTTGCCCCATCTTGCCTCATCTTTCCTCATCTTTTCTCATCTTGCCTCATCTTGCTTCATCTTGCCACATCTTGCTTCATCTTGCTTCATCTTGCCTCATCTTGCTTCATCTTGCCTCATCTTTCCTCATCTTGCCTCATCTTGCTTCATCTTGCCTCATCTTGCTTCATCTTCCCTCATCTTGCCTCATCTTGCTTCATCTTGCCTCATCTTGCTGCATCTTGTTCTTGCCTCTTCTTGCCTCATCTTGCCTCATCCTACCTGATCTTGCTACATCTTGACATTGAACTTTCCTCATCTTGCCTCATCTTGCTTCATCTTGCCTCATCTTGCCTCATCTTGCTTCATCTTGCCTCATCTTCCTTCATCTTGCCTCATCTTGCCTCATCTTACTTCATCTTGCCTCATCTTGCCTCATCTTGCCTCATCTTGCCTCATCTTGCTTCATCTTGCCTCATCTTGCCTCATCTTGCCTCATCTTGCTTCATCTTGCCTCATCTTGCCTCTTTTTGCCTAATCTTGTCTCATCTTGCCTCATCTTGCTTCATCTTGCCTCATCTTGGCTCATCTTTCCTCATCTTGCTTCATCTTGCTTCATCTTTCCTCATCTTGCTTCATCTTGCCTCATCTTGCTGCATCTTGTTCTTGCCTCTTCTTGCCTCATCTTGCCTCATCTTGTTTTTATCTTGCTTCATCTTGCTTCATCTAGCCTCATCTTGTCTCATCTTATCTCAACTTGCCTCATCCTACCTGATCTTGCTGCATCTTGACACTGAACTTTCCTCATCTTGCTTCATCTTGCCTCATCTTGCCTCATCTTGCCTCATCTTCCTTCATCTTGCCTCATCTTTCCTCATCTTGCTTCATCTTGCCTCATCTTGCTTCATCTTGCTTGATCTTGCCTCATCTTGCTTCATCTTGCCTCATCTTGCTTCATCTTGCCTCATCTTGCTTCATCTTGCTTGATCTTGCCTCATCTTGCTTCATCTTGCCCCATCTTGCTTCATCTTGCCTCATCTTGCCTCATCTTGTCTCATCTTGCCTCATCTTACCTCATCTTGCTTCATCTTGCCTCATCTTGCCTCATTTTGCCTCATCTTGCCCCATCTTGCCTCATCTTGCTTCATCCTGCCTCATCTTACCTCATCTTGTCTCATCTTGCTTCACCTTGCCTCATCTTGCTTCATCTTGCTTCATCTTGCCACATCTTGCTTCTTCATCTTGCCTCATCTTGCCTCATCTTTCCTCATCTTGCCTCATCTTGCCTCATCTTGCTTCATCTTGCCACATCTTGCTTCATCTTGCCCCATCTTGCCTCATCTTGCCTCATCTTTCCTCATCTTTCCTCATCTTGCCTCATCTTGCTTCATCTTGCCACATCTTGCTTCATCTTGCCCCATCTTGCCTCATCTTGCTTCATCTTGCCTCATCTTTCCTCATCTTTCCTCATCTTGCTTCATCTTGCCTCATCTTGCCTCATCTTGCCTAATCTTGCCTCATCTTGCCTAATCTTGCTTCACCTTGCCTCATCTTGACTCATTTTGCCTCATCTTGCCTCTTCTTGCTTCTTCTTGCCTCATCTTTCTTCATCTTGCCTCATCTTGCCTCATCTTGCTTCATCTTGCCTCATCTTACTGCATCTTGTTCTTGCCTCATCTTGCTGCATCTTGTTCTTGCCTCTTCTTGCCTCATCTTGCCTCATCTTGCCTCCTCTTGCTTCATCTTGCCTCATCTTGCTGCATCTTGTTCTTGCCTCTTCTTGCCTCTTCTTGCCTCATCTTTCTTTATCTTGCCTCATTTTGATTCATCTTGCCTCATCTTGCTTAATCTTGCCACATCTTGCTTCATCTTGCCTCATCTTACCTCATCTTGCTTCATCTTGCCTCATCTTGCCTCATCTTGCTTCACCTTGCCTCATCTTGCCTCTTCTTGCTTCATCTTGCCTCATCTTGCCTCATCTTGCCTCATCTTGCCTCAACTTGCTTCATCTTGCCTCATCTTGCCTCGTCTTGCCTCATCTTGCCTAATCTTGCCTCATCTTCCTTAATCTTGCCTCATCTTCCTTAGTCTTGCCTCATCTTGCCTCATCTTGCCTCATCTTGTCTCATCTTGCTTCATCTTGCCTCATCTTGCTTGATCTTGCCACATCTTGCTTCAACTTGCCTCATCTTGCCTCATCTTGCGTCATCTTGCCTCATTTTGCGTCATCTTGCTTCATCTTGCTTCATCTTGCCTCATCTTGCTTGATCTTGCCTCATCTTGCTTCATCTTGCCTCATCTTGCTTCATCTTGCCTCATCTTGCCTAATCTTGCCTCATCTTCTCTCATCTTGCTTCATCTTGCCACATCTTGCTTCGTCTTGCCTCATCTCTCCTCATCTTGCTTCACCTTGCCTCTTCTTGCCTCATCTTGTCTTATCTTGCTTCATCTTGCCTCTTCTATCCTCATCTTGCCTCATTTTGCCTCATCTTGCTTCATCTTGCCTCATCTTTCTACATCTTGTTCTTACCTCTTCTTGCTTTTTCTTGCCTCATCTTTCTTTACCTTGCCTCATCTTGCCTCATCTTGCTTCATCTTGCTTCATCTTGCCTCATCTTGCTGCATCTTGTTCTTGCCTCATGTTGCTGCATCTTGTTCTTGCCTCTTCATGCCTCATCTTACCTCATCTTGCCTCATCTTGCTTCATCTTGCCTCATCTTGCTGCATCTTGTTCTTGCCTCTTCTTGCCTCTTCTTGCCTCATCTTTCTTTAACTTGCCTCATCTTGCCTCATCTTTCTTTATCTTGACACTCCACTTGCCTGATCTTGCCTCGTCTTGCCTCATCTTGCTTCATCTTAAGACTCTTCTTGCCTCATCTTGCTTCATCTTAAGACTTTTCTTGCCTCATCTTGCCTCTTCTTGAGTATGTGTTGATTGGTTTATGCATTAACATGAGTTTAGGTTGCTCAAATTATTCATGCAGAAATTTGAATACATTGCCATGGTAACTGCCAATTGGCCTTTATTTATAGTTAAGTTGTTGTAAATATAAACAATTTCCATCTCTGGATCCCAGTGTGGGTTTGAGAACCAGACCCTATCCTCTGTATCACCATTATTGCACAAGTACAGGATATTTTTCTCATATGGCATACTTTCTCTTCCCTCCCCCCTCCCCCGCCCCCGCACACACTCAAGATAGCGTTGGCGGCTCTGAAGCACAGCGCTGCACACTCTAAAGTGAACGTGGACAGGTGGGTACTGGTAGACCTCTCAGAGTTTCCTGTCAGTTTGCACCACGTGTGCCTGGTACACACACACACACCTTGAATTGTGGGGTTGACACGGGTGACAAGAGGGGTGGAGAGTGGCTATGTTAGTTAGTTTTGTCACTCATTGACTGTAATGCCCTTGGGTATCTTGGTTGTAGGAACAGATGTTTTCTTCATTTAATGGACTTTAGCTGACTCTGTTAGCATGTGGTGTTGTGGTGATGTGTTCGATGTTTTATTGTGGGCATTGTACCTTTGTTGTGTTGTTGCTTTGTTGTTGTTTTGTTGTGTTGTGTTGTTTTGTATTGTTTCAGTGGTGGTTGTGAGCGATGGCTTGGTGAACACCTTCAGTAATAGCTACGCAATTGTGTCTGCCTGCCTCTCTGTTTAGCTACATTCTGCAGACTCTGCTGGGTGGGGAGGAGAGGGCAGCCCGAGATGCGGCCCTAGGCAACTTAGCAAGTGAGCTGAAGTGACCCAACGCCAACAACGGTGTTGGAAATCTGTTACTTCAACAGTAGGAATTTGTCACTTATTTACTCCTCCCCATTGTCCCATTCCTACAGGGATAGAGAAAGCCGTGTTGGCTGTGACAATACCATCATCAGAGCAGGTTAGCAGTGTAACATTGCTTAGTGACTTGATTTGTGTATTTGTGTGTGTGGTGTGTGTGTGTGTGTGTGTGTGTGCGTGTGTGTGTGCGTGTGCATGTGTGTGTGTGTGTGTGTGTGTGTGTATGTGTGTGTGCGTGCATGTGCGTGCATGTGTGTGCAGTGTATCACTTCACTGGTGGCTTATACGTAGATCCGCCCAATTGAGTTGAAATTGGAGAAGTGTCGTAACCAAGACAACAATCCTGACAATGACAGGTACAGACCACACCCATGTTGCTATGGGAACACAATCTCACTAACTCTTTCCTCACCTTGGCACAGTGTATGGCTGGCTGTACAGAGCCATGTGTCTGAGTATGCTTGTGGTCTTATAGACACATAGATGCTGTGGATCTTGAATGTTGATGAGCATCACTCCTTCATCCGTCTGTTCACCCTCCCACCAGATTTTGGAGGAAGAAGAAGAAAGAGGACCGAGAGAGTGAACCACCATCCAACAAGAAGAGGAAGGTGGATGAAGAGGTGAGGTGTGCACTCACTGTCAACAAGCCAAAGGCTCTGCATATACGTATGTAGTACATACGTAGGTGCATACAGTATGCATAGCCCATGTCTTTGATGCTTGTCCTGTGCACTCAGATCCGTCATGTACATACATGTATCTTCTAATATAAAAAGCCGAAATTGTCTGTGTGTGTGTGTGTGTTCACGATACGCGCGCGCGTTTCTTGCTCCAGCGCCCTCAAACTCGCTGTGGTTGCTGGGGGCATCGAATGTCAGGTTATAGCAGGGTTGACGTCGCCTGTCATGCGGTTCGCAGAGAGTTATCCGTCCATTTCTGTTTTCCTGCGCGGATGACAGCCATTTTCTAATTATCGTTCTCTTCGACTTCCGTTTTTCCCTGATTTGATTGGCTGTCGTCCCACGTTCGAATTTAAACCGATAATCATTTTGAGCCGTAGCAGTAACATAGTTGCTGAGGGCATTGGAGGGGGGAAAGGCGTCGGGCCCCGTAGCTCGCCGAAGGCGGGCCACTCTGCTAGTATTATAATAAATGTAACGCATATTTTTGATGTCCAGGATATACTCCTTTGGTTCTGGACGGAATGTCACAAAAAGTGGTAGGATTACAAGGAGGCGTAGCGAGAGTAACCTGGTCGAGCCAAAATTTGGTTTAAAGTCATTTCGTCCAAGTTCTTGCCACTTTATGGTTGCCACCATATCTAAGAGATGGGGAAAAGATTGTGTTTCGCTGTTTAGAAACTCCTCCCTCAATATTCCACCAATCTGCAGCAAACTTGGAAGAGTATATCACGGCAATACAGGGGGTGACCTAAGGTGGTTAGCACTTTCGCTGCTGGACTCTATTAACTGAAATGGATTAACAAGTAAATTCTATGTGCACGGTGTTTTACTGAGAGAGTCTACAGAATGCTCCCAATTAAATAGACAGTTTCTATTGGTTCAACTTCAACATTCAAATTTCAACGATATACTGGGAACCCATCCGAAGGGCAGGTATTCAGCTATTGTGTTAAATGATTTGCACATTGGTGCAACTGTTAGACTGATCAGTTCAGCTGTCAACCAAGTACAGTCTGTCTTCCTGTTCGTCTGTCTGTCTGTCTGTGTGTGTGTCAGTCGTCTGTCTGTCTTTCCACAACTATCTGTGTCTGCCATCTACCTCCCTATATATGTACCTAACACACTAGGACACAGAAGATGTTTTCCAACTAAAAAGCAAAACACTGTGATAAAGAGATGCTGTGATGTCAGTGCTGACCCTGAGCCAAGCTACAGAGTGTACCAGTGTCAGACTATCACAATAACCTGAACATTTCCATAATTATTACAATTTGCAATTTGTCAATGATAATAATTATTGATATTGTACATAGCATGCAATGATGCATGTCAGCACACAACTTGTGCTTCTACTAGTGTTCTGCAGAGGAATGAACACTCTTTGCATAGCATCTCTGCTGTATTGAAAGTGCACCGAAACAAAACACAACAGCAGCAAAGTGAGGATGCATTGCATGCATATCTTGGCGTTCACACGCTGTCGCCCCTGAGTGCCAGGTTGACCATAATATATAGTCACGGGGTGAAACATTATGGCTGGCACTATGCGGAAGCCATTTTGTTGCGCAAAAACACGTGATATGCCAATGGAAAGCGCATTAGGGTATTCCATGTGGGTATTCACAGGAGAGAGGTTACCGTGCAGTCAAAAGAACAATGGCCACTCCAGAGACGCCCGAACAGTTTCGGGGATGGCTCATGAAGTGGACTAACTACTTGAAGGGCTGCCAGAAGCGCTGGTTTGTCCTGTCCAATGGCCTACTCTCATATTACCGGTGAGTATGAGCAGTATTAAACTGGTCGCGCCCCGCGTAGGGCGTGCGCGTCGTCTTCAACTTGTGTTCCATGCAGACGTGTCGAGCGCGGTAGCGGGCTAAGTTCAGAACACGCAGTGCTATGGAGACCAGTGTCACGGCTGTGGCGCGTATGTGCGCCCTTAAGGGCTCTTTAGTGTTCTCTTTCCCATATTGAAACTGATAGTCTTCCTGAGATGCTAACGTAGGCATAATCAACACAGTTAATACATAGTCTTATGTTAATGGTAGCTGTGCATGACGCCCCATGGGGTGTTCTCGATGCACTGTACATGTGTTGACCTTTTTACCAAGGTGAATTAATGGTCTCTAGTGGTATCTAGGAAGTGAAGCCTTGGTTGAATGTATTCACGTCGCCGTTGTCACCTGCTACTTTTCCATGCAGCACTCAAGAGGAGATGGCACACTCTTGCCGTGGCTCGGTCAACCTAGCAGGCGCTTACATTGACACAATCGATTCCTGCAACTTTGTGGTCACCAATGGTCCCAACCAGGTGTTCCACCTTCGGGCACAGAATGAGGTGGAGAGGCAGAGATGGGTCACGGCCCTGGAGCTGGCCAAGCAGAGGGCTATCAATGCACTGGAATCAGGTCAGAGTGTAGTCTAGCACGCTAGCCCCGCTTTGCCCCCAGGCGCCCTGAGGCAGAGTGGGGCTAGCTGGCTAGACTAGTTACAGTGGTGCTGTGAGGGGGTGGGGTAGAGTAGTTGTGTCTGCAGGGGATGGTGTGTGAACAGTTGACATGCTGTGGAGTAGCTGTACACTGTCATCATCTGGCTCTATTTTGGTGCGACTTCATTTCCGCTCCCACATTCATTCTACCCATCGGTCTCTCCCTTTCCCTTCCCTCCTCACCCACTAGATGACAGCGACGAAGAGTCTGTTGCTGGAGACAGTAGCCGGGCAGCTCTCCTCCCCTCTCTCAAGCGCAAGCTGCAGGAGGTGCAGTCAAGTCATGAGTCCCTACTCAAGAACAGCAATGCCTTGCTCAAGAGCCTTGCAGACCTTGAGTCAGGTCACCACCGTGCAGCCACACACGCTAAGGAGAAGCTCACTGCCGCCAAACTGACAGCCAGCTCCTTCACAAAGGTCAGAGAAAGGGTCACATCTGGTGCTAGCTGCATGCAGGGTCTTATAATAACACTGCCTTCTTATAAGTAGACTTCCTTATATGGAATAGCAATAGTCTCCTTACAGTGCCCATTTTGGAGGAACAAATCTACCTGGGTGTGGTTTTGTGGGCTTCCATTAAAAGAGGCTGCAATTTTCACTGGGACATATTTGGCAAATGCATGTTTGAAAGGATAATTTGGGGATTATTTTATAAATGGCCACTCGTTATTTGCGAAGGCCTTTTGAAACTGTGGTTTAGCAAGTGCCATGCATGCAAACTTGACAAGCTTGCGATGAGTGTTTGCTTCAGCTAACATTGTCTGGTATTGATCTGACACTCACTGATACTTTAGCGCTGTCATATTGTATTGTGCGTGGAAGGGATGTATTGTCACTCCACCGTCATACTCCCTTCTCTCCTTATCCCTACCTTTCTGACATCTACAGCTAGCCAGTGAGTTCACGTTGCAGGCAGAGAACACAGAGAAGGCTTGGGAGAGAGCTCTGCGTCGGGAGGTGGACAAGAGAGAGATGATCCTCGACAACATGGAGTCAATGGTGAAGGACATGGTTATCGAAAGGCCCGGATTGCCGTCAAAGGAGCCTGCAGCACCAAAGGAGGATGGCAGTAAGATGGATCTCCCCACCCCGGGGAAGGTGGTCCGGTTCGACTCCCAAGAGTTTGTTGATGGCAAGACTGTCCCACAGACAGCGGAGATGTTAGCGACTTCCTCCCCACACATGGAGGAAGAAGACGAAGAGGACTTTGAGGATGCAGTGTCAGAGTTCCCCATTTCTCAACAGGCATGGGATGCAAGTGAGGGAGGGAAGGATCGCGGCCACAAACGAGTGGTGAGCACGGGATCTATCGTGGGCAGTCACTTGGGTACACTGGCAGCGACAGAGTTGGAGGAGGTGCCTCAACTCCCTGCGGCTGGATTGATCATGGACAATAGGATGAATGTGAGTGTGTGTGTGTGTGTGTGTGTGTGTGTGTGTGTGTGTGTGTGTGTGTGTGTGTGTGTGTGTGTGTGTGTGTGTGTGTGTGCGTGTGTGTGTGCGTGCATGTGTGAGTGCATGTGAACTGATTTGTCTCAGTAGTCACTTGGTACAGTGCACCAGCAGTGTGGTGTGAACCTTCTGTGCGTGCATGTTCCTCTGCATATTTTGTATACACACAGACACCAACTGGACCAGTTCCCAGTTTCAAAGTCGACTGGAAACCGACCATTGCAGAACGGAGGGAGATCATACTAGAAAAGCCTCAGAACCGCCTCAACCTATGGTCCATCATGAAGAACTGCATTGGGAGGGACCTTTCCAAGATCCCAATGCCAGTAAGCGCAGTGACACACACACCCCTCCTGTGTTGATGACACATACCACAAGTGCAATCACCAAAGGAAGACTTCTGAGCAAGTCACATGTGTACGTAGTCTAGGTTGAAACTGTGCAGGAATGCTTTTTCTACACTGTTCCAATCAAGTTGCATGATTGCTCAGAAATCCTCCTACTGTACATTGTGTAGCTGTGAGTCTCTACCAGATTGAGCTCTTTTATTCGTCCCACCAGGTCAATTTCAACGAGCCATTGTCCTTCATCCAGCGGTTCATGGAGGACCTCACCTATGTTGATCTCCTCTCTCAAGCAGCCTCCTGTAGCTCCTCCTTGGAGCGAATGGTCCATGTGTGCGCCTTCTCAATCTCCTCCTATGCCAGTGCTTCGTATCGCGTTGGTAAGCCCTTCAATCCCTTGCTGGGGGAGACCTATGAACTGGATAGGAGGGCAGAGCGTGGCTGGAGAGCGTTCTGTGAGCAGGTGAGATGAACTAGTGTGTGTGTGTGTGTGTGTGTGTGTGTGTGTGTGTGTGTGTGTGTGTGTGTGTGTGTGTGCGTGCATGCGTGCATGCGTGTGTACATATGTGCCTACATGCATGTGTATGTGAAGACATATTCAGTATTGTGAGTGGTTGTAGCACAACTTGAGCAATTTGCTCTCCAAGTCTCTGTGCCTCTCTTCCCTCTCCCTCCCCCCTCTCTCTCCCTCTTCCTCTCCCTCTCCCTCTCCCTCTCCCCTCCTTCTCCCTCTCCCTCTTCCTCTCAGGTGAGTCATCATCCCCCAGCCTGTGCCCAGCATGCAGAGCACGAGGAGTGGACACTCCTCCAAGACTTCTCCATGACAAGCAAGTTCCGTGGTGCATACCTGCATATCCTTCCCAACGGTGTGGCCCACTTGGCGATGCACCGCTCGGGTGACCACTACACATGGGGGAGGGTCAGTACCACCATCTATAACATCATCGTTGGAAAACTTTGGGTGGACCAGGTGAGGGTAAAGGAGGGAGGGGAGGAGAGAGGTGAGGAGGAGTGAGGGGAAGGAAGGGGAGAAGAGAAGGGAGAGGAGGAGAGGTGAGGGGAAGGGAGGGGAGGAGACATGTTACCAGTAGCGTTTCTCTTCTGTGTTGACCTTCTCCTTCTCCCATGACAGTCGGGTGAGCTGGAAATCGTAAACCACACCACTGGAGACAAGTGCTTGCTCAAGTGGAACCCATACAGTTACTTCTCAAGGGAGAGGCAGAGGAAGGTGTGTGCACACACATGCACACATGAAATATTCACACTTGCACTCACTCATATGCACACACACACACACACGCACGCATGCACGCACACACACACACACACACACACACACACACACACACACACACACACACAGAAACATAACTATGCTCCTCCCCTCCCTCCCATCCCCTCCCCTCCCTCCCCTCCCCTCTCCTCCCTGCACAGGTGACTGGGACTATAGTGGACAAGAATGGCACTCCTCACTATGTGGTCCACGGGTACTGGGATGAGTGCATGGGGTATGCAAAGGTCACAGACAGCTCAGGCAAGCACCTTAAGACAGGCCCCTTCACAGAGATCTGGAAAACTCCACCACTGCAGTAAGTCTCATTCACACTGTGGCATGGATATGCATAGGCACACTGTTATGTGCGGTTAGCAGACCTTATGTACAGGGCAGTCACCTGGCATGAGCCTCTAAGATTCTTTTAAGGTGAATGTGGCACTATGCTTCTTAATGTCAGATAGACACCTCCTTTCAAATACTTGTAAGCAGCCTTTCAGTCGGTGCTGCTAAGGATTGTGTGCCCTTCCTTCCACATGCAAAGTGCTAAGCATTGATGTGTCTCCCCTTGTGTCTCTGTGCGCTCAGGCCTGGATGTGAAAAGCGCTACCACTTTAGTCCCTTCACTTGCACGCTGAATGAGATGGAGGAAGGAGTTGCACCTACTGACTCACGGTATAGACCAGACCAGAGAATCATGGAAGAGGGTGACTTTGACAAAGCCAACACAGAGAAGGTGTGTGCACATGTGAAACTCTTACAGATGTGCGTGCACTTGCCAATTTTACACACATACACATTACCTCAAATGTATGTACACAATAATCCTGTCATTCTGCATCTCAGGTTCGTTTGGAAGAGAAGCAGAGAGCAAAACGCCGAGCTCGTGAAGCAGCGGCAAAGGCAGCAGCTGAAGCAGCTGCTCGTGGTGATGAGGACCTGGCCCGGACCCTGGAAGCAGAGGCCACATACTGCCCTCAGTGGTTCCAGAAGCAATTTGACCCCTGCACCAACACCATGGTCCATGTCTACAAAGGAGGATACTGGGAGGCAAAGCGAAAGAAACAATTTCCTTCACTGCCAGATTTATTTTAGACAAGAAGTAGCAATACATTGTATGACAGGTAGTTCATGTTTTGTAAATTAAAATACTGTTCAATATGTGCTATGCACCCTCTAGACTTAACGAGTTTTATTCCGCCCCGCGGCCCCGGTCCCAAAATATATAATTGACCGTTAAAACGGTGCTCTCGCACGACATTGGCTGTCGCTATGCACGTCATATTGAAGAACTGCTCAGAATTCCCACGCTGCTTGCAGTGCTTAGGATTAGGACAGAGATGCCAAAGCTAAGCTTTCCTCTTCAAAGTCATATTTCCTTCGTCCCTCCGAGAAGATTTAAAGGTAATATAAGTCCGTAGCGCGCGAGTAATAGCGCGTATGCGGCGTTGCCATCGTGGTTTTCCTTTCACATACACAAATTTTATATTATATAGCCACGCAATGCGGCACTTCAGAGAACAAGCCGCAGTCCTTCTACCATTGGGTGCAAGCGCCATACTGGAGTAGACTGGAGCAACACAGAATCAGTCTCACCGAAACCAGACAGAAATTCCATGGTATGTGACCAAACCACTGTCTCACAAGCCCACAGACATGCAGTGCAATGTATTCATAGCAACCATCTACAACCTCAAGCATGCACCTACAAGCACTGTGTATCTCATAACATAGTCAAGGTAGCATACATAAATTATATGCCACTTTTAACTAACTGCTGGAAAACATGTTTGTTTGCTATACTAGATACGGACTTGAAGTCACTACAATGTAAACTGCACAATTGGTCAATTGATGACATGGAGACGCTGAGTGTGGTATATCGAACAATTGATCTGAATGAAGATGGACTAATCGACTTCATTGAACTGTGAGAAAGCATTTTTTGCAGTGTGACTGCATGTATGTCACTACTGTAGATCCTGTCGTGTGTGTACATCTCTCCGTGCCACTTGTAGCTGTGCTGCACTGGATGAAATAGGGGACACTTCGAGTGAAGAAGAAAGGCGCAGATACTTCCAAGCTGTGGATTTAGATCAATCAGAGGGAATAGACTTTGAGGAATTCCTAAGTGTTAGTGAATAGTCACTACAAGCGTGTATACATGGTACTGCATGATGCTAAGGTGTGCTGTGATAGTCAGGTGGTCGTGTGCAGAAGGGTCACAGGATGCCTGACTAGTGCTGTGTGGAGTGGAGTGTGTGACATCATCATATAGGATAGTGACTAGAAATATTACTACAGTGGAACCTGCCTGCCTAAGACAGCCAGCCACCTGACCAGTCGCAACAGGCCTTTCTAGAGAGACGGCTGCATTACAGAGGTAGACTGCAATGATATAGTGCTATTTGGGGCCAGGGAGGCTGGCTGTTTAAGAGAGGTGGTTGCATTTCACAGTGACCTTGCAAAGTTTCACTGTATCATGTCAATTTTGCATTTCATGACTTGCTACTGGCACAGTTATGTTGAAGAGTCGTCTAGATATGTGAAATGAATACATATGTCACAACATTGTAGCCCTTGCCTGATTCCAATCTGACCTAAGATTTTTCTGTTATCTTCTCTCCTCCATCCTGCAGCTTCTTGACACCATACAGTCTGAAACTATTCAGACTGGGAACCCTAATCAAGGGCTAGGGAAGCTCCTGAAGCACCAGCAATATGCAAGCTGCATTAATAAGATAACTCAACTGACAGTGTCACAACAGTTGAGATACGGGCTGTTTTAGCTGGAGGAGCTCACTGACAATAACACACCACATTATTTCATACCCGCAGGTTTTATAACCTTCGCGCCAATATTGTTGGTTAATTAGTGCGTGCCTCGCGGAATTTGCGGTTTCTCGGACGTGGCAAAAATCGCGTTCAAAAAATGGCAGACCCTAAGCTTAGCGCAGTTCCAACGGAAAGGGATACGACGCCGGGGTCCTGCGCTGGCTGTAAACAGACAATCAAGGACCGATACCACCTAAAGATCCTTGGACAGCCGTGGCACGTTCAGTGCGTCAAGTGTCACGAGTGCCAGGGACTGCTGAACGAGAAGTGTTTCACTCGCGATTTCAAGCTATTTTGCAAAGCTGACTTTTACAAGTGAGTTACGCATCAAGTGAACCAACCAAGTTGTAGTTCTAGCGTGCATCCCATAGCTTTTCGGGGCGCCTGTCTGTAGGGCAGTAAACGCGGCGAACTTCACAACTGCCTGTCAATAAGCTCACCCATTGCATCCCTAGTGTATCTTTATAACCTCTTTTTATAATTGAAAAAGGCAGGCACCTCTACACTTTTAGTATGTGGGGTTAAGTAGCAATGGTGTAAAGTGTGTTACACACCATCCTGGTTTAATCTCAACCTCACATCTCCTATTCCATATTAGGGTGTACGGTACGAAGTGCCAAGCATGCAAGGAGGGTCTCTGTCCAGAGGACCTTGTCCGCAAGACAGTCAGTGGTGTGTATCATGTGAAGTGCTTCTCATGTTCCATGTGTAAGCGACAGCTGGAGACTGGAGAACAGATGTACTTGGTACAGGTGAGGGAGGGAGGGAAGGGGGGGGGGGCACAGGAGGGTGAGGGAATTAGAAGTGATGTAGCCTGGAAATCTAGATGGTGGAGAGCAGGGCTGTGACATTCCTGGTGCTGAGAGTGCTCAGTTGAACAAGGGTTGCTTGTTGATCTATATACCTCCATCTGTTGTTGGCTGCAGGGAGAGAAATTCCTTTGTGAAGCTGACTATCTGAAGTCAGTTCAGGCGGTTCAGTTCCAGCTTGTGGCTCCCAGCGCAGCTACAGTAGTGCAACAGCAGGGAGCAGACACATCCACACCTGGTGAGTGGGTGGTGGCATTAGTGTGTGTGTGTGTGCGTGTGTGTGTGTGTGTGTGTGAGAGCATGTGTCTGTGTGTGTGTGAGCATGTGTCTGTGTGTGTGTGTGTGAGCATGTGTGTGTGTGTGTGTGTGTGTGTGAGCGTGTGTGTGTGTGTGTGTGTGTGGTTAAGCACTGTAGTCTGAACATATATACATCCTAAGTACACACTGTATTGCCACCCTAGGCTTTACCGTACATGTCCTCTCATGTAGCATGTGTATGGTTCACTGTGATGTCACTTGATGTATGTATCATGTGCATCTTGTTTTTGAGTATCAAGACTATCACTACATCTCCTTTGAAGTGACTCCTCTGTTGTTGTAGCCTGCTAGCTGGTTATTAATGATTGAGGGAGTTTGTGTGGGTGTATATGGTGTGTCTGGGTAATTGGTGTCTGTGTGGGTGTGTGACAGAGAAATGTTAATGTGTGTGTGTTTCTATTACTTGATGAGCAGAGACTGAAGGTGGTTCACTGCTGTTTCTCTCCTCCTGCAGCCCCATCCACTCCTCCAGTTGAGTCTTCACTGCCGTTGGTTGATCCTGCATCTCTCAATGGCAGTGGAGGAGAAGGGGGTAGTGATAACCGGAAAAGAAGGGGCTCCCGTACCACCCTCACTCCCTCCCAGCTTCAGAAACTCAATCAGGTGTACGAGTACGAAGCCCGGCCCACCAAAGAGACAAAGCTGGCACTGTCAAAGGCAACTGGATTGGAGTGAGCTCAACCTAGCCAACTGCATGTTCTGAATGTAGTAGAATCGGCTGTTAGCTCACCTGTAGTTGGGACCATGAAGGACTGTAGTCAGAGGGCTGTCATTATTCTATCAGCTAAATGTTTCAATTTTACTGTGTGCATGCTCACACTTGCAGTGCTCGAGTCATTCAGAACTGGTTTCAGAACCAGCGATCAAAGAAGAGAAAGATTGACACTTCAACTGCAACCAGTAGTAAGCCCCCACCAGAAGAAGAAGGCTCCACACAAGAACAGCCGTAGTGAAATGTAATACACACATACATACCTTCAGACAACTGCATATTTTTATGCCCCGTTAGTTTTGTGTAGACCAAATTATTACATTTTCTGTTGCCTTATTGTATAACTTTGCGCACATGCAATTTGCATTGGGCATTTATACATAATTATACACTACATGTGTGTACCTACAGGCGTGTACCAATGCAGCATCCGTGTGTATAATTGTTATACTACACATGCAATGAAAGTGGCAACTACAGAGTAATAATTATGTATACATACTTGTGTATCATAGAGGAGATGCTTACAATGAATGTGCCTGTACACACTGCAGTATAAGCATTCGCCTTGTTCCCAGGCCCTCTACGTTAATTAGTGGGCGATCTGGGAATGAGGCTAGATAAGCACGCAGTCCTGCACCTCTGTAACTTAGGCACTGATCAGTTGAGGAGGAACGCTGTATACACTTGCGTGCACACAAATTTCAATGTTCAAGAAAACAAGAGATGTATGCACAAGGATGGTGAGTCGTTTCTGGGTAATGTGGAGTGACCCCACTCTGTCCTCATGGACTCCAAGCATGCTCTCCCATCGTGCAGGGTGGGTGTATTATTGGAAGCAGTGTACCAGATCATGAAAGAAATTTTACGGAAATGTGTGTGTAAAAGGTGTCCAAATTATAGTCTGCTGTCATTATTCATACTATTATTATTATTTTATTCTAATTACAAAATAGAACTCATAGGTATTACGTACTTTACATACACAGCGGTAATTATATTGTTTCTATGTGGTAATACCAATACACAAACAAGTGCAGTTTAGCACTGCACACAGTCTGTCACTAGCAGTAACACTGCACCAGATACTAACGTACGTGTGCATGGTTTAGTACACGTGTGCAATTATGCATGACTGTGCTGTGTTGTGTGTCTGTGTAGAGCCCAAATCCGCATGCCCTGAACCCGTGGCCAACCCATAACTGCTGCTAAACCAGTGTCATCTTCTGTGGTGGCCACTTTGCCCCCTTTTGGGACTGCGGCTTCGGGAATGGCTGCGGCTCCTTCTGGAAGACTTGCCGCTGTTCCTGTCCCTGTGCTGGGATCGGTGTTCTCTGCTGTTGTCTCTTTGTCGATGGTCATCTCTCTCCCTTGAATGCTTTCGCTCTCTTCTCCGGGAGCCATCTTCTCTGGAGCGATCCCTGTCCCTCCTCCTTTCTCTGGAACGGTCTCTGTCTCTTGAATGCTCTCTCTCTCTGGATCGCTCTCTTTCCCTTCTCCTCTCTCTAGAACGATCTCTCTCCCTGGAACGACCTCGCTTTCTTCCTTCCCTGGAGTGGCCACTCTCCCTCCTGTTCCTTGAGCGATCTCCTTCCTTTCTCCTATAGTCTTCCCCGGATACACTCCTGCGAGGGGAACTGAAGCAATAGACAGCCAAAGAACAGTAATAAGAAATGCACACAAGTAAGCACTTGTAAACACATACACACAAATATAAACTCACAAATACAAATAAACACACACCTGTGTTCTCCACTCAGTCGTTTTTCGGCTAAGACTTTCTGGAAACAACAAAAAAGAGAAAAAACAGCAATCAAGTTAGTTCGTGTAGCTACAACAATCCACTTCTGAAAGGGTGGAAAACGTGCAACTGTGTCTGTTGGTACCTGAAGTTGACTGCCTCCCGTCGTATTAGTGTCGCAGAGGGGTGCTTCATGATCAGACAGACCATTACAGGTGTACAGTAGTGTGCATGTGCGTGCAAGAGAACTGACTTGCTCTGCATCCAAGCACAGATGGCTATACTTTGGACAACACCGCAGAGACAAAGCTAGAAGCATTGCAGCAATTCTCGTTTCGTAAGCCTCAAACATTCCAATACTAACCTGGACATAGTGCTTGGCTGACGATTGCCTCCTCCCCTCGCCCTCCTCCCCCTCCCCCTGCACCTTCCCCCTCCACCCCCACCATTCCCCTCCCCCTCACACATTCACAGACCTCTCCATGCATGCATAACTGATAACAAACAACATTTTACGAAACAGACACTGCTACGGACATACAATTAATGACACACACACAAGTATATGGAAATGAATTGTAAACGTACTAACCTGCTACAGTGGGCATGCTTTGTTTCTACCACTGCCCGTTCCTGGTATAATTAAAGGGGTCACATCATTTGCGTACCACTAACCTGCAACTCTTCGATTTTGGACCTTATTCTGGCGTATCCCATGTGCTGCTTGCCCTCAAGGTGGGACTGGATCCGCTGTGGAGCGTCATTGATGACGAGGAAACAGCCACACACCCTGCAGACTTCCATCTTCTCGTGGAAGTCATCTGTAGTCTCAAAGCCAGCAATGATTGGCTGCAAGAGAGTGCCAGGGCACAATTAGACCCACAATGCACGTGTGTGGTATCAGTCACTAGACGGTCACACATAATACAGACAGTCAAGGCATTTGTACTACACAAGCAGTCAATTCGTGGTTTGGAAACACTCTGGAAGTTTTTCACTCGCACAACACTCCACATCAGCACTAATTGCACACAAGCATTCAGGTGTGATATTAGCATTAGCCAGCATACCAAATTGGCTAAGTCTACTACTTTCTTCCTTAATGCACAATAGCATTCAGGTGTGATATTAGCATTAGCCAGCATACCAAATTAGCTAAGTCCATTTGCGGTCGAATTTTAACAAGCAAGGAAGTGAAGCATGCCATGACATGATAAATATCAACTCTTCTGGCGTAGCCCATTTCGTACAAATGCACACACCTTCTTCTCCAACATCCTCTCCTTGTCTCTCTTCAGCTGATCAGCATGCTTCATTAAGGACTGTGCTTCGTCCACATTCCCTTCGCTACCACACACTTCCACCTGCATCAAGGAAAGGCCGGGAGGAGGTGGGGTACAGCCCCTTTGAGACATGCATGCATGTAGTCTATATCATGGGAATTCTGAACATGCTCCTTCCTGGAGCAGTGGAGGCATTTAGCCTTTCTGACCTCATCCCCCTCCACACACACACACACACACGAGAAACTAACACAGCACTTCAGTGACGAATAGGCAATACCCACATGGGCAGCATAAAGGAAGAATTGTAAACATTTAGTGGACAGCACCACACGTACATGTGCACACATACTGAATACTATCCCCTCTCTCCCTCCACCTCACCTACCTTCCTCAATGTTTCCTCGATGTCTTCATCAAGCTTCCTTGCTGCCTCAGGATCAATCTCTTCCTTCATGCGCTGCACACATGCAATCGCACACACTCAAGGCTCAACCCGGAATGCTTGTGGTACACCATACAGGTGTCAAGTGACTGAGCCCACACAGCTAACATGTACGGCATGTTAGCTTACTACAACTTGGCAACACACTGCGGCCTTCCCGCATCCTTAACACAGTCACTCACACCCACACCCAACCACACTCAGTCCATCTTCAACACACTCCCTCACACCCACCCTCCATCCTCAACACTCACTCACACCCACCCAACACCTTCAAAACACACATGCCTAACACTCACCACACACTCCCTCACACCCCCTCCAACCTCATTGCTCCCTCACACCCCCTCCATCCTCAACACTCCCTCACAGCCCCTCCAACTTCATTACTCCCTCACACACCCTCCACATTCAACACTCCCTCACACCCCCTCCCTCCTCAATGCTCCCTCACATCCACCCTCCACCCTCTCCTTCTCCCTCTCACACCCCTCCACCCTCACCTTCTCCTTGGCCTTTGCACTAGTGGAGAGCCGCTGCTCACACTGGTCTAGCCTCCGGTCCAACCGCCTCACCAATCCCTGCAAGGTCTCCAGAAAGCTCTCCTCATATCCCAACTTATGCTGCTGACCGCTGTCCTGATATCTACGTATGTACACACATTCAGACACACACACGCACATACTTAGATATAGTCCACATAATTAGAAGTGTCCATAACATTCACAGTTATTGACAACAATAGCTATCTTCTGAGCCTAGGGTTGGCGGTTCAATCGACAGTGAAAGCATTACAGACCACATTGTCAAAGTATATGTGTGTGTGTGATCTATGCATCACTTGTTGTATGCATAACTTACTGGTTCCTCAAACGCTCATCATGGACCTTGTCGCATTGACCTGGGGAGAACAATGGAAGCTGTCATGAACAACAACCTCCTTCCCCTCCTCCTGTCCCTTAGTCTCCCCATTACATGTCAACAGTATTAATATAAACACATACGTATGTACACAGACTTGCTAGCGTCGCCGCGCTCACCAATGTCGGCCCGTGTGTTCGTAAACAGTTGCATCGGACAAAAACCACACAAAAAGTCTTTACAGACCTAAAATGATGGGCAAAAGAAGGGCGCGAGTGCAGTGCATAGTGTGCGTGTGTATGACCTGTACGTGTGATCCAATGGAATCTCCGTCAGTGTATGAAACACGTGCACAACAACGTGTAATATACCACTTACATCATCGTCCTTCCACTCCACTTCGCCAGCTCCCAGTTCTCCGGGCAAAGCGTTTCTGTGCGCTCCCATCAATTCGTCCAGTAAGGACGCGTTTGCCGCCATTTTACGACAATCAACATGTAACTATTAGTATAATATTTACGCCAGTAATTGAATATTAATTAGAAAATTCGCGCCAACTTGGCTTTTCTGGAACACATTTCTACCAACAAATGTATTACGTTGGTAGACATCATCAGTTGCTCTTTTTTATAATTTCTGCTAACATAATGCAATTATTTGTTCACTGCAGATGCCGTCTGGGTCTGACACCAGCCACCAGTGGCCACACTGCAGCCAGCAGCCCGGACTTGATCATGCTGTCCCAGCACATTCCCGCTACTACCTTGTGTACAGTCACACGTGCATCTAGTTCAGCATGCTGCCTAGCATGTATCCTCTATACTCCTGCATGGGATATCTGCTCTATATGTTCACTTTATTTGTTAATTTAATACACCTAAATTTATACTTCTTATAATTCCAAACAATACAGAGAAACTACATAATATTATACATAATATCATATTCATAGGGTGTTCCTGTACAGTACAAAAGGCGCATGCAGGTTTCATTAGGTAAGACCACCAAAGCTAACTGTAACTAGGCCCAGCAGGAGAGCCGCTCCAGCTGCGGGAGGCACGGCTGGACGGCTACTGCTGGACGTACTGCCTGGAGGGGTGGGCAGAGCAGAGCCAGTCCCCTGAATCGTGTCTGTTCTTCCTGGACATGATGCTGCTTCTGTAAGGAGTGAGGGACAGGGGAGGGGAGGGGAGGGGAGGGGGGGACGGGATTGGAGAGAAGAGTGCATGAGTGGTCGCTGAAACTTGTGTTAGTAAACGACAAGTGAACGACACTGACCTGTAGCAGGGCATCTATCTGGTGTGTCCTAATGAGGCGAAGGGCAGACAGATTACTAACACATGGACATGCATGCACACACACACACACACACACACACACACACACACACACACACACACACACACACACACACACACACACACACACACACACACACACACACACACACACACACACACACACACACACACACACACACACACACACACACACACACACACACACACACACACACACACACACATACATACCCAACAGATGTCCCTGCATGCAGGACAGAAGATAGAGCCCCTGAAAGTCTTCCCAGATGATGTAATGGTGAAGAGCACCTGTGTGGATAGCACAAAGGTGTTCACAGAACACATTGCACTCACTGGCACACCAAATGCCACAGAACAGCAAGTCATTAAGCAGATACTTGGCTCCAATAACCGTATACACTTCCTCAGATCAAATAGGACCTCTCACATACTCACTCCTCTACCTGTCCCTCCCTCCTTCAATCTTTCTCACCTCCCTTCTCCCTTTCCCTTCCCCATCTCCACCCCTCACCTCCCTTCTCTCTTTCCCTCCCCTATCTCCACCCCTCACCTCCATTCTCCCTTTCCCCTCCCTATCTCCAACCCTCACATCCCTTCTCCCTTCCCCCTTCCCATCTCCACCCCTCACCTCCATTCTCCCTTTCCCCTCCCTATCTCCAACCCTCACATCCCTTCTCCCTTCCCCCTTCCCATCTCCACCCCTCACCTCCATTCTCCCTTTCCCCTCCCTATCTCCAACCCTCACATCCCTTCTCCCTTCCCCCTCCCCATCTCCACCCCTCACCTCCGTTTCCCTTCCTAATCTCCACCCCTCACCTCCCTTCTCCCTTTCCCCTCCCTATCTCCACCCCTCACCTCCCTTCTCCCTCCCCATCTCCCCCCCTCACCTCTTTCCCTTCACATTCACAAGCCATTTCCACTCCAAGGACGCTGACAGTCACACCGCCAGTTGGAGAGCAAGTGAACTACGGAGCAACAGACAAAACACAACTAATCCTCTCAAATATCAGATCAACTTTGTGAAACTCAAACACTTGGTGCGAACCAACCATGTGTCATTCAAGTACATGCTTACTTCATAGCATCCGCTGCCTCCGCGATCTGGAAAAGTTTGGCCATTAATGTCCCATGTTTGTGTGGAGCCATGTCGCACACAACGTGAAGTGGGGCCATAAGTCTCGGCAAACAAGTTGTCATTGGGCACTACAAAGATGAGTGACACACACACACACACACACACACACACACACACACACACACACACACACACACACACACACACACACACACACACACACACACATCCCAACATACAGTAGTACCCAGTATACAGTATGCAGATGTGTAAAGTCATATGGTGCAGCATGCAATATGACTAAATGTGCTCTTAGGGTGAGTGCAGTCCATGTACAGCGCCACTAGGAGGCTCAAGTGGCCACTGTCAAGTCTTACGTGGTTGGCTGGAAGAGTTGCTGCAGGTAGTGATTCGTCCAGTGTCAAATTTCACCTCCTGTTCAAACGCATGACACACACAACACACACATACAAATGCACTTGAGCAAGTACTTCTGCATAGCTACATACACCACATTATGGCATATAGGTGAATAGTTTATGGGCAATACGTAGCAGATTAATCAACAACTGAATGCAGGACGTTTCGGCCCGAAGACCTTTGTCAGCTGCGTACAAAACACAGCTGACGAAGGCCTTCGGCACTTGAGCCTGTTCTTCTACATTATGGCATGCCACAACCTAATGTTATACCCATGTTTTAACATACAGTACTTACACACTCCTCCCATACCCTAACACCCTGCATATACACAACCATCTTCAATCCATTCTCACCAAGTAGAAAGGGCAGTAATCAGTCAGATCCACACTACCCCCAAAGGTGCTATCTGAAAAGTACTAGAGACAGAGAGAAAGAGAGAGAGAGAGAGAGATTAATTTTTTTATCTTTTTCACACACTGCATGCTTATTTTTTATTAGGAGCCCCAACTTTTAACTGTGCATGTTTTTCTTCAGAACATTCGACAGTGTTGGGAGATAACCTCCACCCACCTGTCCCCATTATTGCATGAGCTTCTTTATTTTTTATACTCAGAAGTTTGTTCAATTATGGTGACACGTTAAATAAAAGAGAGAGAGAGAGAGTGACTTTGCATGTGTGTGAGTGGTTCAGTGTAAAAGGTCTTACCCTATAAATGCTGTCCACAGGTGCAGTGTACTGTACGAGGTTACACCTTCCCACACTGAGGTAGTCCGGTGTGCAGCTGGTCCTAACGCGAGTGGGGCTTTGTTGGTCTTCACAAAATGGCTCCAGCGGCTGACTACACAAAATTGAGCACAACACTAGAATAGACTTCAGAGGACCACGCCCCCTTGTGCCCTGCCCACCTTGCAGTCCGTCTCGTCTGCATCCAGGAGAAGCAGCTCTGCTGTGCAAAGTCACACCCCAAGTTACTACCAAACCTGAATGGGTCAGCATTGGCATAGTTGACAGTGTACCACCTGGTATGGCCGAGGGAGGGAGGGGGGAGAGGACCAGAGGACAAAGGGACACCACATCACGTAAGTACATAATACATGGGGAACAAGATGTGACATTCATACAGGTAGGCACACATACTGATAAATGGACACACACGCACGCACGCACGCACACATGCATACACGCATGCACACGCACACACGCATGCACACACACACTCGCACACACGCACACATGCACACACACACACGCATGCACACATGCATGCACACGCACACACGCATGCCATTAATGTGCACTACACAAGTACTATTTCTAAAGCATCATCACATGCATACCCAGAGTCTTCCAAAGCGGCTAGTGTCATGCGAGAGAAAGCAGGGTTCTGGGTGAGTTGCCCCGTCATTGCTTCATTCTAAAGTAATACAGTTGAGAGTGAGTGGCACAGTACAAGTAACACATGAACATACGTTCGTAGTCTCACGAGGCCAGCCATCTTTCCACTTACACACACAACACACACACAAACACACACACACACACACACACCTCTGTTATCCTCTTCTCCCAGTGGCTGCCTGCTGTAGCAGTCCCACCTTGGTTCTCCAGCTCTAGGCCAGGAAGACTCTGACAGTTAAAGTGTGCTCTTGCCTCACGCTGCACACAGAAGAATATAGCAGTGCACTCTGAGACTAACAACACACAATCACCAAATAGGTCGACAAACACCCGTGTGGTGTATGTGTGACATGCATGTGATCCCATGTGATCCCCATGTGACTCCCATGTGATCCCCATGTGACTCCCATGTGATCCCCATGTGATCACCATATGTATGTTGTATAGGTCCTATGTACCTGCACTGCAGGCGTCACCAAGTACTGGACGTTGTGTGTCTGTGGACCACTGAATGTCTGCCGTGTCACACTCTGAGTGCTGACAGTTGTGTCACCAGCTTGGAACCTGCATGCAGGAAGACAGAGCAACAAACAACAGGCTACTAGTGCGCCAACATCATTTGGTGAGACAGGCCCAGGGAGGCACTATCAGAACCACCCTCCATTAAAGGACCCCAACTCAGATCTCAGCAAAACTCCACTCCTTACACAGCATGTTGCCGTATAACTAATGGTATGCTACACAGTACAATGGCGACAGTCCAGGAAAAGCCCGAATGTCCTGTTCAGGAAGGTTTCCTTATTTCAGAGGTAGTTTTACCTATGTAGATAAGACTGAAGGCATTGTCCTCATTAGAGAGGTTTCCTGAATTCAGTGTGGCCTTAATAAGAGGGCTCTACTGAAATCAGAGCACACTAACAATACATACCATACTGCGCAACCTACACCAAGCCATACCAGACCTGTTCTGTTCTCAGCCCAACTCACACTTCACCGACTTGTGGAGGTCGGCCAGATGCATTCCTGGCAGTGCGTGGCATTCCATTGGAGTCTCTGAAGAATGGAAACAGTGCACTGGAGATGCCCTGCAGTGGTGTGAGAGGAACAGGGAGGAGAGGGTGGAGAGGAGAGAAACATGATGACCAGTGTTCTCTCTAGGCTGTTCTTGAATGGTACAGAACCTATCTTGCCCCTGAAGAGCCCTCCTTGAGGCTATAAACATGGCACTGTACCCTCCTTGAAAGGTACCACTTGTCATGTGGCATAGGCTTGCAAGCACTACTTTCTTTGTCACGAGGCTCTCCATGCATCCTGTCTACTGTTCTGTGCAAAGTAAGATGACACCCTCTCTCACACTCCACCATCCACTAGCCAGTCCTCACATGACTAGTGGTCCAGCGTACTATTTTCATGGCAGAACACTGTCACCACCTCAAACTCCCACCCACACGACTCGCACCCACACACCTCCCACCCACACATCTCCCACTCACACACCTCCCACCCGCACATCACACCAACACACACACCTCCCACCCACACCTCACACCAACACACACACTAACCAGGGCATGCAGCAGCTCGTGCTTCACAGTAGCCTTCAGGTTTCTGCTAGAGAGAGCACCGGGACACAGGTTGACAAAGCCTGCTACTGGTCTGGAGTGTAGGGGAGAGGTTATCCAAATAAGAGCAAGTCTCCAGGGTGCTTGCATGCATGCGTGTGTGGGTGTGTGGGTGTTCATTTCCCAAACCTCCCTACTTGTCATACAGAACTCCATATATAGACACTTGTATTGTCTCTTGCTTCCTTTATAGCAGCTGGCTAGCATTGCTGTGTTCCTAATGTCTCCACTTCCTACTTCGTGTAATGCAATTTCGTACAAGGAGTTGTTATTTGCTCATTCCCATGTTTGCACATAGATGGGTGGATGGGTTAGTGTCTCGGGGGCTAGAATACTTGTGTGTGTGTTTGGTGCCTGTACTAAAGGTTTACATACGTATAATATAAAATACTACGGCTCATTGCTATCTATATTCACACGTGCTCAGGGTGCTGTAATATAATAGCTTGCCATGTGTGTGTGCACTTAATGTTACAGTAAGTGTGTCGTGTATTCAGTCTGCTGGTACAGTAAGTGTGTGTGTATTCAGTCTGCTGGTACAGTAAGTGTGTGTGTATTCAGTCTGCTGGTACAGTAAGTGTGTGTGTATTCAGTCTGCTGGTACAGTAAGTGTGTGTGTATTCAGTCTGCTGGTACAGTAAGTGTGTATTCAGTCTGCTGGTACAGTAAGTGTGTGTGTATTCAGTCTGCTGGTACAGTAAGTGTGTGTGTATTCAGTCTGCTGGTACAGTAAGTGTGTGTGTATTCAGTCTGCTGGTACAGTAAGTGTGTATTCAGTCTGCTGGTACAGTAAGTGTGTGTGTATTCAGTCTGCTGGTACAGTAAGTGTGTGTGTATTCTGTCTGCTGGTACAGTAAGTGTGTGTGTATTCAGTCTGCTGGTACAGTAACAGCCCGTTTACACTACGCGGTGGAACGGTTCTAGAACGGTTCCGGAACGGTTCTTACGTAGTGTAAACGGGCGTGGAACGGTTCCAAAGCGAACCGTTCCGGCTAGGTGGTCCGAACCGGTCCAGAACCGTTCCGTTCGCTAGTGTAAACATGCTACAATAGCTTGACCGCGTGAAAGCTCAGGGGACAACCAAGCGACACCATTTGGATTCGTACGCGGCGAGCTCGCGCGTTTCATTTAAGCAATCACGTGATGCGTTTAACACTACTCACGGCTGTTTCGCCGGGGTAACTTAGTTGTTACGCAACATTTTTGCATTCGAAAAATGGCGTCTTTTTCCCTATGCTAGCAATGTATAACGGATATCATTCCTCCGAGTTTTTCAGAAGAAACGGCTCGGTGCATCTGATTGCTGGTAATTGTTTAGGTATTTTGGTATTGGTCTAATCTTACTCCTTATTTTTCCTGCAGTTTTGAGGAATGTATGTGCGTATGGGCATTTAGTATTAAAATATACACATATTTACAATATAAAACATACCGGTCCTGGAAACCTGCAGAAAAAAAGGAGTAAGACGGGACCCACACCAAAACGTCTGTACTAATACCAACGATCAAATGCTGTATATCATTTTACTAGGAAAACCCGGAGGACTGATATCCTTATACATGGCTAGCATACAGCATGGGCGCCATTTTGCTATTGCGCAAGAATTACTAAGTTGTACACGCGGGATACAAGTGAAACAGCCGTGTACTCGAACCGGTTGTGCCGGAACTAGTGTAAATTGGGGGTGAACCGATGAGAAGCGATCCATGGAACGGTTCCCATAACCGATTCTGGAACCGTTCCGCTAGTGTAAATGGGCTGTAAGTGTGTGTGTATTAAGTCTGCTGGTACAGTAAGTGTGTGTGTATTCAGTGTGCTGGTAGAGTAAGTGTGTGTGTATTCAGTCTGCTGGTACAGTAAGTGTGTGTGTATTCAGTCTGCTGGTACAGTAAGTGTGCGTGTATTCAGTCTGCTGGTACAGTAAGTGTGTGTGTATTCAGTGTGCTGGTAGAGTAAGTGTGTGTGTATTCAGTCTGCTGGTACAGTAAGTGTGTGTGTATTCAGTCTGCTGGTACAGTAAGTGTGTATGTATTCAGTCTGCTGGTACAGTAAGTGTGTGTGTATTCAGTCTGCTGGTACAGTAAGTGTGTGTGTATTCAGTCTGCTGGTACAGTAAGTGTGTGTGTATTCAGTCTGCTGGTACAGTAAGTGTGTGCGTATTCAGTCTGCTGGTACAGTAAGTGCGTGTGTATTCTGTCTGCTGGTACAGTAAGTGTGTGCGTATTCAGTCTGCTGGTACAGTAAGTGCGTGTGTATTCAGTCTGCTGGTACAGTAAGTGTGTGTGTATTCAGTCTGCTGGTACAGTAAGTGTGTGTGTATTCACTCTGCTGGTACAGTAAGTGTGTGTGTATTCAGTCTGCTGGTACAGTAAGTGTGTGTGTATTCAGTCTGCTGGTACAGTAAGTGTGTGCGTATTCAGTCTGCTGGTACAGTAAGTGTGTGTGTATTCACTCTGCTGGTACAGTAAGTGTGTGTGTATTCAGTCTGCTGGTACAGTAAGTGTGTGCGTATTCAGTCTGCTGGTACAGTAAGTGTGTGTGTATTCAGTCTGCTGGTACAGTAAGTGTGTGCGTATTCAGTCTGCTGGTACAGTAAGTGTGTGTGTATTCAGTCTGCTGGTACAGTAAGTGTGTGTGCATTCAGTCTGCTGGTACAGTAAGTGTGTGTGTATTCAGTCTGCTGGTACAGTAAGTGTGTGTGTATTCAGTCTGCTGGTACAGTAAGTGTGTAATGCACTTTGAGTGTATGTGAACACACTATAGTGTTATGGAGAGTATTCACAGGATACAGTACAAATGTTAAGCAGTGCATTGCACGTACCTGTCAAGGTCTGGTTCCAACTGACAGTGGGCAGCAAAGGCGATGATCTGGTTTGTGTTACAGGGTGGACTCCCATCGGCAGCCACATAGAGTACAAAGTCAGCATTGGCTACACCTGCACCACTCGCATATCTCTGGTTGCAGCTGTTACCTCGGAGATTACACTCCAGACATGCCTTGGGGGAATGGAGGATAGGGGGGTGGGTGGAGGGAAGTGGAGGGGATGCAGGGGAAGGTGAGGGGAAAGGAATGGGAAGGGAAGCAGAATGGACATGACAGTAAGCAAGGAATATGCATAGAAGAGGGGGAGAAGAGAGGAAGCAAGAGAGGGGAGGGGAGAAGTGGGAGTCATGTTCTTGACTTGGAATTGTTACAGCATCAGTGGTGTGTCACTCCAAAGGCAACAAATGCAGCTAAAACGACCCCATATTAGAGAAGTGAACTATTCACCCATTGTCAGCACGCAATTTATGAGAATATTAAGCCAGCAGCCTTGCAAGGGTAGTCACACAGCCACCTGTGAGTGGGGGTGGGGGAGCTTACAGATAAGTGGTCGTCAGGCACAGTGACGATGGAACCACAGGGCGTGCTAGCAGCACAAGCACCCTGGCACCTGGTGGCATTCGAGTCAGGGTCAATGAATCTAGCCGCCTGACAACTCCTGCAGAGGGCAGTGCAAGGATTGTGTTGCAGTCTTGCTGGCCATGAGCACTTCACTCATATTCACGCCCACCATGCTGCATCACATGACATGACATCACACTCCATCATATTGCATCATTGCATCATCATCGAATCATATGGTCCAGTAGCTCATTACACAACATCACAGGATATTACGTCACAGGACATCACACATGACAGAGTCCAAGCTACATACAACACGCACGAGTCACACACACACTGATAGCACAGCTCAGGCATGGCATGTAGGGAGGTGTGGTAACAATGAACTGCAGTTATTCTGAACTTCGTACACAAGGAGTGGTGAGATCTGTTCTATCTTAACCCATACAGTAGTAAAATCATAGATACACGGGGTCAAGTATCAGTGGTCAAATTAAGCAACACATACGTACACACACACACACACACACAAACACACACACACACACACACACACACACACACACACACACACACACACACACACACACACACACACACACACACACAAAAACATATGTACACACACATGCATTCACACATGCACACACTTCCCTTATAACAGCTAGCAATACCATTCCATTTCTTCATCTCTCACCTGGACAAGATAAGATTGCCCTGTATGCGTGTGATGCTAAGAGTTTGACTCAGGAAAGAGAGAAGGCTGGGAACAACATCCTCCTGGCATGGAGGTAAGGTAAATTTGAGAGACAGAATATGAAGACTAACATCACAACAAACAGACCAATATCACAACAAACAGACCAACATCACAACAAGCAGACCAACATCACAACAAACAGAACAACATCACAATATGCAGAACAACATCACAACATGCAGACCAACATCACAACAAACAGACCAATATCACAACAAACAGACCAATATCACAACAAACAGACCAACATCCCGGATTGTAGCTTGTAGCTTCATTCCATTTCAACTTCCACTCGGAAGTCAGAATGGAAATAAGGACTGGGTACGAGGCTGCCTGACTTGTAACTTGTATAAAATTATACTAATCTAAAACAGTGATTGCTTATACATCACACATTTACTATTGCACAAGAAGACAGGAACACCACCTGTAGCAGTAACATGGTTCCAATTTGAGTGAAACCTCAAAACAGAGGCAAATGAAGAAGCACACACACAGCCAAAATTAGATCACCTTATAACAACCTGCAATTCTTAATGCTTGAATACTCCTAACAGAGGATGGCTTCAACTGGAGTGTGATCATATCTTAACCACTAGGAGGGGCTTTAGCTATTGGGGTACAATTATAGACAATCAGAAAGAGAAGCAAGTAGAAGAAGAGAACAAGTACAGAAATTATTTAAAAGAGAACAGAACAATGATCGGTGATTGCACTGTTAGGTTTTCACCTGAATAATCCGTTTCTTCTCCGCCCCCAACCTAAAGGAAAACCACAACACAGAAGAAGGGTCAATGCAGTATACATAGCTAACAGTCGCTCCAAGAGGACCCCCAATAGTCCCACAAAGAGACAGGTTGTGAGAGGCTAGCCCATACGCATGTACTGTAGCTTCTGTGCGTCACAGTGCACTCCCCCCCCCCTCCGCCTCCACTCACGCTTGCACTGTGCTGTGATACCATGGTACAATTCGCATCGCCTGGCCCGCTTCCCGCTTTCCCACCTTGTGCGTGGCTTGGTCACGAATACAATATGATACCTGAGATTGTACAAACCATCAACAGCAACAAGAGTATGGCTGTAATGGCATAATATAATAATAATGTATTAGTCACACAGCAACCAGCACACACACACACACACACACACACACACACACACACACACACACACACACACACACACACACACACACACACACTCATACACACACACGTGCACGCATGCGCACGCACGCACACACACACACACACACACACACACACACACACACACACACACACACACACACACACACACACACACACACACACACACACACACACTCATACACACACACGTGCACACACACACACACACACACACACACACACACACACACACAGTGACCGGGGATAGATGCAGCCATATAGCATCTATGATAGCATATCACAGATTGTTGCCCCCTTACATCGCGGTGACATGCGACATTCCGGCATGGTGTTGGTCTAGCCACGTCTTTTGTTACAGTATACCACAGCACATTACAACAGTTGTGACTACTTCCAAATATACCACAGACTCAAACTATTGACGCAACCATGTCTCATCCACACACGCCTGCATCCCATCAACACACTTGTAACTTCTTTACACCCACATGTGTAACACATTGAATATATGTAGGCAGCTGAGAGAGGATTTATATGTGCAGCCCATGGTCACCAGGTGCCCCCCACAACATGTGTATTCGATAACTACATATACACCTCCTCTGTTCTGCTTGCCCCGGCGCACATGCGACCAGCTGCATGCTCATAGGGGTATGCAAAGAGCAGCGGGCTGCGCTCGCGAACGGAACAAACGGCTAACCGCCAAAAACCGCTGCGAACTGGCACCTCCTCCCCCTCCCCCTCCCTCAACCTGCTGCTAGATGGACCCCACCACTGTATCCTGTATACGTACATCTTCCGCCGAAGGAGGAGTGTATCCACACTGTGCTCTTGCACGGAGGGGCGCGACGTTTCCCAATAGGAGACAGAGGGCAAGGAAGCGTCCTAGTTCCATTGCTTGACTCTACTACGGGCCTCAAGGAATGCCTATAAACGCTATGTGTGACAAAGATACAGGATGTGTAGCTAGAGATGTACGTATATAGGAACCGGGGGAGGGGCAGCATCACATGATATGCATGGCATGTGACAGGTAGCGGCAATTTGGCGGTTAAGTTGCAGCAGCACTGGGAATAAGCTCCGAGGCTGTAGGAGCTTTCACTCACACATTCCATCTACCGTACCGCTGTGCACGCGCTGTAATCCGCTGATACCCTGTTCACATCTACGGCAGGTTGTGTGGGAAATTGAGGGCCGCGTGGAGCGAAGGGGTTGATCCAAGCCAACCATGACTTGTTCGGAGCCAGGGCTAATACAAGGTGCACGATTTGATACACACCACAGCAATGCCTGTCGTGTTTAACCAAGTACACTTGTATTTAGACTGCCATGTAGCTAAATATAGTGCAGTGTGCACACCATTCATACTATTAAGAGTGCATAAGTATATTATAAGTATAGATTATTATGTAAGTATATTATGTACTCTTGTTACCATTAAATTGGCTCCTAATTACTTGTACATTCTCAACCAGTATGACTGTGTGCGTGTTTAAGTGGAAGCTATGATTGCTGTTGGACTGCTCAAACTTGCTGGTCATTGCGGTGAAATCTCTAGTCTGGCCCGCTAGACCCTCCTGTTAGCGCCCGATAGGCGCAGAAAGGAAGGGACTTCCCTTCCCTTCCGCACCTACTGGGCGCTAATTGGATGGTCTAGCGGGCCAGACTATGAAATCTCAGGACATGAGGTCAGTGCCTACTGTCCCAACTACAAAGAGATGTGTGTGTATGCCCAACTACGTAGTTACCTCTGAAATGAGGACACCTGTCTAATCAGGGCATGTGGACTGGTCATCAAGGTGTCTGAAATAGAGAGTTCTTGCTGCAGTTGTTCATCATCAGCTGGCAACAACTAAATCTCACATGAATGTGCATGCTTTCAACCAGTCAGTGATGGGTATCTACCAGTTTTGTTTGGTTCCTTCCTGCCTGTTCACCTTGTAGGCAGCGAGGTCCCCCACTGCAGCAGCCTCCCCGACACTCCCTACTGCCCTGTATGCTTTGAGCTCATTATAGAGCCCGTTGTGTATCCCTGTGCCCATGAGGTGTGCAAGGCATGCTTTGAACAGTGTGTTGCCACTGGCAACCTCCACTGTCCTGTGTGCCGACATCGCATCAGCTCGTGGGCGCGTAGATCCAAGCGAAATGGGTGTGTTGTGGATGAGGGACGCAGAAAGAAGATAGCTCAAGGCCTTGAGGAGGCACTAGGTAGTATGGATGCAGCCAGCTGTGAGTTGCAGCAGCACAAGCTACAATACTCTGTACAAAGGTATACAGAGTATTGTCCATTTAACTGTATTAGGGAAAGCAGTGTTAATCTCAGCATTGTGCTGGTGCTTCTTCCAGTGTGAACTTCCTCCCTCTTCTACTCTGATGTGGTTACTAATCAGTGGGTTTTCTTCGTCTGTCTGTCTGTCTGTGTGTGTACGTGTAGACCCTAGTCCAATGATGCCTGTGGACCCTGTGCGGGTTCTCTGCTCTCCGGGACAACTTGAGCAGGAGTACAAGACAGAAATGAGAAAGGTTAATGGGAAATTTAAAGTTGGTTTAGGATTTTGATTCCTCCTATTTAGTTGGCATTCATTGACCATTAAGCTCCCTCACACACACGCACACACATGCACTCACTACCTGCCTACGTACTTCCTGCTTTAGAGTATGATTAGTTCAAACAATTTGGCACCCAAACAGAAGTATTCTGCAACACATTACAATTACTTCTGCTCCAACCTGCAGCAAACTACTCTATAGTTATTGTCAGTAGCCAGTCTTATGCATGCAGCCTGAACAATTTAGTGTTGCCCTCTGAGTGCATGGGCAGCGTTGATTCATGATCCTCTGCTTCATTCTAGGTGAAGGAGGAGGAGGAGGAGCAGATACAAAAGGACAAGGAGCAGGCTGAGAGGCTTCAGAAAGAGGAGGACACTGTGATGGTCAGTAGTTGCGTCACCTCCTGCATCCAGCATGCACTTCTTGCAAGTTCTCTTTAACATTATACCTTACAACAGTAGTGGGTCATTCTAAGAATTCATGACTGGTGCAAATGTGCTAGTTGAGAATGAGTGTTCAAGTGTGTTACGTATGTGAGTCTGGGTGCTTAGTGGTAAGTTTGGAGTGCACTAACTCTCTTACCTTCTCTACATGCCCCTCTGCACAGATGGCCAAATGGCAGCAAATGAAGGAAGATGAGAGCCTGGCCCTCAAGCTCTCCCAAGAAGGAGAACATCTCTCGGAATGTAAGCTGATGTATTAAATTTGCATTGTGTGGTCCTATTTGATTGTTTAGACCACCATGCGTACCTGCTGTGTCAGTCCACTATGTGCATGGTGCTGTTCGAATTGTGCATCTCCTCACATCCCAGCTCCCTGTAGTCAGGCACCTTCCTCTGGACCTAAACGACATGTGCTCACACCAAAGTCCTTCCTAACCCAACCAGCACAGAAGAGGCCAGTGCAGGACAAGGCTGGAAGCAGGGCGAGTAAGAAACCAAGTGCTACCACTCCGCAGTCCCAGAGAAGAAAGAGTGAGACTGCCTCTGGAGTTCAAAGGAGGAGTGAAGGCTATTCAGGAGTTCAAAAGGCCCGTTCTCCTGACACCACAGTGCACATTGGTGTGCTCTTCAACCAGGAGTGGGAGAGACTGAATGACTCTGATTATTGTCTAGCACTGAAGGTGAGGGAGAACTTGAGGTCTGAGGAAAGAGCTGAACGCAGAGGTCCCTGTGGTAATATAGGAGGGTTGCAGGGGAAGAAAAGCAGCCCTGCTCCAACCATACTGAAGTTCTTTGCTAAGGAGCAAGCTTGATTGCATATCTCCCTTGATTTCACCATTTCTGCTTTTCTGTGCTGTGAATTTGACTGTAATGCTGTCCACGTGTGTTGTTTCTGACTGATTTTGATCATTTTGCTTTGCATGGTCATCCTGTAACAGTCTCCGCCCACTGAACCAATCTGCAAACCTTTTCCATCTGTTAGTTCTGTACATAGATATACATCAGTTACGAGTCTTTTTTACTTGTGATTTTATATCTGATATGCACAGGTTAGTGCACAATGTAAATTATTTGATTTCACATTAAATCTTCATCCATAAAATTGCTTTGATGTGTGTAGCTCTGCAGAATCTCTCTTTAATTTTTGTAGCTATGCAGCTATAGCTAGCTGCTTAAAGGGGGGTTTCTTGAGATGCATGAAAAACCTCCCCTCCCTACACCTGTGTGATGCTGAAGTAAGTTGTAAGCCTAAACTGGAAACCTCCCTTTTATATAAATTCCTGGGTATTTGCCCCCAGGCTTGCACTATTGTTTGAACTGAAGCGCAGCATGCATGCCATGCAGCTGGTATATACTTTATTACTGATCTAGATCTCTATGCTAAATTACTGTATTAGTTAACATCAACTCATGTTAAAAACATGCACCATACATTATAATACACACAATTGCAAGTCTACCGAACTGCATTCATGGAATTACACCAAATTCCAACAATTCATGCATGCAGAACATTCATACATACATACATACACGGGACATACATACACAGACCTGCATACAATGATGAACTAAAGCGTGATTGGAAATAATATTAAATAATTAATAATTACAGAATGGAGGACATGAACAGCTGCTGGTATAATCAAAGTTCAAACAGTTGAGTTTATGTCAGTTTTTGGGTTGAGAGTAGCAAAGATGAGGTAACCAGTGTGCCCAGCAATGATCTTGAGGGGCTGTCCTGTTACCACTTCCCTTCGTCCCGCAACTGAAGTGGATTTGGAACTACTCACATCCTGAGAGGACAATTGGTTTGAATCAGTTTCCGTTTCCATGGCACCAGCTTCACACGTTTTCCCCAGGTTAGGGGATACCATAGCCGTATTCCTCACTTCATAAGGTCTCAATAGACACTCCATCACTTCAACAGCTACACAGCATGCAATTGGGAGGGAGAAGATTGAGAGGGCTCAAGGAAAGACACAAGGAGCGGGGACAGAGGGCCCATGTAAAGCTCACTCTAGATGATGTCACTAACATAAGTAGGCTCTTGAATCAAACAGAAATAGAAAAATGAGTTCAGGCTGTGGGAAGTACTATACAGTGAATCTTTTTAAACCTGATTTGAAGAATCCTATATTGAAACCCTTTAGCCAGGACCTCCTTTCTAGGCCCAGCAGCAATGCCAGTTTGACCTCCCATTAGATTCTCAAACCCACTGCTATAGACAGGCGACTGCATTGCAGAGGTATAGCGCAATGCATTGATACTGAAAGGACCAGTGGGGTGCTGGCTGCTTTAGACAAATGTGTAGCTGCCCTTTATACAGTGAAGGGTTCCGGTGAAATGCCCATGGTTCAATGAAGGGTGGTATACAAACCCATTTAGAATGCACAATTGCATGCATGAAGTTGCCATGGTAATGTAAGGTTGTATACGCACCAACAAACCCGCTCTCTCTGAGCTTCTCACAAGTTCTTTGCACCTGTTCAATGCATGGAGAGAACGAACCCAGACGCCCTCCAGACCTCTGCAGGTGTGCGTGTGTGTGCTGTGTGTGTGTGTGTGTGTGTGTGTGTGTGTGTGTGTGTGTGTATTAGGAAAATGAACACAGATAACCAGAACACATCAACATTCCCCATATCCCATTAGATGCACACACACACGCGCACGCACACACACACACACACACACACACACACACACACACACACACACACACACACACACACACACACACACACTTTTTGCTGCAAAAAGCATATGTTTGCAGAATCATTCTGAGAGATTAGTTGGAGCATATCTCACTATCTTATAAAATTTTCAGGAATGCCTCTGCATAAATCATTTGAAATTCCATAATAGCTTCTCTATGGGAAATTAGAACACTTATGGTAGTTGATTCATACCTTAATGGCCTCTCGGCTAGTGTCCACTGCTCTCCACGGCTCAGGTAGATCCAGGAACACTGCAAGAAAGACAGTCAGGTCCAACAGGACTATGCTAAGACATGTCCTCCAGCCTCTTAGGCACTTACACAAAGAGCACTGTTCTATTGCTCACATGCGTAAAACACTGAACAGAACGGTTATACAAACATTCATAACTTTATGATAAATAGTGGCCTACATTACAACTCACACTGTTAAGAGTACATTAAGAGGGGAAATTACAGTAGTCCTCAGTATTGTAGATAGCATGCATTAGGTGGTATACCTACATCCCCTCGCTACTTACAACACACGCACACACATATATGACCTATGTACAAGAGTCTCTGCTGTAATCAGCTTCAACCAGGGAGGATTCAACATTCTACCCAGCTTGACAAGGTAGTGAGTGAGTTAGTGGGGGTACCTGCATCTGCTGTGTTCTTCATGTCAAACCCTTCCTCACACACATCACGATGGGTGACGGTGATGATCTTGTCCAAGTGATGAGAAGCAAACTCAATGCTACAGAGGGTGGAGTTATTAGATGGAAGGGAGGGGAAGGAGGAGGGGAGGAGATGAAGGGGGGACAGTGGAGATAGGGAGGAGGGAAGGGAGGACAAGGAGGAGGGAGGTGAAGAAAGATAAATGAAGGAGAAGGAAAGTGTGGTTGAAGAAGGGGAATCATTGCACAGTGAGAATTTAAGACTTAGTGCAAGCGAAGGAAGCACCAGATGTTGAAGGAGACAGTGACCCCACCTTGCTGTCTCTGCTCTCTGTTTGTGAAACTCAAACGTGTAAAGGTGGCCATGTGGTGCGACAGTGCGTGCAATGGCGTGCGAGACAGAACCACTGCCAGTACCTGTGGATAACACACAACACACACACACACACACACACACACACTAAACAGAAGGACTGAATGTCAGCACACACACACACACACACACACACACACACACACACACACACACACACACACACACACACACACACACACACACACACACACACACACACACACACACACACACACACACACACACACACACACACACACACACACACACATACACACACATGTACACACATGTACACACACAGTATATACACATTCTCACCACACTCGCACACAACTGATCCTGGTCTCAGCTCCAGCTGAAGCAACACGACACTAATATCCACTGAATACACAATCTGTGTGCGGTGGGGGAGGGTCACTGTCCACAACTCCGGAGTCGGGTGGACCACGCATACCCACGCCTTCTTGTTCGTAGTGTACACCTGGAGCCAACACATGGCAGTCCGACGTGAGCAGTGGCAGCTTCGAAAGAGCCACATTTCTCCCACATGACATGACGCTAAGGGAGTACAGGCTAGGAGGATTCTCTTGCACGCCCCATCCTCAAATACACTCACTTTGGTCCCGTACTTCTTCCCAATGAGGTGGTTGTGCGGTATCGCCCCGCCCTTCACCTGCAGCACTTGGCCAGAGGACACCTTAAGGGGCAATGCGTCCTGTTTGCCCTAAGGATGCATCCAAAACTCACGCATTAATCCATTCAGCTTTAAATACAGCAAGGCAGATCCAGGAGTTGAGTTAAGCAATGTGCTAATCTCCTTCTGGCTAAGAGAAACGTTTAACCATGTCTATATATAGAGTAACAGAAAGTATCTGGCTTACTTTGTAAACGATTGCAATGTCTCCTTCTTCAACCCTCTGCTTGTACTGCAAGAAGCTCATGTTCTTTAGCAAAACGCTCTCACACGACTAAACACGCAAACGCAAAACTCCCACGCAAATAATTACAAAAAGCAAACCGTGCATAAATCCCAAGTCAAAAGTATATGAATTGCAATTGGGGTAATGAATGATTCAGTCTTCGACGTTTCCTGAGTGAATACTGCTCGACCGTCCATACCCGTTGAGAGAGACACTTGCTTCCTGCATCACCTGCTCGGGTGGAAGTGATGAAATGAGGTAGTCAAATGGAGCAATGTCACATGTCCTTTGGAAGCTCCTTGGTTCGTTTTCCAGTGTAGGTGGCGTGACAGTCACTGATGTGTCAAAGAATTGTGTGTCCAAGGGGTTTGTCTGCAGTGGAGTGGAACACAGGAAGAGAGAGTATTGGCAGAGGAAAGCAAGATGAAGACATAAGTGGTACAGGAGGCTAGTCTTGCAAGCGTTCCTAGTTTTGCACAGAAGAAGGCGAATGAATTGTCCTGGGTGTGCCACAAGGAGTAGTAGGAGCTTGAGGGACAACCTCAATGACTGCATGCTGACAGGCAAACTAAGGGCGTAAACAGAGACTGGCAAGCTAGGAAGACAGGGAAATAGTAACACACACACACACAGGCACACAGGCACACACACACACACACACACAGGCACACACACACACACACACACACACACACACACACACACACACACACACACACACACACACACACACACACACACACACACACACACACACACACACACACACACACTAGGCATGTACTACGGTACTAGGCTGTTGCATGGCCCCGTCCACAATGTACAATACTCAGACAACATTGGGGCTGTGTACCAGTGAGAGAGCTAACGGACTGACTAGTTTAGGTCTGAGCGGTGGCTTCACCCGTCGCATCACCAGATCCTCCCACTCCCAAGTGTTGTTCTCTCCCTCGTACAGATACTGTGCATTCATGGCTCTCCCTGCAGGGGGAGGGGGAGGGGAAGGGGAGGGAGAGGGGGGAGAAAAGGGAGGGGAGGGAGAATGGAGGGGGAGAGATGGGAGGGGAGGGAGAAGGGAAAGGGGGAGGAAGAGGGGAAGGGAGAAGGGGAGGGGGAGAGGTATATATAGATGCTCCAATCTGTGAATGAGACACAGCAGTGGAACAGTTCACTGAAGCTGAAGTGTTACAAGTGCAACAGGCAAAACATGTGAATCTTCCAAGAGGCATCTCATTTGATGATGAGTAGCCGTGAAACAATCATGCTATTCTGCTCAATGTTCACATGCACGGGACACACACTGTACCTACATATAAATAACAAATATTATTTGCAGTGGAGCCTGGTTGATACGGCAAACCTCTCTAATGAATGCCTACCGTCACAGCTACACAGAATTGAGTACAAAGTGCTTTTAAAATTCAGGACACCTCTCTAAGCAGGACATGTGGGTCTGCCCTAAGTTTCCAGAATAGACAGGTGTCACCTACATACATACACACCTCAGACCCCTTGCCCCTCCCCTTTCCTTCCTTTAACCCTCCCTCTCACTCCTCACTGACGGCCTTACGTCTTAGCCGCTTCATAACATCTGACATGGTGCCCATCCTCCCCTGTCTTGATCTCCCGCCTTGCTGCTGCACTTCCTCGTACCGGATCCGTTCCTCATCGCTCAGAGGAGAGCAGGAGAAGAAAGGGTGGCTCTTCATGTCTTCAGCACACACCTCCTTCTCAGCACCCAGTAACCGACTCCCCAGGCGCACGTCACTGTTCCGTTCAATTAACTGGAAAGAATGAACAGAAACAGGAAGTTAGGGTTGGAGGCTCCACAGTGAGGGTTGGAGGCTCCACAGTGAGGGTTGGAGGCTCCACAGTGAGGGTTGGAAGCTCCACAGTGAGGGTTGGAGGCTCCACAGTGGAGGGTGGAGGCTCCGCAGTGAGGGTTGGAGGCTCCACAGTGAGGGTTGGAGGCTCCACAGTGAGGGTTGGAGGCTCCGCAGTGAGGGTAGGAGGCTCCACAGTGAGGGTTGGAGGCTCCACAGTGAGGGTTGGAGGCTCCGCAGTGAGGATAGGAGGCTCCACAGTGAGGGTTGGAGGCTCCACAGTGAGGGTTGGAGGCTCCATGGTGAGGGTTGGAGGCTCCACAGTGAGGGTTGGAGGCTCCACAGTGAAGGGTGGAGACTCCACAGTGAGGGGAAATATGGCTAAAGTTGCTACATATTCAACTGTTGAACTCACTTTGGTCAGTAAATCCCTAGCCCGTGGAGATATGATCTCTGGATACTCCACTGTACCTCTTAGTACACTGCGGTACAGCTCAACACGGTCACTGGACCGAAAGGGTGTCTGTAGGGGGAGGGGCAAGGAGGGGAGGGGAGGAACAAGGTGGGGTAAGGAGGTGAAGGGAAGGAGGGAGAGGGAGGGAGGTTATTCTAAATTGCTGCAACATTTGGTGCATACATACACGCACACACACACACACACACACACACACACATGCACACGCACACGCACACGTGCACACACACACACACACACACACACACACACACACACACACACACACACACACACACACACACACACACACACACACACACACACACACACACACACACACACACACACACACACACGCACACACACAGACTGTTCACCGACCACAGGCCACCAACCTCTCCTGTAAGCATTTCATACAGCAGGATACCAAGGCTCCACCAATCAGCTGAATAAGTATAGGGTTGTCCCCTTAGCACCTCAGGGGCCATGTAATGTGGAGTGCCTGAGTTGAGGGAGGAGAGGAAGGAGAGGGAGGAGAGGGAGGAGAGGGAGGAGAGAGGGGAGAGGGAGGAGAGGGAGTAGAGGGGGAGCTACTGTGACAGCTACAACATGTTCAAGAGAACACACAAAGAGATATTCATCCATCCGCTCCAGTGTGCCGCACAGAGGCAAAGAAAAGATATACATACATCCTTCTGTACGTATGTGTGTATGTATGCGTGCGTGTGTGTGTGTATGTATGTATGTATGTATGTATGTATGTATGTATGTATGTATGTATGTATGTATGTATGTATGTATGTATGTATGTATGTATGTATGTATGATTCAAACACTTCATTTCTTGTCTGAACACTGCCTCACCAACAAAGGTACTTGTTCTCTCATCTTGTTGCAGCTGCTTTGCGCTTCCAAAGTCTACCAGAACTACATGGCCATCTTTGGACAGCATACTGTTCTCCGGCTTTAGGTCTCTGGACAGGGAGGTTGAGGGAGAGATGGCGAGGGTAGGAAAGAGGGAGAGAGAAGGGAGAGAGGGAAAGAGAAGGGATGGAGTGGACAGGGGAGAATACAGGAAAAGCAATGAGAGGAAGGTGAGTAGTAGATGGGAAGAATAGGTAAGGACAGGAGAGAGGAGGAGAGGGAAAGAGAGGGGAGGAGAGGGGAGGAGAGGGGAGGAGAAGGGAGGAGAGGAGAGGAGAGGAGAGGGGAGGGGAGGAGAGGAGAGGGGAGGAGAGGAGAGGAGAGGGGAAGAGAGGGGAGGAGAGGATAGGACTCCCCTTAACGCACCTAATACACTTCCAGGGGCTGCACAAGGACAGTATTAAACAAAGTGACCATGTCCCTCCTGGTCTTCCCCACTTTGGCTCACCTGAAAATGATGTTCTTGCTATGAAGATACTCAAAGGCAAGGATAATCTCCCCTGTGTAAAACCTGGCCACAGGCTCTGAAAACCTCTCAAAATGGTGCTTTATCGATGAATGGAGAAAGGAGGGAAGAAAAGGGGAGGGGAGGGGAGAGGTGTGGTGTGGTGTCGGATGGAGGAACACAGGAGTGTGCAGAGGACAGTCTACTCTGTCAGCCCCCTAGCTAGCCAGGCCCCTTCCAACTTCCTTATGCAACATAAAATGTCTGGAAGAGGGTCTGGGTTACGGCAGACTAACTGTTACCCCCAGTGGGCCTCCTGCTCTGTATGAACCTGCTCTTATATAAGACAACGGTTATACGGCCCTAGATAGCTAACAGCCTTAAAGGGGAGTTACCAGTGGCCATTCCTTCTTTTGGTGTGCATACTGCACCACCACCCACCACATACATGTACACATGTATACCTCTTCTCAACACTACAGCACTCTGATTACGCACTCCCCCTCACCTACACCCTATATAGCTACACACCTGCACTATAAACACACACACATGCGCGTGCACACACACACACACACACACACACACACACACACACACACACACACACACACACACACACACACACACACACACACACACACACACACACACACACACACACACACACACACACACACACACACACACACACACACTTCCACAATAATACTATAATGCATTGAAAACGAAGCACTTTCACTAACAGCTACAAATGGTTCAGCTGAATTGAGTGAAAGACACGTTTGTGAGGACAACTAGCCTTTGAAGAGGTGGTCACATACTGTACAAGCACTATACACACACTTGCTACACCTACAAGACATTCTTCCTCCTTTCATCCGCCTCCTCCATCCTTCTCCTCTGCCCTCCCCACCCTCTCCAACTTCCTCTTCCCCCTTCCCTCCTCTCTCCCCCCTCCCCTCTCCCCCCTCTCCTCACTCCCCTCCCCTCCCTCCCCTGTCCACACTCCCCTCTTACCAAGTGGAAGTGGAGGGACCCTCCAGGGATGTAGTTGAAGACATAGTACAGAAAGTGGTCATCTTGAAACGTACACTGCATTGGGCAAAAGACAAGAGAAGATGCTACATGTACGCCCTTCACACTATGCACACGCATGCACGCACGCACGCACGCATGAGCGCACGCACGCACACATGAGCGCACGCACACACGCATGCATGAGCGCACGCACGCACACACACACACACGCACACTCCTCATGGATTCTCACATGTAAAGTGACACAGTTGGGATGGCGAATTTTCCTGCAGAGAAACGTAGGTTGAGAGTGAGAACAGCAAAAACACTTCAATATGGCGGTACCCTAGCATAGCACACTTGTCACCACATGACAATGTGTGACACACAAGGGACCACAGCCGCTTCACTCGTGAACTGCATACAGTGGATGCAATTGTGAATGTGGATTGGCCACATATACTTTAATTGGATTGTGTTATTGCTACAAAATGGACTGCGTGCTCTGCATTAATGCACTCTCATTAGTAGACCATAAAGTGAATACATGAACCTCCTTACTAGACTAACACCTAGTCACCATTTAGGTGATGCTACCCGAGCCATGACAGGACCCTCCCTCACACCTCACACACAGCAAGTGGCACGTCTGTGATATCAGTGATGGCCGCGAGCAGTTTTAACGCATCTGAAGGTGCTCGTACAGTATAATATAAGAGATAGTAGATAGGGGGCTGTAGGCCGTATACAAAACATACACGCTGTATACTGTACTTATGTTTCACATGTTGTAGGTTGTGTTAGATGCATCTACCTCTCTACTCTGGACATCTTTGGGACAGTTTGGGGCTAGCCCAAGTGTCCTGATTAGAGAGGTGTCCTATTTTGGAAGAACACACACATTCCTGTTATAGTCACTGAGGCCTTACAAGAACAGCTGCAAGTGCTGTGTGTGTATGCGATGTAACTGAATCTTTGCAAACAATTCATCATAGTGTTCAAACACAGCCACCACACCATGTACAATGGCTGCTTCATTGTATGTACAATGGCTGCTTCATCGTCTGTGCGTGTGGTGTGTGTGTGTGTGTGTGTGTATGTGTTGTGTGTGTGCGTGCGTGTGTGTGTGTGTGTGTGTGTGTTGTGTGTGTGCGTGCGTGTGTGTGTGTGTGCGTGCGTGCATGTGTGTGCATGTGTGTGTGTGTGTGTGTGTGTGTGCAGTGTATCACTACACTGGTGGCTTATACATAGATCCGCCCAATTGAGTTGAAATGGGACAAGTGTCGTAACCAAGACAACAATCCTGACAATGAAAGATACAGACCACACCCATGTTGCTATGGGAACACAATCTCACTAACTCTTTCTTCACCTTGGCACAGTGTATGGCTGGCTGTACAGAGCCATGTGTCTGAGTGTGTGTGTGCATGCATGTGTTAGCACAAACCTCACTTCATTAATTTAACGAACTACTCACCCATTGCACCCCTGACCCCTGTACAAACACACACATCAGAATGTGCCAACAACATAAATACCACCTCAACTCACCTCAAGATACGCACTTCTGCTTTAATCTGTTCTACCTGCTTGTCTGTGTTGATCTTGGCTTTGGGTACAATCTTCATAGCAAACAGTCGTCGTATTGGATGGTGCTCCGCTAGAAACACCTACACATGGACAGGTACAGACACGTGGACTCACATGCACGCACACACACACACACACACACACACACACACACACACACACACACACACACACACACACACACACACACAACACACACATACACACACACACACACACACACACACACACACACACACACACACACAAACACACACATACACACAACACACACACACACACACACACACACACACACACACACACACACACACACACACAACACACACACACACACACACACACACACAAACACACACATACACACACACACACACACACACACACACACACACACACAAACACACACATACACACACACACACACACACACACACACACACACACGCTCACGCAACACAGTGCACAATGCTCTTGCTGAATACATTGCTCACTAGTTTCACAATGAGTGCCCCCAAATAACTACTCACAACATTCAGACACAAGGTATTATTCCAATGAAACGTGACAGGAAATACAAGAGAATCGTGCTATCCGCAAATAACACGGAATGACAACACTAGCACAAGAAATTAGAAATAGTAACCAATATTCCAGCCATCTCCAAAGCAGACGCACGAGTATAGAGAGTGCGTGCTCCGTCTCTCTTGGACAATCATAAAGGTACCAGCTCACCCGCCCAAAACTGCCCCGACCTATCGTCTTGTGTAGGATGAAGTCCTCGAAACGTGGAGGCTTCCCTGACGGAGTGACTAGAGGCGCCTCGTACGCGTTTCCTACGGCAACACGCTGTGTCGAGGAGATGGCTTGGTTGTAGGACACCGCCAGGCCTCTGCGTCCGGACAGGACCCTATACCCATCTCCTTGGCGCGAGGTCCGCGGACGAGAGACGCAGCAAAATAGCCCACTCATTCTCTTCGTCCACCATTTGCAGAAGTCAGCTGATCACCGTGTGGGCGGGGCAAATTTACAAACCAACCAAAATTAGCGCGGGCATTCACTAAACGCATAAAACACACATAATATTATGCATGCTTCGGCCGGCGCCGGGTCAGTGCATTTCAATTACTAGCTGCAGCTAGTCCTTTGGAGGCCACATTTGCGCCAGTTCCTTGTGTCTGCTTTGAGGAAGCCACAGGGAGAGAGCCTTCAGCAGGTCTATGCAAAGGAAGACAGCACAAACAGGATTACTAACTGTGAATGAACTGTGCGAACACTGCATCCAGCAAAATGCTTGGGAACTGGCACACTGGTGGCATACACTCAAAGAGTAATCAAGTAAAGTGTGTGTGCTACAATTAGGTTTAGAGTCTCTCCTTATGCGTGTGCCACACAACGCATGTATGTACAATAGTCACACGTGCACCCCAGTTGCAAGTCCTTCCCTATTCTCCTGTTCTTGTGAGAGAGGGTGGGCAACACAATAGCTAACGAAACAAGTCAGCTGAATACACAAAGGATGCATATACTACTCACACTTTGGCTCATCTTTCCAAGCCTTCTTTAAATCTTCTTTGCTGGCCACTTTCTTGGCCACAAGTGCCGACAGAAGAACCTCTGTACATCTGTGCAGCCTGGGACAGCGTGATGAGCAAGAACGCAGTGACACCACAACCACACTCGCTGCTATATTAGTATACACTAAAGTGATATATGCCAACACACTGCAGTGCTCCAATGCAGAGGTCCCTCTGGTGTAGGCAGGGGGTTCCGATACAGAGTTGCCATGCAATATGCTTATAGAACTGGGCTCTGCTGTATGTTTATGACCCCGCCCACCCACTGCAGGCTCACTTTCCCCAACTCTTTGTCATGGAAACTGGAGTGCATAGTAAATCAGACTGGAATCTTTTGAGGCTTTTAAACACCTGCACACACAGACACAACAAGGTATAGTAGATATTACAACACTACACCACATGTACACAACAACAACACATCACAATGCACCACAACAACAACACATGACAACAATGTAACACAACAAGACATTACAATGCATCATCACATCACACTAGTAATCATGAAACAAACACACACACACACACACACACACACACACACACACACACACAGACACACACACACACACGCACACACACCTTCCCTTCCATGAGAAACTGTCCAAAGAGCTTTAACTTGTCCATTCCCTCAGGGTGTGGCAGGTCAAGGGAAGAGATGGGCCAAGCATGCACACCTGCACACAAGTGAGCAGCCATTGACTGTTATCATGGAATTGCACATAACAACTGCAAAGTTACATAATTTACAGTGGTTTCACGATTTCTAGTCCGATCGACATTTGCGCACTGCACTCAATCACGTGAGTAAAGTAATGGAAGGATAGGTTCACACATAAATCGAAGCATGTGCGAGCCTATCGTTCCAATACTTGACACACATGATCGAGTGCAATGCACAAATGTCAATCGGAACTAGAAATCGTGAAACCACTGCAACTAATGTACAAGCTCCAATTTTCACATAACTTCATACGTATGTGTGAATTTCACGAATTGGATGGCATTTGCAAAATGAAGTCCATTGAAAATACACTGTACATCCAGCTATATCGCTATAACCCCATGCATGCACCTTAACAGGTGGCCATTTGGAAAGTAAAACACAAAGTCCCATTCCAAACATGCCCATCCTGTGAAAATCAATGAGAACATGCTAGCAATTTGCGTCATTGTGACATGAGAGCAGCTGCTAAATTATTCAGCAAGGGAATGTATGGCCACAGCATTTAATTGTGATGTTGTCATAGCAACCAGTGAAGTAGTGCCTCACCATAGTTACTGGTCATGTGACACCTCACAGTACCACTGCTGACATCAAAGTACGGTGGAGGGTTGGGCAACGGTTTGGAAAAAGTACAGTACTGGGGAAGGAGGAGGGGCAGCCACTCCTCCTCGATGGCCGTCACACCTACCAGGAAGAAAAATGGGGACAGGGCAGAAGGGGTGAGCTAGACAACATTTCAGCTTCAGTGGTGTGCTGTGTAGCTGTAGCAGCTAACCTCTCATGTGTTTCTTCTGAGCTGTCTCTATGATTTCTTGGTAGATGACAATCTCGGGCAATGATTTGACCAGCACTGAGCCGGGATGGAGGAAGACTGGGTCTTCACACAGAGTGCACTGAGGGTGTATTGAGGAGGAGGGAGGGGAGAGGGAAGGGGGAGGGGAGAGAGGGACGGGTGAAGAGGAGGAGTAATGAGGGCGACAAAATGGTGAATGTGTAGGAGGGTGTGGTATGTGTGCCCTGCAACACAGCATAGTGCTATCACCTGGTAAGCATGTTTGAGCCTTCTCTGCTCCTCCTTGTCGAGGTGACTTGTCCTAACCCTCCTACAGAGGCACAAGATAGAAGACAGAGGTGGGATTGAACGCAATATCTGTCGACAGCTCTCAAGAGGAGATACTGGAGCTGGTGTACACATTTCTGTGAGCCTTCAATATGGCATGCTTACAGTTGCCATGGAGACATACCTAGCAACGTGGTCCCCCAGTCCGGAGAGGCATATTTGCCGGAGATACTGTACTTGCTCCTCTGTTGGGGGAGGCATCTTGGGGTCCACACACAAGTCCACCCCCGGACACACACTGTTCACTGTAGAGCAGGGAAGTGGAACTGATGAATTCATAGAATAGTACCACAGACTAGTACAGAAAAGCATAGGAAGCAAAGAAAGACAGAAGGAAAAGGTACTGTGTATGCATAGGAAAATGGAGGAGAGGAGGAAGCGGAGTAGGACAAGGAGGAGGAAGGGGAGGGGGGCTCAAAGAAGGTACAGGCATGGGGAGGCAAGAGGGAAGGCAAGAGAGAGACGCACCCGTGTTTGTGAGCTGCACCCTCAGCTTCCCAATCTCCACCATCGCTTTATGCCTCAGACCCCTCTCCCAGCAGAACTGACTGCTGCAGCCAGCAAAGGCCGCTGCTCCCACTGCCTTCAGTAGCACCATCAGGTCACCCAGGAGCAGTGATTCGCCCTACAGGAAGGGGCCACTGGAGATGATAAAGTGAACACTAAATGTACGGATATCACTGTAACCTGCACTATGCGTATCAAGACCACTGAAATGAAGCAGAACGCAGAAATGACATTTCTCCAACACTACTGTACATCTCCTCTGCCATTTTCCTTTCTCAACTCCCCACCCCTCTCCCCGCCCCTCTCCATTCCCATCAGCCACACCCTCCACACCTGTCCAGCCCACGTTCTCCTCATTGCAGTAATCTTGCTTAAGTAGTCCTTCCGTTTCTCATCCTACAAAGAGCAGCAAAGGACAGGAACACTGACCTACAAACTACAGGAACGTTTAACGCCCAACTCTGTACAGCGTTACAATGCCAGCTATACATACAGATCACCACATCATCGTACCTCAGCTACCAGCCCAAAATCAGATTCAACAAATATCTCCTGAATTGAGAGCAAGACCAGACAACATTATTACTTTTGCACATCATCGAGGCTTCTGCACCTGCTGTCACTTAATCTACTCAGACAGCGTGATCCCTCGCCTCCCCCCGTTCCCACCTTGACACTGAGCGCAGACACAAGCGCTACCATATAAGGTAGGCACTGGTGCTGTTGGCTGAGGCAGAGCATCTTGGCGTAATGTGGTGCCACTGGGAACTGTGCCATCGTCTGCCCCAGTGGTGTGATGTGAGCGGCGCCTGCATCCTCGCTGGTCTCCGCTGGCGACAGTGCACCCAGCAGTATGAGCCTGCGCTCTGCTGACTGCGTGCAGCGTGTGGTGTGTGAGTGGGACAGAGAAGTGTGAAAGACGAGGGATAAAATTAGGTCACAAAAACAATGAGGAGGAGGAGGGTATAGGCTCTTAGCAGCTGCATGTTCGCACCTGTAGAGCCGTCATGTCTGGAAGTGTGGGGAATGGGAAGTTCACCACCTTGTCAATGTTCAGGGCCTACGTGACCAAACACGAGGAAACAACAGCACATTACAACCATGCATACAGGACAAGACAGGACACAGGCTACAAGCCTTGGTCTTGTGACCTAGTCCACTTCCTTCATGGAACAAATTGTTACCTAATGCCCAATAATACATACTAGTGGAGGATACAAATTTGGCTACAAGACTTATGCCACATGTAAACAACGTGCGTGTGTCTTAGTGTGCACCTTCATTTGCAGCATCAGGTCATCTGCTGGTCTCCTAGTGACCTCAGGGGAGGAGAACTGCTCAAACTCATTTTGGAAAACGGCCGAGGAGTAGAGACGATAGCAGTGGCCAGGCTCTGTTCGACCTGCCCTTCCTGCTCTTTGATTGGCCGATGCCTTGGACGTCCATTCCACCCTACACATGTAGTATGTGTACATTCACCTCAGTACATACAGTCACCACTTCAAGGTGCACCATACCTGAACTGTGACATTCCTGTCACATTGTCATAATGCCGGCTCTTGACCTGAAAGAGGGTTGCAGTCAGGCTGACACACAACACTCAGGGCAAATGCACGAGGTGAGAGGTGCGTGTCCACCTGTCCTACAACAGTTGTACCTTCCTTCTCGCTCCCTCCCTCCCTCCCATCCGTCTTCCCTCTCTCCTTTCTCCATTTGCCCACCCTCCCTTCTCCCCTCCTCCCTCCCTCCCTCCAGTGAAAGGCCTTACTCCACATGCAAGCTCAACCGACAGATCACATCTGCTTCACCAGACTGACCTTTCCTGTGTCCACTACGTACTTGACGTTGGGTATTGTGAGCGATGTCTCAGCAACATTAGTCGCCACAACACACAACCTAACACCGTCAACAGGTGTTTGAAAGACCTGCCACAAGATGAGGGGGGAGGGAAACGCAGTGAAAGGGGTGGGGGAGGGAAACACAGTGAAAGGGGTG
>OZ025890.1:847457-992457 GCA_964019415.1 Ianthella basta | reverse complement strand
TGTGTGTGTGTGTGTGTGTGTGTGTGTGTGTGTGTGTACATGTGTGTGTACAACATGTGTGTAGAAAGCATACAAGTGTGAGACCAGCTGTTGAAAGTGAAGCATTTTCTACACATCCAGTTCATTTTTCACCCACCCCTCTCCTAGACAACTACACCTTGGAGCTGTGTACACCAGACAGCAGGCAGTCCATAAACACTTTCAGGTGTACTCAGAGCATGACCATCCCATCCACTTTCAGTCAGTCTGTAACACACCAGCTAGTGCACACACACACACACACACACACACACACACACACACACACACACACACACGCACACGCACACGCACACGCACACGCACACGCACACGCACACGCACACGCACACGCACACGCACACGCACACACACACACACACACACACATACACACACACACACACACACACACACACACACATACACACACGCACACACACACACACACACACACACACGCACACACAGGCTACAAACCACCAATTGCACACCTGCACATCAGGAGTACGATCCACTGGAATGTACACAGAAGGTTGAGGCTTCCTCCTCTCCCCTTCCACCACGCCTGGCACTGACATATCATCCTTCTCCACTACAGGCCTCTTCTCCACTGTACTATGTTCACCTTGCTCCTCTGGAACCACCAGTACAGGCTCCTTCTGCAGCTCTTCCTTGTTCAGCAGATCTGATCCTCCTTCAGGAACAGCCACACTTTCTTTTTCACTCCCACTGTTTCCTTCATCTGAGAGGTAATCTTCCTCGTCAGTCTCGTTGTCATCCTCTGAAGGCATATCCTGACTGCCATTTTCACCACTCGGCTCCTCCGATCCACCTTGATGGAATGGGGCTAAAAGGATCTTCTCAGCTCGGAGGGACCGCCTCTTCCTCTTTTGCTTTCTACTCCATGTTGTTGTCAATGGCAACAACGGTTTCAGCAGGGAGGTCTCAGAATGACATGGAGCATGCAGCAATCTGCAATGCAAGCACAAATAGCGTGGAAGAAAAGCATTCCACTTCACAACAATGAACAAATCCACGACTACTTGCAAACCAAGGGCTCTTGTCTGCTGCAATTCATCATGTTTTGTGGCATGTGGAGAAGGGCAAGTGTCACTAGCTCCTAAGCAACACAACACAACACAACACAACACGACACAACGCAACACGACACACACAACACAATAACATACGACACAATAACACAATACATTAACACAATACAACACAATAACACAATGCAACACAACACAACACAATACGACACAACTCAACACACACACAATACATTAACACAATACAACACAATAACACAATGCAACACAATAACACAATGCAACACAATAACACAATGCAACACAACACAACACAACACAATACGACACAACTCAACACACACACAACACATTAACACAATACAACACAACACAATGCAACACGACACAATATAACACAACACAACAGAGCACACACGCAACAGACCAGAGCACAACCTGTACAATGAACTTAGACCTCCTACATGGCACACCTACAGAATCACATGTATGCACAGCTTATCAGCACACCATGCCACATTCTACCAACAGTGTTCCGAGTAGAGTGCATACATAAACCAACCGGGGGGTGGGGGGACAGTTGCAGTGGTAGGAATTCAGTCAAAGCTAACACTTGCCTGTGGTGCACTTCTGTGCAGGTGCAATTAAATTTAATAATTAATAATGGATATTAATTAATCGGGAATAATTTGGGGTATTCATTTAACTGCCATTACTAACTAAGGCAATGCTACTTAGATTGGTGTGCACTAGGGTGCACCACCACATGGCCCCTCCCACCACAAGGTCCCTCCTGCCACAAGGTCCTCTCCCACCACATGGCCCCTCCCACTACAAGGTCCCCTCCCACCACAAGGTCCCCTCCCACCACATGGCCCCTCCCACCACAAGGTCCCCTACCACCACAAGGTCCCTACCACCACATGGCCCCTTCCCACCACATGGCCCCTTCCCACAACATGGCCCCTTCCCACCACATGGTCCCCTCCCACCACAAGACCCTCCCTACCCTCAGAGTCCAGCATGCTATACTCTGTGTGCGTGTGTGTGTGTGTGCATGTGTGCGTGTGTGTGCGTGTGTGCGTGCATGTGTGCACTATACAAGTGATGAACACAAGCTGAAGTTGCCTGGCAACACACCAGCAATCAAATGCATACCCAGCCACTCCATTCAGTTGGCAGCATTTGGTTATACAGTTAGGTACCACAACTGTGGGAAGACCCCACGGAGAGGAGAAAGGGAACACTTACTGTACAGGAATGCACTGCGTGTGGCCATGCAGTGCAGCCCTGCAACTGCCACACACAGTCAAGTGCCAGCATACAAACGTGAAGGAAGACAGGTGGCATAGTTCTGACTCTGAATCACTAAAGTCTTCTCAAAGTCAAATGTGAGTACTGCTGCTTCAGTACTGCCAGACTATACGCTGTGGTGCTATGCACACATTTCCTACTGCAGCGAGAACTATCTCTCACGGGGTCACTGTGTACTAGGGTACAAGGCAGCCACCGTGTTAAAACAGCCAGCCACCGTGTTAAAACAGCCAGCCTTCCTGGCCCAAGTACTAGCACTAACATCACAGTCTACCTCTGTGGCATAGCCATCTTTAAATACGTAAAGGCCAATTAACCAGTGCACAGGCGGCTACCTTGACAGGTCCACTGTACCATAGAGCAATGATCGTATCACAACACCTTGCATGAGTTCAGATCCAGTAGACTGCCATGATTGGGCAGTCTTGCAGAGCAGCAAGCTCAGCTCAGCCCAGAGAGGCTCAGATTAGCTGAGTTCTTGTGCACATCAAGTCCACACTCATTGGACAAGACTACTCCAAAGGGAATTTCCTAGGGTTAGCTATGTATTTAGAGGGAAGGAGAAGCTCTATAGCTGGCTTTAAGTCTACCACTGACCTAGCCTCAATGTCTCTCTCACAATTACGAACAAAGGGATGAGGTCTAGTGAAGACTGACAACTGCCAGGTACCAGCAGCAGGAGATGTGTGTGGGGTGTGGGGTGGGTGGGACTGTATGTGTGTGTGTGTATGCATGTGCGCCCCTCACTGTGAAGAGCTCCTCTTCTGTCCAAGTGTAGCTGAGGACTGCAGCAGTGCTTGCTCTGTTGCTGCAACTTGAAACTCTGCCAGTTTTGACAGCAGCTCAGCACGCTGTGTGGAGAAGCAAAGGAAAACAAAGTCTCCAACAACGTGCGTCTATGTGTACCAGCAAAGCCATTGCATTGTATAGAAGTTGAGGGCCTGCATGAGCAGAACACAGAACAATGGACCCACAATGTCTGCAATGTGTCAAATCACACAGAAGCCTTGTTTACTGTGCTCTACATACAATGTTTCCATAATTTGTACCAGGTAGGACATCCCCTTGGACACCATGTCCAACTACACCCATGTCCAACCCACATACTACACCCCTACACATACAAGTACAACAACCGGTTAGTCCAACATAATGCTGGACAAGCATTCTACTAAAAATGTCTAAAAATTAGGATGTTTTGGGCACACAGAGGCCAGAAGGTTGGTGGTGTTACTGCAGCTGCACACAGCCTGAGAATAGCTGTCCTGTGTTGACACAACAAACAACAGAATCTTTTGTGCTTTAATGACTAAAGTGGCGAAGAAAGACTGTAATCATTATATCAGCATCTCACTGTTCACTGTTGCCTGTCACCTTGTTAGCAGGCATACAAAGAGTAGCAATCTCAGCATTTTGTGCTATTCACAGGAATCACACCCATAGCCCACACACTTGGAATATGGCAACATGGCTTCCCGCCCCCAGTCTAAATAAGAGTGCTCCCCCTTCAAAGAGGAGGGGTTGAAAGGAATTACAAGCTGCTCTGTTTCTGAGGCTGAGGATATCAAAAAGTGCCAAACACGTGTGATAAGGTAGATAAGCTAGTAGAGTGACGATGCCAAAGTTTTTGACCTTGGCAAGGGCAATTGTAGAATGACAGAGCACATGTATGCACCTTGTGTGCTATAACAAAGGTGTTTTTGGTGCAGCAAAAACAACACTTTACCAAACATGGCTTAACCAATGGGAAAGTTGTCCCCGTGTTGGTAGTAGCAATTGAATCATATGTGGCCATCACGCACACCAGTGTCAAAACATATGTTGAGTTGAATTCACACAAACAGAGGTGCAGCGAGGCAATTTGAAACAAAATATCCCATTGTTTAAGAACAGGTGCACATTTCGCACAAATCATGTCACATAAGTACACCTATTATTACCTACAATGTAAATACATATGTAGCTCACATCTGATTGGTCCATTTCAGACACATTTATAACAAGTTATAATTCACTTTTATCCCAACACTGGAAGCTGGGAGCTAGCTCTGAGCACATGCTCCCCATTGCTGAGACTGCTGCTATTGTTGTACAACAACACACATTCCATGACTCCCAAAGCACATACATGCAAACACACAGTAAACCATACCATAGCATCTTCTACACAAGCTTGTACCCAGAATACATACATTGCAAATAGCAATTGTACAATTAGGCAACACATAATACATTCTGTCATGCCTTACAGTGGTCCCTGAAAGTGAACACAGCAAAGGACATTGACTTTGTGACATACACTTTATGTTCAGTGGAAAGGGTGGTGCAGTTTGAGTGCTTTGTCTGCAGGTGGAGTACCTTAGCTTTCTTCTCTTTAGTCTCGAGTACTTTTCTGAGTCGCTTTTTCTGCTTTGGGTTAAGCTTGGTTCGTTTCTTGCCAGGAACAACAAAGTCTGCTTCATCTTTCGTCGAAGCACCTTTGGAAGGCAGGGCTACAAAGTTGGTGTCACCTCCTTGAGTGTCATGGGCCTCTGTCGCATCCTCTATGAGACTGCTGAGGTCAGTGATTGCTGTTTTGCGCCCCTTAACAGTCCGTCTAGCTTTCCAGTTATATCCCCTTTTCTTTCCAGCAGACATCTCGAGGGGGCGTGTCCAAAGAGAGAGTCAAACCCTCATCTACGATTGCTGTTTACTGACCACACCGGCATCCTTTGTGAAGCCAAATATGGCAGTCGAGTTATTGTAGCACGGGACATGGGAGGAGTGAACTAACCAAAGTTGCTACATATCTCAGCATAATCCGATGCTGCATTTCCCACTGATTGCCGTGTGGAGAAGGAGATTTGCTGGCCGCAGTTCTGCGAGCGGTGCTGAGCCAGCGAGTGCCCTTTACCTCGCTGGAAGACCTTTGACGGGATCGCACGCGACCAACTGACCTGACACTTCCCGCGCAGAGAGCGCACGTGTCTTTGGGCATCTACCATAGGCTGGGTTGTGATACGGACAGAGTTACAGCCTCCTAAAGGAAGTAGCAGTGCTGGCGTGGTAGGAGGGACTTTCCTTACCGATCGCTGTGCAGAGAAATGGTCAAGACGACAATGTCTTTAGGGGATGGAAGAGGGAGCGAGAACTCCATCTCTATTGCTCGCAGTAAACTACAAAAGTTGCAGTGCCTGGTCGACCTCACGCACCAGAGCCTTCAGTCGGCGAGATCGTCTCGTAGCGCCAACGTCCATCTCAAGTGCTCTCAGATTCGCATGCAAGAGGTGAGTATATGCTGTCCTGTCACCGCCTTCTTCACCGTGCACACTCAATTCAGCCCAGCACTCAGTTTCCAGAATCCTAGCTGTGCTCTGAGATGAGGGGCTTACATATATAGGCTAGTGAGTGTGGCACATTTCATTTCATTGTATGTAGCACAAGCTGTACAAGTACTTTGCCAGACAGCTGGAGGTGAAGCACTCTGCCATGGAAGAGGTGGAGAGTGGCAGCGAGGACTACTCCGTTGCAGAGGAACAATTGGATCAGTTGCTGTCCATGGATATGTTTATGGATGTTGTAGGAGTGGACCAGAAACTGTTGCCGGTGAGTGTGTCAGTATGTTTGTGATTTGTGTGCACATGGCAGGCATATGTTATCTGTATGAGGTGGTAGTGGCAGTGTGTGTGTGTGTGTGTGTGTGTGTGTGTGTGTGTGTGTGTGCGTGCCAGCCCAGGCGATGGAGCCCCTAGTGGCTGGTAGCTGGCATGCTTGGATTTTCCCTGTGGAGGAGGGTAACTCACAACACTACCTACCTTAACTTACACTACCCTTTGTACAACAAGAAGTGTGTGTGTGTGTGTACCTGTAGATGCCTGGCTCTGTTTTGTTGTGGGAGTGTGTGGGTGTATGTCCGTGGATGTGTGCATGTGTGCGTACAAGGATGTGGGTGTGTATGTGCATGCATGCAAGCAGAGTGTGGGCGTGAATGTGTGTGCGTGTACGTGTGGACAAGTGGACATGTGTATGTACGTGCGTGCATACACATGCAGGTGTCAGTGTGTGCATGGGTTTCCTGTGAGCAAGTCTATTGACTCAGGAGAGTGCAATTCATGCACTATAGCAGAACCCAAGTTTAGATACATACGTATCTCCCCCCCTCAGTAACACTTAGGTGCTAAGCAGGTGTGAATGCCTCACACTTGCTTCTGAAGAGTGCAAGCGACTGTGGTAGAGAATCCTCCTAGGTGTAGCGTTAGGCTGTGTGCTTTAGTTGAGGCGCAGTGCACCCTCTCCCTTCCCTCTCCCACATTCCCATGCACAGATGTCTGAACTGAAGTGGACTGTGGACGGTCTCTTCCACACAAGCAACGAAGAGCTGGAGAGTCTCCTTGCTAGTAGGAATCTTCTTGGTTCCTGGGAGAAGCTGAAAGCAGGGCTGGCAATGCTGAGGGAGGTTTATGGTGAGCGAGTGCCGTGGCCGTAATTAGCAGGGAAGAATGAGGGGGTGGGGGGTAAGGATCTCTGTAGATTGTGTCATGCATAAGTAAACCGAAAAGGCCCTGTACACGTGTGATGTTGGAGTGATTATACAGCTGTGGTGCTCTTGGCAAGCTGAGGAGCTGGAAGGGAGAGAATGGACAGAAAAGGAATTCACATATTCTGATTTGCATATTGAGTTTGCACCAATGTTTAGAGAGCTACTACGTTATAAAAATTTGTTGTCTTTGCTTGTTATTTTTTTCCCATGTTGACGCTGTAGTCACAACATGTGTCTTGCATGTGCCCCAGGGCATGTTGACGCTCCTGTATACATAATTGTATTTAAGAAGTGGTTACCTGGGAACTAGAGGAAGGGTGGAATCAAGACAGCGCTCTGTAATTGTCTATTCTCCGAGGAGTGTTCCACTTTGGTATAGTAATGTTGTGATGTCATATTTCAGTGTGTTGTGTGTGAGTGTGTGTTGCATAATGTATGGAGTGGGTCATGTGAACCCAGCAGCTGGCACTCTAAATCTCCTTTACTGTGAGTGGAAGTGAGTGGGAAGCCTTTCAGTGTGTGGGATCAGTAGTGATTTGTTAGATGGTGCGTGTGGGAGTCTATAACACCTAGCCCTAGGAAGGAATGGGTGCTCCTGTGTGTCTGCACCAAAGGGGGCGTAGGTCAAACTGATTGTCTTAAATCGGTTTACTGCTCTTGGTTTTATATTCCTTACAACCTGATTGGGGGTGTGTGTAGTTTATCTGGCTTATCTGCTCCTTGGACTACAGTGTGTGTGTGTGTGTGTGTACACGTGCGCGCGTGACATACGTTTGTACCTTGTGTGGTCATGTACAGTCACACATTGCAACAGCAGTGCGCTATGGTGCTTATCGCTGAGTGCATGCTCGTGTGTATGGTGCAGTTGTTCATGCATACACAGCTACACAGCAGTGGATTTATTCAACAAGGTGTTTATTGCAATGTGAGTGACCTCTGATGTATATGCACACACTTTACAATGTGTGTAAACACCATTATGTTCATGTACAATCATGGCAGTAATTGGAGGCAATGGGGTATGACTGTGCATATTGAAGATATTTGTTGGTGCCATATGGATGCTGTCTCTCACACATGTCAGCATTCCATTTTCCTGTATATTCGGAGATTAGGAAGTTCAGCCAACTGTAACTCGCAGCATATGCACATCAAAGTGCATTGTATGGTTTTGGAGCGCAGTGTGTCTGGGGCTGTGGCACAAAGACCTCATGTCTATGACCGCTTCCTGTTTAACTTCTGATTGCCTTTTGAGCCTGTGCTTTGGTACTGTACAGGTTCCCCTCTGTATGTGCTCTTGTATGGCTTGCATCAGAGTGGAGTTCTTATTTGCTGCTTCTACGTATATTCTCCTACTCTCTACCTCATAAGCTGATAGTATTTGGTCATGTAGAGGGGTGGGGCTTCCACATCTAGTTTTCCTTATGTGGAGCTGCTATTTATAGTACAGACAGACATTTGTAATTGCCATGTAGTGGAAGAAGGTGTTTGTGAGTGCTACAGCTGGAACCAGCTAATTGCATTACCACCTTCAGAAGAAGTCTGGTTGCAAGGGGGCGTGTAGCCAGACATGCCAACACCTCACCAGTAGCCTTTGTTGATGGGGGCAGCTGGCCAAGGTGGCTGCATGGACAATTTATTCTGTTTCACTTGTGTACATAATTGTATGTTTCTGGGATGGATTTCAGCTGCAGTGTGTGTGTGTGTGTGCGAGTGTGCAGTTTTGTGCCCCTGCCTGTGCGTATAGAGTCCTTTCTGGGGTGCATGAGAGGGGAATGGGAGGTTTATTGAAAGGGAGCACCCGTAAGGCTTAGCCTGATGTCATTGTGGTGAACCTCTGGTATCCCCTCTAATGTGAACCAACCCACAGCTGTGCACCCATTGTGCACTTGAGTGGATAGAGTGGCGAGGGGGCGTGAGCTGCAGTGATGGCGGGATCTACGTAGGATTGTGCCAACACTAATTCATTACTGTGTACATAGATGGTGGAACGTCCCACACACACCTACGTACTCAATGCTTACATATGTAACTTAAACCTGCTCAGACTCACCCACAATACACTTTACGTCCATACAATCCACCCTCACCCCCACCCCCCCTCCCCCACTTGCCTCCAACCCTGTGGGCACTCCACACAAAAGGCGCATGTGTATGTACGTACGTGCATTCAATTGTGCACTGCTTGGACATTGATTGTTTTAGTGTGTACACATTTGTGGGTGCCTGAATGTGTCAACGTGTCCTCTGTGCAAGGCAGCCAACTGTGTAAAGCAGCCAACTGTGCCTTCCTGTAGTCCTGCTGACCTCATTGCATTGCACCTCTCAATGCAGCCACCTGTCTAACTGCCACTTCATGGTGGTCCCACATGTGACCAGTTCAAGCAGGTTCCACTGTATTTGTAATGTTCACGACTGTTAGTTGCAGCCTTTCCTTTTGGGGAGAGGTTAGTGTGCATTGGGGCATGCATGCACGTGATACAAGAGAGTGCACAGTACAGACTGGACTGATATTAATGGCATGCATGACACAGCCAGCAGGGCTGTCTCTCCGGGGAGACATGACTGGTGCCATGCTCGAGTATCCGATGTCATTTCAGGAATTTTGCACTGACTTTGTACACACATGCTGGAATGGCATCCAATGTATGTGTTTCTACATCTTTGGACCGTCCTCTGTTGTGTGGGGATGGCTGAACTGTGGGGTAGGAGTGGCAACTGTTTTTAGTGGAGTGGCATGTCTTTAGCATGCCAAACATGTCATTCTCTAATAACTCTCCCCGCTTGCTTGTTCATCCATCAACAATCTTTGCTATTGGTCCTTGTGAGAGTGCATGCAATGCATTCCAGGAATGTGTACACAAGTTGTAGCTGGTGTGTGGGGTGTGTGTGTGGGGGGGGTGTGGGGGGTGCGGTGTGTCTGCTGTGTGTGTGTGTCTGCTGTGTGTGTCTGCTGTTGTGTGTGTGTGTGCACCCTCTTGACTTTGAAGTTCTTTGTAGTAGCCCTCTGATGAGATGAACTGATAAGAAAGCCATCAGGGGGATGGCAGGCGCGGGTGCATGCCTGTGTGTGTGGTAACCACAAAGGGGCAGTTCCTCCCACGTTTGTGCATGCATACACACCCTATTACCGCTTGCATATGATGCTTGTTCACATTCCTCCTCTCCCATCCTCCCTTCCCTCTCACCTCAAAGATGAGGTAGTGAACAACCACAAAGGCAACAGAATGAGCTCAGCGTCAATGCCATATGAAGACGACCCATCTCCCTCTCCCAAGCCTTCCCTGAGGCACTCAGAGGTCTTGCCTCCTTACATCCCACCCGGTTTTTCTCCTGTCCAGTTGCGCTCCCATCTTCCCTCCCACCTCACATCCTCTATGACTGTCTTGCCTGCTAGCAGCAGAGGGAGTACAGAGTCAGTCCCTGGGGTGGTGCGACGCGGGCAGTGGGCTCGGGGCAGCAAGGGCAGTGTTGACACAGCTCAAGTCCTGTATCAACAGCGGTTGCCACGGCAGGGTGCGTATAACCCTGGCATTTATATGAGCACTGAGACCATCAATAAGGACAACTCCAGCCTCCTGTCTGTGCCACTGGGTGTAACAAAAAAGGGACATTCCCGTTCAAGATCGCTAGGCAACGATGGACTATTCTCAATCTCTAGCGCAAACACCAGGTCGGATTCCTTTGATCACGACCCTGCCCATGAGGACATGCCCAGCCGGATGTCCTCCGTCCCCTGTCGGTCACTCACCCAGAGTGATGACCACACAACAGATTCAGGGCCACAGCGCTCACCCCCTTCAATAGTGAAGCAATCATCAGTTGGAGGCTACTCTCTTGACCCGCGTGCCCTGTTCTCACAACAGAGCTCCAATCCCACCTTCAACCTGGAGCATTTGGAGGATGATGTATCTGAGTCTGCATCGCTTTATAACTTCAACGGACAGTACTCAGATGACGAGGGGGTGGAGCCGGGGAAGGCGCGGTCATTGCCCAAACTGGCCGTACTCTCGGTGTCAGCAGAACACTCTCCAAGAGAAACCGTTCAGCGGTCACTTTCAGAAGTACAATGTGAGTGTGTGTGTGTGTGTGTGTGTGTGTGTGTGTGTGTGTGTGCGCGCGCTATAGCATGTATCTACATATGCATGTACGTACACTCACTGCCCACTTGGAAGTTAGCCAAGTGGTAGAACAATGAGGAAGTGCATCTTTCCATGTACGTACCTGCTTCCAAGAACTGTCAGTTGGAAGACATTTCCTACAACTAGCCCCTCTCTGTCACGGCAGCTGTAAAGGAATGTAGAGCTGTGGTTGTAAGGCTTCACTGTATGTAGCTTGCTGTGTGTGTGTGTGTGTGTGTGTGTGTGTGTGTGTGTGTGTACAGGCTGTTCAGTGTTGCCATGACTACACTCTGGGGTGTGTGTGTGGGGGGGATGCAGGACCAGATGTGTAGATACTGATTCCCTGTTGTACATACATACGTAGTTTCTCCACCTGGTGATGTTGTGTGTGTGTGTGTGCGCATGCGCACAGCTGGAGGCTTCATTGTGCCTGCTCTGATGGGTCAGATTCCTAACTGAATGCTGAATGACTAGACCTTCCACTCAGATGCACTCACCAAACGTAGTGGGGTACTAGAGCACTTGTAATCAATTGGCATGTTGAGTGTTTTGTCTACCTGTCTTCGATGAAGCATGGTGTTTGTTGCAGTCGTGATTGTAGCGGTACTTAGCAGTGTCCTTGTGTTGGTGTCTTGTGTTACTAGTCAGCTATGCTTCAATGGTGTCTTCCCTCCATTCTGCTCTTTGCAGCTGCTGAACCATACCCTCTCCCTCCCACCTCTCCGCGCACACAAGGTGCCAACACACCAGTGGGACTCGTGGGGCACCGCATACCACATAGGTCAGTCGACAGCTCTCTTCTTGTCCCTCTTGTTGCCCCTTCCCTTCTACTCCTCTCTCCCTCTTCCTTCCCTCCCAATCTTCCTCTCATTCTTCCCTCCCCCCCTCCCTCCATCCCCTCCCCCCTTCCATCCATTTCTCCCCTCTGCCCTTTCCCCCCTCTCATCATGTCCTCATGCTGCTCAGCACCTCTCTCTAAAGTCTTCTTATAATGTGCATTCTTATGTGTAGTAACTACATAAAGTGCCTCATATGCAGTACATAATGTACTACATACGTAATGTACTAATTTACTTGGGCCACTTGTACTGTGTGTGCAGGTTCAATGACTCCCGTTCGTTCTTGAGTACAACATGCGACTTCTGTAACAAGACAATGATTTTTGGAGTTCGCTGCAAACAGTGCAAGTGAGTGTTGGGTAGTGGACACATGGGGTGGAGGAGGGGAGAGGGGGAGGGGATGGGAAGGGGAGGAGAGAGGAGAGGCTTGAATGAAGATGATACAGGTGACTGCTTGCAGCGCTGGTGTGACAAGAGGTGTGTGTGTTATGGCTGGCTGCTAAGCAGAGCTGAGTTGTCAAAATGCTGTTTACCTTTTTGAGTTCAGTGCAGTGTCACCTTTCGATCAACCTTTAACCTGATAAAACAACTGAGCTAAAATTCAAATGGGTTAAATGGTCACATGAGGGTGACATCATTCTTACATGTTCAGTGTGACATCATGCCCCCCAGGTGTGATGTAGCCTGGCACTGAAGTAATGCCTCTTCAAAGCTGATCCCTATTGGCCATGTGGGCTGCAGCTGCTGCTGGTTGTGCACTTCTCACCTAGGGGAGGGGGTGGGTGGAACTGTGTGTGTAGGACACACTGAATTCAAGTCACATCTCTAATGAGGACAGTGCCTGCTGTCCCAGCTATATATAGAGATGTGTACAAAGTTACGTACCTCTGAAATGAGGACACCTCTATTCAGGACACCTGGACCTGTCCCGAATTGTCCTAAACGTGTCTGGAATATAGAGGTGTCAGGGCACTGATGCCAGCTGTGTGATAATAGCCCTCACAACACGATACATGTAGCATGTATGCAATGTGGCATGTGTGATCACTGTGGCCCTTCCTTATTGGTAACATTCTTGTTCCTCCTCCTACTCACACATCTCTTTACCCTTGATGTGTCTGGGTGTGTGTGCAGGGGATGGGGGGAGGGGGGCTGTTCTGATAACCCTAGGTAATAGGTATTGCCCTCACTCCCCTCCTCCTCCTCCTCATTCCTTTGCCATCACAATAGGTTCAAGTGTCATAAGTCTTGCGCTAAGAAGGTCCCCGAGTCCTGTGGCCTCCCTCCAGGGCTGGAAGCAGCCTTCAAGCGCATTGTTCTGTGTCAGAGTCCTGCTCCCTCTGCTGACAGCTTCCCCATCCAAGACCTCTCCAAGGAGCCAGAGAAAAGTAAGCAAACTGCAGTATGAACAAGCACAGATTAGTGCAGCTATGTACATACGTACATTCATACATACAGACGTACATATACGTATATGTATGCATAGTAATGTACATCTAGACATACAGACAGACACACAGACAGACAGACATACATACGTACATATATAGTGTGTATGTGGGTGAGCTGAAGGGACAGTGTGTCCCACATATACATATATGTACATACATAGCCTGATCCAGCTTCAGTCCCAACACTGTGCCGATACAGTGTGTATATTGTTGTTGTTGTTGTTGTTGTTGTTATTGTTTGTCATACATAATGTTCCCTCTCTTTGTGCAGGTAAATACAGTCCGGTGACTGAGAGGAGGCTTGGCGACAACTCACGACCACCTGTTGCCACCTTGGCGGTCTCCTCCCAAGCCAACCTTACCTCACCCTCGGTGTCTTCTGTCTCCTCCTCCTCCCTCTCCCCCGCCACGCCCATCTCCCCGCAGACCAAGGATCGCACGCACTTCTTCAGCACAAGTAGCAAGGGCTCAACAACAGCAGACGAGAGCAGTGAACATGAACTGGAGGCAAGGGACAGCAGTGACTTTGGCAGCAGCAGTGCTTCTCAGTCTCACATCAGTAGCAGCCTGGACGACATCACTGACGTGCAGCGGATGGAAGGGGCAGTGAAACGTGGCCCCAGACCTCCACCTCAGATTGTCTCTGTTGGATCTCTCCCAGACTTGCACAAGCCAAAGATGTCGGTTAACTCAGAAGACTTTGAGTAAGTACACACACACACACACACACACACACACACACACACACACACACACACACACACACACACACACACACACACACACACACACACACACGTGTACACTATACTCATACAGGGAGGTTCTTACTGTATGTTTTCCCTTCCCATCTACAGCTTGCCTTCCTTAATCCACACCACTGGGAGTTCTGTAATGACGGCCAGCACATTGACCAATGGCAGCACGGGGGTGAGTGGGACTACTGCAGCTGTCACAGCATGCACAGGTGTTTGTGGTTGTTTGTGTGCCTTTGATGTTGTGTTGTGTGGCTTTGATGTGGTTGTTGTTCAGGAGTGTTTGTTACTTGTTTGGATGGTGGTTTAAATGCATGTCTCCGTGTGGCTGTGTAGTTGGTGGAGTCTGAGGTTGGCTCTGTGACCAACACCTTGGTGAACTCTGGGGGCAGTGACCTCATTGACGGGGAGGTAGATGACACATTTTCCTTAGCTGGCAGTGCCACCAGTCAACAGTGTGTGTGTGTGTGTGTGTGTGTGTGTGTGTGTGTGTGTGTGTGTGTGTGCGTGTGTGTGTGTGTGTGTGTGTGTGTGTGTGTCGTGTGTGTGTGCGTGCGTGGTTTTACAAAGAGGAGAATATGCACCTATGTTGTATATCCAGCCATCATTACTCTCTCTTCCTTCCTCGCTTTATCTCTTAGTTGAATTTGCAGAAGGAGTGGGAAATTCCTTACGAGGAACTGAAGCTGAACACGCTTGTCCGAGAACACCCTTTCACCAAGCTACAGATATGGAGGTGTGTGTGTGTGTGTGTGCATGCGTGCACGTGTGCGTGTGTGTGTGTTGTGATGCTGGTGCCTCCTCTTCAGGGGTGACTGGCATGGTGAGGTGCTTGTGAAGATGTTCAATGTGCCAAATGCCACTGAACAGCAGATCAGGAAATTCACCCAAGATGTGGCAGCCCTCAAACACAGTCGACACGAAAACGTAATCCTCTTCATGGGCGTCTGCTCCAGACCACCACACTTGGCAGTAGTCACAAGGTTGGTTAGTGCATGCACACACGCACACACACACACACACGCACGCACACACAACACACACACACACGCACGCACACACAACACACATACACCTTGTGTGATATCAATATGCTGCCATTTTGTGTACTAATGGAAGTGTGTACTAAGTGATCTTTCTGCATTGGCAGCATTACATGCCATTACAGTCATGGTTGTCATATGATGTTACTTCATTGTGACGTTTTACCTCATGCATTGGTAATCCACTTCACCACGTGGTCACTCTTGTGTGTATGCTCCTGTGTGGATGTTAGTGGTGTGTGTATTGTCTTCTATCCTCCACTTTATAGTGACTTCAAGGGTGACTCCCTGTATAAACACATTCACCTGTGGTCTCAGTCCTTCTCCAGCAGACGAGCCCATCACATCATTCGGCAGGTGGCACAGGTCAGCAAATGCAAGAAGCACACACGGCCACTGTCTCACCTTATAAGGGTGTGTTGTGTCATGCAGTCCGGGGTTTAGTTCATCCTCTGTACAGTGGGAGGTATGGGAAAGTACAAGGGAGGAATGTACTCCAATAGCGCAATAACAGGTCCTGAGAGGGAAAACAAAATTATGGGTATTTTGATGCTGGCAGCGTAAAATTGAATTGTGCAGACTTTGTTAGGTTGGGAAAAAACATAGTACAATTAGATATGCTCAGAGATATTCAAATCACGTTCTCATGGAAACTGTTGACTCCTTTGAAGGTCTGTAATCTCTATAAGATGAAGTTAGTTATCCAAAGTACTGTGTGTGAGGTGGACTGTCCATTAATTCAAATTCACTTCCTCCTGACAGGGAATGGGTTACCTGCATGCAAGGAACATTGTTCACAAGGACCTTACCTCCCGCAATGTCCTCCTCGATGATCAGCTGTCAGACAAGGTGGTCATTACAGATGTTGGCTTTAACAGTGTGACTGATGGACAGGCTTTCATGGGGTAAGCCATTCTCTGCAGGGCACTTTGGTCACTGCTTATCTAGTTACTGTGTGACCAGTACAATCGGGAAACACGTGTTAGAGTTAGGTGTGTGCGCGCGTGTGTGTGTGTGTGGGTGGGTGGGTGGGTGTTTCAGTCATTGCAAACACTTCAATGTGCATGTCTCCTTGCTATTCCAGTAACCATGGGAACAAGCTCATAATCCCCCGCGGGTGGCTCAACTACGTCTCCCCGGAGCTCCTGAAGGTCCTCTCCCCTGATGATTCTTGTTTGGAGAGTATTCAGTATACGAACCAGTCTGACATTTATGCATTTGGGTGAGTTTGAGTTCAATAGCAAATGTTGTCACACTTGTCTGTACGTCACTGGGGTCAAGAGACAGACACTTGTCCTGGTACAGTGATTAGACCGTGTGGAAGTGCATGTGTGCGTTCGTGCGTGCGGTATGACCACCATTCCTCACCGATTAGGCTGCTTGACCCATATTACACCTTGTCAGCATGATTATAAGTATGACGTTGTCTTTACCTGCTCTAGTTCATGTTGCATTCATGCATACGTGCCTTCATTGTTACCCTCTTTCCTCCCCCTCTCCCCAGAATCCTGTGGTATGAGCTACTTACTGGTCGCTTGCCATTTCAAGATTACGAGCCAGAGCAAATCATTTACGCAGTAGTGAATCGACTGCAGCCAAAGACAAGCAATATACCTGCCACAGACAATGTCAAAGTAAGCTGTTCTGTAAAACACCCATGTACACACACACACACACACACACACACACACACACACACACACACACACACACACACACACACACACACACACACACGCACACACACACACACGCACACACACACACACACGGAAAGTTATTTGTAGCAAGTTGTAATAAACAAAATCCCCTTCCTGTCTCCTTGTTCAGGAAACCATTTCCAAATGTTGGAGCTATGAGCCCAAGGATAGACCACCCTTTGCCAAGATACTTGAGGAGCTCAAGCGTCGGATGCCTGTGGCAAGGATAGCCTCTCATCCAGCAAAACTTTCCAAGTCAATGGAGCTGTTAGGAATGTTTTAGCTGTTTTGCCAACAGACACTGTTATCAAGTGTACAGCCACGTACTCTTGCTATTATTTATAAGTGGACAGGTTGTGGTCACGTGACTTGGATTTATTTTTGGCGCGAAATTTAAATGAATTGACTTGGTAACAGCTCGAGGGCAAGATTAAATGGGGCAATGCCGAGCGGTAAGGCTTTGTGGAGCCACGCTGCACACGCAAAGTTACCTATACTTGGCAGTTATTGTAGCAGGCCATGTTAGCGCGTAGGTATGTACAAGGAAGTGTTCTTAACGAGCTCTGTCGCATCTGCGCATGCAGGCAGAGGAGTTAGAAACAGGGACAGAGGCTTGGCTGATTTGCTGACGAAGAACAAGCAATTAGCGGCAGCTCTTGGTGCGTGTTCACGCTTACGTGCATATGTGGGCATGTCCTGGATGTGTTGGCTTTAGCATATTGCATAGCTAATAACTAAACACGTAAATATAGTTTTTAAGCCATCTGAGTGTGCACTAAATATATTGATAATTACATTAATGCTGCATGCACGTACAGTATTAAATCTTCTAATAATATGTGTAATATATATTCAAGCAATTTACAAGTATGTTACCTTTGCAGCCTACATATGATTTAGTACATGTGTGGAAAGGGAAGCTCCTTGGTGGGCTGCAGCCAGTTCTCCTCGTCCCACTTGGCTTCACCTGCGTCATACACATGAAAGGTGTAGATGTTTCGAGAGCGATCCGAAGTGTTGGCCCCACTCTTGTGCACAACCTCCCCACCGATGACCACCAGTGTGCCCTTCTTGACCTCCGCTACCTGATACAACTCCTCGGGTACCTCCGGTGGAGTGCCCTCCACCTTTGTCGGTGGTCCACTGGGGTCCTTTGTCCGACGCAGCCGCTGAGTAAGCTCTTTATTCTGGCTGCCTGGTGCAAACCACAAGCAACCGTTCTCTGCATCAGCGTCCTCCAGTGCTAGCCAGAAGCCCACCAGCCGTTTGGGGACGGTGTGGAGGAAGCTTGAGTCCTGGTGGGGTCCCACCTTGCCTCCTATCTTTGGCGGCTTCAAAATGCACATGCTCTGGACTACAGCGGGATGCTTCATGCTCAGACTCTTACAAATGCCCTTAAATTTGTGGCTGAAAGTGAATTCTTTGAAGATGGGGTCCAGCGCATGCAGAGCGTGTCCGACTTTGTTGATGCACGCTGTTCGGTCGTATTTCAACTTCCCTTCCTCGTCAAATGCGCGTTCTTCGAAGAAAAATCTAACCTTATCCCCGCTTGTGACGAAATAGTCTTCTCCAGTCTGTTGGTTCTTGTCAGTGGAGAAGACGACGCGAGGGTGCTCACTCAGGTCCGCCTCGCGGATAATCTGGTGACATCTAGCGAGCAATTGGTCACATTCTTCGGCGCTGCAAAAGTCATCTAGGAGTAAATAGCCTTCTCTTTGGAAAGCTTCAACCTGTTCCTTGGACAGCGCCTCCATTTTACCTTCCTCTTGACCTTTGACCTATAGTCCAGCTGCAACAACTAACTCATGTATATTCATTCACTGTTCAATTTCAGAGAAGGAGAAGGGGTCATGTGCTAGGCTGAAGGATGAGCTGGTTGAGCTGAGGCACAGGGAACTCAAGAGCTATGAAGAGATACTTGCAATGAAACAAGCTGTCACAGAGCTTACAGCAAAAGTAAGCAATATAAGTGTATGTAGCTACTTGCTACATAAGTTACACTCAAGCAGCATTCAAGCTAGTATGCATAACCATACCATTCTATGGTTTACAGTGAAAATAGGGGCTTACAGTAGATCCCACCAATTGATTCACTGCTTGCTTGCGCAGTTTGCTCAGATTCAAGCACTTGCAGAGGAAGCTTCCAGCCTTGCAGAGCAGGCTTTGGGGGAGCCTGCTGGTGCACCACACAAACCACTCAGCAGCAGAAGGGTGAACAAGGATGCAGGCAAATCCCATCTACTGAGCCAGTCTCCTGAATCCCCTGCTCGTGTCACTCATCACCATCCTCCTGAGCAGTATCCCACTTACAAGCAAGCTGTAACTCCACAGCTCCCAGCAGCAGGGTCAATGGGAAGACAAATGAAGCAACTACGGCAACAGAAGAGCCAGATGAAACTGAATAGCTTCCAATGGCCTGTTCGAAGGCTATCAGATCTGCAATGGCCTATAAGAAGAAGAAGTGGTCCTGAACCTGCCAACTATTGCAAGACTCCATCAGATTTGCCTAATAGTGGTACAGAGCCGTCGGCATACCCATATGACTTTGGCTCATGCAGCCCCCTTGTCCCATCAACTATTGACAGCAGTGAGAGTGCCACTGCAGCTGATTCCTACTGTGAACCTTCTCCCGATTTGCCCTTGGGGAGTGATCATAACATGGAGAGCATACTGCGAGACATTGAGGAGCAACTTGAAACTACCACATTGACAGGTATTATTGATAAAATTGCATATTGTGGCCTTGTCATGTGTATTTGTTCTGGCGTTGATATTTGTGCTCTCTGTAGGTATGGGAGCTAGATTGAGAACCCAGCCCAGTTCAGGTGGTCAGACTGAAAAGCACAGCGGGCAGGCCAACAGACTGGAGAATGCTGAAAGGTTCATGCTTAATGTACACACAACGTCATGCACTGCAAGGGTCACATCTCTACAGATTAGCTAGTACCACTGACAGTAGAGAACCCATTATGTACACTATTCATGACAGTGACTCCAACACACATTGGTATTGCAGCTTAGACAGGAGAGCAGTGACTAGTTCAAAAGCAAAGAAGAGCAGTGGAGCACAGATGGTGGGTGGCTATCAACACACCTGACGTGGCTGTGCCAGTATCACGTTTTACGGCGAATTGACCAATGTTACATGCTCATCACTGCAGGGGAGTAGAGCTCTAACAGATATTACCAACAGCACGCACAGCCGGCCCTGGGGCCCTGACACTGCAGTGGTGAGCAGCTTGTACCAGCATGTAGGACATTGCAATCTACAGTTGAGTGCATGACATTATTGCTGACATTCATTAACATGTGCAATTAATTTCTATTATATGTACAATGCTACTAGTTATTAATATGCTGACATTTTTATACGTAGGTTCCCATGACAACTCTAGATCTGGTTGACCTCAGCACTTCATTGCCATCCCCCATCTGTGAGGACACTGCCTTGCATGCCCAACACCTAGCAGAAGTTGTAGTCCACCAAGAGATACCCACATCAGGTCAAGCGAAGACGAATGCAATGGGGGAACATAACACTGCACTGGAGGATGTTGCCAGTGTGGGGCACACATGTACAAGACCTCTTGTGCTGCCCTTATTGGATGTGCCCCAGATAAAGGGGAGAACAGGCAGAGGCATGTCCTGTTCCCTCAAAGGGGGCAAGAACCGGCCAGAGACTCCAAAAAGTGATTCCCCTTCCAGAAAACGAGGTCGATCGGCAATTCCACAGAGAGCCTCCCTTCAAATGCGAGAGCGAGAGGTACTAACAGACATGCAAGTCAATGGTGAGTACTCGACATGACAGTGGAGGTGCACATGCCTAATATAACTTGTATCTGGTGACAGAGCGATTCATCGTTGCTCCCACATACAGCAGACACTCAAACCAGGAGGAGCTCACGGACTGGCACTGCCAAGACCATCTGCTACAAAGAACAACCCATAAACGGGTATGCAATAATGCCATTGCTGGTGTATACGCTAAGTGTAAGAATGATGATGTATACAATAGTCCACCGCACACTATTGATCTCTTATTGGCATGACCTTCCACCATGCTCAGTACAACTGGTTCACTCTCATGTGCCTACTATTACTGCAGGAAAAAGCGGAGGGGGGACCCTGGATCTGATCCCTTCTTCCTGGACGCATGGAAGAGCAGGCTGATGAAGGTGGACCAAAATAGACTAAAAGTAAGACAGAAACAACATCTATAGTCTCTACTGCATTATTACATCAACAAATATCACTGTGTGGCATCCATGTACATACTGCCAAGCTGCAGTCTTTATTATGTTTATGTATGTATGTATATATGTGTATAATGGTGGGAGAGAACATGAAGCTGTCATGGGCCAGGAGTGAATGTGTGTGAAGCATGACTGTTGGGCTAGAATCATATGCATGTGAATGGCAAAATGCAGCTTGAGACATATGAGACAGCAAGATGTGATACAGATGAGATACTGAGCCTCTCTGTTCGTGTACAGTAAGTACAAAAGAATTATCTGGTCATATATTACATGCACACATACAATTAGTCATACAAAAAAACAATACATAAAAACAGTGAACAGTCAAAGATAGATAGGTTCAAAAGTTAAACAGTGCTTTCCTATTCTCTTTGGTGAAGACTGTTGTGCCCTTTAATTTGCCGCTGTGAACGTTGGCTACAATCTTCCGATACGTATCCTCTGCCTCCTGCTCTGACAAGCCAGGTTGTAAGGTAACATCAACCTAGCATGGAGGAAGAGTTGGCTGATGTAGACAAGAACTGTTAAACACGGATATATGATAGATGCTTTGTTACTTGTTAGAAAGCATCACTGCCGGCAGACATCTTGTTCTATATGTATGTATCAGCAACATACGTAGCAGTGTTGAGTGTAGAGAGCCTCACTCACCTGGTACAGGTACTGTCCCGGTCTGGTACCCACCGCAGTCACAGCAGCTGACTGGATAGCACCAGGTGACTGAGGAGGACATGCAAATACAACAGCCTCGTCACAGCAAATGGCCAGTGGCTTACATGCTGGTTCATCACACTCACCCACCCACCCACAGACAGACAGACACATACCTGAAACTGGTATTCCAACTCATTCCGGAGCTGCTCCATATAACGGTTGTATTCCTCCAGACCACTGACGCCTGGCAGTGCAAACCTCTCCAAAAATGTATTCTGGACACACATTCATACGATATGTGATTACGTATGCATAAATGCCCATCGTGTTGTACATATGGCAACTAGTTATGTGTGTGTTCACTGACTCACCCTAATCCTCACCAACACTGTCTCTGCCACAAGTGTAGCATTAGCTGAAAGGAAAGACAGGTACATACACACACTCTCTATGTACAGTACTGAGTGACAGACGTGAGACACCTATATACACAATACAACCATATCCCTTATGCATCAATTAATGTAGTCACTATGTACATTCACCTATCCACTTATACCTGCAAGTAGTTCTTATTAAGTGACCAGTAAGCCAACCTTGTCTGAGCAGCCTCTGATCCTCATGCTGTGGTCACTCTAATAATCATTCTATTCTATAACACGTGCACATGTGTACATACATACATTGTGTGGGTATTTGTGTGTGAACGTGCATGTACACTCCTACTCACTGCATGTCTGTACATCATCCACATTATATCCATATGGTATTCCAGAGGGCAGCTCAAAGACACCTAAGCAAGCCCCCTCTGCTCCACAGTCAGCGTCCAAGGCACAAGTCTATAACACAAATAGAAACAGAGATTGACATGTTACAAGTGCACTCTCAGTAGAATCTCGCACACAACTGTGACAAGACTCTCACTACAATGTCATACAAAACTCCCTACTGTCCTCATACAATTGTGTGTGTGTGTGTAATGTGTAATGTGTATGTGCATACCTGACGGCTGCCACATGGTCGGCACAATGGTCCACCACAATCCACATCAGTTTCGTCATAATTCATCACACCATCCAAACAAGGATCTGCCAGTCAAAGAGGACAACAACTAATACTGTATGCAACACACACACACACACACACACACACACACACACACACACACACACACACACAAACACACACACACAAACACACACACACGCACACACACACACACTCACTCACCAAAACAAATCTCATTACTGAAGGTATCTATCCCCACACCACTGGCAGTGACGTGTCGTGTGTAGCAAGGACCACAGGTGTCTGCCTGGACAGAGCATGGCTCACGGTTTAGACCAGCACAGAATGCTTCTGGTGCTCTAACACAAGCTACAAGGAAGGAAGAAGAAATGTAAATGAAAAATGTTCATCCACTCCTATTGCGTTATACTGAGATGGAATTGCATATATGATCAATATGATAGATGTGGCAAGAGAGGGGGGGGGGGGGACAATGGGGGTATAGGTTGGGGGAAGTGGGGAACAGGTGGGGGACAATTGGGGAACAGTGGCGAACAGGTGGGGGGCACAGGGGGACAGTGGGCATCCGGTAGCCACCCCCCCCCCCCCAAGGGATTTTATGCACACTGCAAACATTGGGGATCTGGTACCCAAGTGAACTTCACCAGGGAGCATTCCCTGAAGTTCACTGGGGTACCAGATGCCCAATGTTTGCAGGGGATGCCATATTCCAGGTGAAGTTCACTGGGGTACCAGATGCCCAATGTTTGCAGGGGATGCCGTTTTCCCCAGTGAAGTTCACCTACATTGCCATATTCCCCGGTGCATTGGGCATCTAGTACCCCAGTGAACTTCACCGGGGATGCCATATTCCCCGGTGAAGTTCACTAGGGTACCAGATGCCCAATGTTTGCAGGGGATGCCATATTCCCCGGTGAAGTTCACTGGGGTACCAAATACCTAAAGTTTGCAGGGGATGCCATATTCCCTGGTGAAGTTCACTGGGGTACCAGATGCCCAATGATTGCAGGGGATGCCATATTCCCTGGTGAAGTTCACTGGGGTACCAGATGCCCAATGATTGCAGGGGATGCCATATTCCCTGGTGAAGTTCACTGGGGTACTAGATGCCCAATGTTTGCAGGGGATGCCATATTCCCGTTAGAATTCACTGGGGTACCAGATGCCCAATGTTTGCAGGGGATGCCATATTCCCGGTGAAGTTCACTGGGGTACCAGATGCCCAATGTTTGCAGGGGATGCCATATTCCCATTAGAATTCACTGGGGTACCAGATGCCCAATGTTTGCAGGGGATGCCGTTTTCCCTGGTGAAGTTCACTGGGGTACCAGATGCCCAATGTTTGCAGGGGATGCCATATTCCTGTTAGAATTCACTGGGGTACTAGATGCCCAATGTTTGCAGGGGATGCCGTTTTCCCCAGTGAAGTTCACCTACATTGCCATTTTCCCCGGTGCATTGGGCATCTAGTACCCCAGTGAACTTCACCGGGGATGCCATATTCCCTGGTGAAGTTCACTGGGGAATATGGGGGACAGGGGGGGATGTGGGGGGACAGGAGGGGGACATGTGGGTGAGACAGATGTGTGAAACAGATGGGGGGACTGGTGTGTGGGACAGGTGGATGGAGCAGGTGGAGAAGGGGCATGTGAAGGGGAAAGGGGACAGGTGGGGAATACAGGTGGGTGGGACAGGAGAGAATGGGGGACAGGGGAGATGGGGAAGACAGGAGGGGACAGAGGGATATGTGGGTGGGACAGGTAGGAGGGACCAGGTGAAGGAAAAAGGGGGTAAAGTGAGGGGACAGGTGAGGGGACAGGCAGGGGAAAGGTGGAGGAGGACAGGAGGGGGACAGGTGGGGGGCAGGTGGGGGTGGGGGGGAAACAGCAATGTTCTCCCCTGAATAAAGATTAAGAAGGGTGTGCTGGACCGCTAGTCATGTGAGGACTGGCTAGTGGATGATGGAGTGTGGGAGAGGGTGTCAGCTTCCTCTGCACAGCACAGTAGGGGGGATGCATTGAGAGCCTCATGGCACAGAATGCATGCCTATGCCACATGACCAGTGGTATCATTCAGGAGGGTACAGTACCATGTTTATAGCCTCAAGGAGTTTGTGTATCTAGAAGGGTTCTGTACCCTTCAAAACAACCTAGAGAGAACACTGCAATACACGTGACATAGCAGGCATTGGCTTACAAGTGCACAAGTCAGTGCCAAATCCAGATGTTCCCAAATGCCCTGAGAGACAGGGTCCACAGGTGTTCTCCGGTGTGGTCAGTGAGCAGGGCTCCCTATTGACAGTAGCACACTCAGAAGCAGCTGAGCAGTCTGCAAAAGAGACAGTGAACAACGGGTACACAGAAGACATGGTGGTGGAATGTCCAGTGTAAATGAAAATGTGTGCAGTTGACTATGAGAATGTCAATGTGTGCATGTGTTCCCTCATGCGCATGAATTGAATGTGCAGAGGTGCTGGTGTGCTTGTGCAATATGTGAGGGCGCGGGTGTGCTTGTGCAATATATGAGCGTGCTGGTGTGCTTGTGCAATATGTGAGAGTGCTGGTGTGCTTGTGCAATATGTGAGGGTGCGGGTGTGCTTGTGCAATGTGAGAGTGCTGGTGTGCTTGTGCAATGTGAGAATGCTGGTGTGCTTGTGCAATGTGAGAGTGCTGGTGTGCTTGTGCAATGTGAGAGTGCTGGTGTGCTTGTGCAACGTGTGCAGAGATGTTGGCATGCCCATGTGGTGTGCGTGTGTGCAGCAAGAGACTCACTATGTGTGCAGTCTGCCCCGAAGTAGCCTGGTTCACATGTACACGTCCCATTCATTGGGTCACAGAACCCCGTCTCATCGCACATGCACACTTCAGTGCACCCCAGTCCATAGAACCCCTGGTCACAGGCTGCAGGAGCAGGCGGTAGGCGAAACAGACAGTGAGTGGGCCTACTGCACCAGGAACAAGACTAGTGGCATCACAAATAGAGGGATTTTATTAAATACACAGTGTCCGAGTTTGGCAGCATATGCTCACGCTGGTCACAGTAGGTCCCGTTCCAGCCAATAGTGCAGGTACACTCCCCAGTGACAAAGTGACATGCAGCACCGTTCTGACACAGGCACACCTCCCTGCAGTTGTCCCCAAAGAACCCTTCACTGCAACCTAAAGTATGCAACAGTCAGGTAAGTGTTATAATAATAATACTGTGTAGACATACTGATGAGATTAAGAATGTAGTACAAACTCACTTTCCTCACATCTATCACCAGTATAGCCCGGGTTGCAAAAGCAGGTTCCATTGACATGATGACAAGGCATGTCACTGTTGACGCATTGACAGCTAAACTGACAGTTCTGTCCGTAAGTGTCACTAGGACATGGCATGTCACATGCCTCCCCCATCCAGCCCTCACTACACTCACACACACCGACTGTGGTGTTACACACACCCTCCACACAAGGAGGATCACACTGGCAGAGAAGCTGGTCAAGTGTCAGGTTGTCCAGGCTCGCCCCTGCAATGACACTGGGCTCACTACAGACACCAGTAAATTGGAATGGGGCAAATGTGGCTATATAGCTGGGAAGCCATCGTAAACGGCAGTCACAGACAAATGGGTTGCTCTCCAGTAACCTACATTTAGCAAGCCAAAGGAAAATGATAGCGTTGAACAGCAAGTGGAATAACAGCAAGTGAGATAATAGCAAGTGGATTAATAGCAAGTGGAATAATAGCAAGTGAGATAATAGCAAGTGAGATAATAGCAAGTGGAATAATACACAGCAAGTGCATGTAATAAGGACTTCACTTACAAATTGCGGTAGCTCAAGGTAAACACTCCTTCTGATATAGTTTCCAGATTGTTACCCACCAGGTTAATGGTACCAAAGGCCCGTATGCCAGCAAAAGCTCCTGGTGCAATCATAGCTATCCTGTTATTGGACAGGGACACAGACCGAATGTTTGTGCCAGCAAATGTGTCAGAGACTAACTCTGTCAGTTCATTTCCATCAAAGTTCCTGGAAATAGGCAAGTGCACAAGGTGCAATGCACGTACATGTCATTTTGTATGTACATACTTGTTCACATTCGTAATTCAGTGTGACTGGGCATAGACACCCAACTCTACTAGCCAATGACATCATAGAGGCTTATTGCTGTGGCTTCGGATAGGGAGTAACACTATTGAGCGTTCATGCAGCAAACGTGCAAACTTGAAGTAGTGCAATATTTTGACCACAAAGGTCTTGGTTAAAGTGTTGTACCACTGCAGTTATAGCACATGTTTGCTGCGTGAATGCACAATAAGCCAAACATACAATATGTGCATACATCATCTTAGAGGTAAGTATGTGCAGTCATCGTACTGTAGCACACTGTATCACTGCATCAGTACACATTCGTCTCAACTCCCCAAGCCACCACTCACAGCGTTGCCGATGCCGGAAGGTCCACAAATGCATTGGCTGCAATGGACTGCAACCCTGTAGACCTGATATCCAGACTTGTCAGGCCGGTATAGTTAACCAGGGTGGAGCGGTTAATGGATGACACAGATCCACCCGCGATGAAGCTATGGGAAGAAAGCAAAAACCAGGTAGGTGTGTATGTGTGTGTGTGGGGGGGGGGGGAGGGGGGGGGAGGGGAGACAAGTATATGCCATTATGTGCACATACAGATGAACATAAAGACATGTGGTTGCAAGCATGGTGTGCTGGATGAAAGGAATGCAGCATCCACATAAGTGGGTTTCTGTGCAGGTCCTGACAGTACAGGGACAGCCACAACCACATGGGTACACAGATTTACAAATAAAAGATGAGTCCAGAAAGGTTGATTAAAGTGATTACTACTATTGAATGCTATTAATGCTTGACAAAATAGAGTACAGAGTTGATCAATGACTTTATAGAAGATGTATAACATGAAGCTCAAATACCATTAAGCACATGAAGAGAAATACGCTTGATGCATGCAGCTACACGCTTGACAGTACACGCCGCTCAGTGTAGAGGCTTACAGGTCCTGAATTGTTGGCTTGTCTTCTGCTGCAAAGACTGGAAAGCCGCTGACCATCATGTCGCAGTGGACGAGAGGATGAAATAAGCAATCACAACCTGAAGGACAAAAACTAAGCTGTCCTGTGGCACACCCAACAAGCGACAGAAGGACAATTAGGGCCCGCGCCCGCAGCTCCATGCTTCCCGCGCACAGAGACTAGCTCTCCTAATTAATATTGTCCTGTTTGGGTTACCATGGAAAGGGTACAACCGGCAATCAGTAAGGTTTATTATGTGACCTCGCCCACAAAGTGAGCCAACAAAATGGCAGACGAAGAGAACTACTTTGACAGTGATGCAGAAGAGTCAGAAGAAGACAGAAGTCCAGGTGATTCCGACAGCAGCGAAGAGGAGGAGGAGGAGGAGGAGGAAACCCAGGCTCCAAACAAAGATATAGAAAACTTCATTAATGACGAATCTGACGAAGGAGAGGGAGTGGTGGAAGGGGGGAGAGAGGAAGCCATCGCTGAGGGAGAGGATATGAGGCAGGGCGAGGAGGAGGACGAAGAGGAGGTGGAATCTGAAGATGGAATAGACGCAAAGCGAAGGAAAAGAGGTAGGGAGCTCTGAAGTATGGCATCACTCTTGCCACTAACCAATGTGTGTGAATGTGTACATGATAGGAAGTGAGTGCATAAGGCACCCACCAAGTGAGTGTGTGCTGAAGTTAGTGATGCAAAAATTAATTTATAATTCCTCTCTGTACTGTATTTGTGTGTGTATGTTAGATTACGACCAGTTGGAGGATGAGGATCTGATGCTGATCGCAGAGAACATGGGGATAGACTATACTGCATCAGTATGTACATCATACTGTGTATGCATGTACATGTGTATGTTTTATATGGTATTGTGTGTGCATGTACATGTGTATGTTTTATACTGTATTGTGTGTGCATGTACATTTTATATTGTATTGTATGCGCATGTACATGTGTATGTTTTATACTGTATTGTGTGTACATGTATGTTTTATATTGTATTGTATGCGCATGTACATGTGTATGTTTTATACTGTATTGTGTGTACATGTATGTTTTATATTGTATTGTGTGTGCGTGTACATGTGTATGTTTTATATTGTACTGTATGTGCTTATACATGTGTATGTTTTATATTGCACTGTGTGTATATTGTGTATGCTGTTCACAGTAGGTACATGGTATATAGTGTTGTGTGTATTTATTATACTGCCCGCTGCATTTGTGATGTACAGCCTTCAATTTTATGTAGAAACGTTCCCGTCATGCCCACTTTGAGAGTGATGATGAAGAGGAGGCTCCCCCACCCCCTTCATCATACCAAAGGGGCGGGGAAAGTGATGATGAGGCTCGTCTGGGGGCAGAGCTGTTTGGGGCCAGTGATGAAGAGGAGGAGGAGGTTGTGGAGGGAGGGGAGGTGAGGGAAGGAGGGTAGGAGGAAGGAGGGAGGGAAGGTAAGGGAGGGAGGGTAGGAGGAAAAAGGGAAGGGAGGTAAGGGAGGGAGGGAGGGAGGGGGAAATGGAGGGAAGGAAGGGTGGGAGGAGATGGAGGAGGTAAGGAGTGAGGAACATAGGAGTGAAGGAGAAGCATGGGAGGGGAGGAGGAGGAGTGAGATGTGCACGTGCTCTTTATCTATTTGTGTAACACCCTGATGTATGTATGTATTGTGTGTTTGTCAGGTTGAGGGTGATGAGACCCTGGAGAGAGGTGAAGAGACCGTTGATTCTGAGGAAGAAGGTACTACACATACAAACATCTGATGAAAACGTGTTCTTACCTGTTGTGTGGACACACTTCTTCTGGCATGGGCACATTGCAGATGACTTCATTGTGGATGACAGTGGCAAGCCAATTAAGAGGAAAAAGTATAGAGACGAACTGTCAGACTCGTGAGTACACTGTCTTGTCTGGTACTTGAGCTTGTACATGTAGGTGCTATTGTAAGTGTTGTCTTGTTCTAAGGGCTCTTCGTGAAGCACAAGACATATTTGGTCTTGATTTTGACCCTATGGAGCTGGACCGAATGATGGAGGATAGCTATCTCAGCTCGGATGAGGAGGAGGTGGAGGAAGGAGTGGATGAGGTGTGAAGTGGGCAGGGAAAGGGCGGGAGGGATGGGTAGGTGGTCAGGAGGATGAGTGAGATGAAAGTGATGTGCAGTAGAATAATAGAGCAAGTGGAATGATTATGGTGTGCGCAGCAGACTAGGATAGTCCTTCTTCGTGTAAGATCATGATTATGTTACTTTATTGCTAGCACAGCAGATTAATATATGTAAGATCAGGCTAAACACTAACATAAAATGCCACATTTGTATGGAATGTACTGTTTGGTCAATTTTCTGGTTCTTATCTGAAGAACTGCAGATGAATGGTTAAGAATGTGAAGGTAGTTCAGGTGTGCATATCTACTGTAGCCTGTGTATGGGTGAGAGTCTGTGTGAGTGTGTTTGCTGAAGGTGAGAGTGTGCCTTGTTCTGGGTGTACGTAGGCTCTGAGTGATGGAGAGGCTGCACTGGATGCTGAACGCTTGCAGAGGAAGGCCCTCAAGAGGAAGAAGAAAAAGAAGACAACAGTGTATGACGTAAGTGGCTATCAGTTCTTCTGAACTAATCAAATCGTGGTGCTATTTTGTTAGAATTGCGAATGCTGGCGTGCTCGACTCTGGAAACCACCACTAACGTAATCATTAAGCGTTTAGACTGTTTGCTTGTATTTTTGTGAACCCAAGTGCAGTAGTCTTACTGGTTGGTCCCCAGAGTGACTTGGGTCGGTGTGTACATGCCATTGCTACTGGTGTAACCTGCCCATGTTTTCTCTGTTCAGATCTATGAGCCGAGTGAGTTAGAGCGAGGGCACCTCACAGACAAGGACAAGATGATGGCCATGACAGACCTGCCTGAGAGGTTCCAGGTAAAGTTGTAGTGTATAGTGATGTAGCAATCTGATTGGAGTGCAACTGTAGTCACACTGTGCACAAGTCGCTATATCCAATGGTACCTGACCCATCCACTTCTGGGGAGGGTCAAGCGACACCTGACTAATTGTGCATGTAATTAGCCAATCAGTGCATGCCCTAATAACAAAACAAGCCCAAACTGGTGCAGGTTGAACAGCAAACAGCTTCAATGACCTGTAACGTGAACAGCTGCTACTGTATGATGTAATTTTAGCATATTTTAGCAGATGCCCGCTTTTCTTGTGTGTGAAATTTTTCAGATATTGCAAGGAGAGAGTACTGTAAGAGAGTAGAGTTAAATCAAGCTGTGATTTGGCTAGGCTTTCCACGAAGGCCCTCAAAATGCAATAACTGTAACAGAATGGCATACAATTCTTCAATAGTGTCAATGTGTTGACCTACTCCTACTCACTATGTGTTGTAGATGTGTGGTACAGCCAGGTGTTCTATACTGTGCCTAATGTATGTATGTATGGTGTGTTCACTACTAGTAGTGTCTGCAGCAAGGTAGGTTACTTGATGAAGATCTCCAGCAGTTCTGTGGCAGTAGCCTCGTTGCTGAGCACCTGGTCAGAGCACCAACGCACTTCAATGTCGTCAGTGGTTGGCTGTGGTAAGGTGCGGCAGAACCACGGCATGCCACTTGGAGTGCAGCAGTTGCTGGTTTGTGGACAGTCCTTGCCAGTCCAGAGGGGAGAATCTAGAAAGTAGCGTTGACTGTTGGGAATGTATGTAGAAGCTCCTTCAGCACAGTAGTAGTGTTCTCCCACAAATAGTTGTGGTTTAGTTGCATTTGGAGTGGAACAAGGGCACTGAAATCGATAGGTGTCAGTCTTAGCCCTTCCTGCTGCGTACGTCCAAATGTGCTTTCTCGGTTGTCCATGAGTGATGGAAATGCCATCCACATAAGGATCATTGATGGAATGATAACGGGTACCTTGCTGTGCAGCATAAAATGCATTTGTACTCCCATACTGGTATGCCACTGCTCTACCACATACTGCTGTGTAGGGTACTCCGTGTGTAGAAAAGTTCACTGACGAGAATGGACTGTCAACCGACCTAGTGCACAGTCGTTTATCCTCGGTAGTGGCCATTCTCAGGGGGGCAGGGCAGGAATAGGCAGTGTCGGACATATTGAAGAAGGCCACTCGCATCCACCCCCCTCTGTGGCCACAATGAACACTCTCCATGTCGCAGTAGACTTCACGGATCACCATGCTGTTCCCGTCTGTGGCGTTGATCCAGTACTCTCCAGACGGTGCAGACGGTCCAGACGGTCTTGATTGCACTGGTAGACCTCTTGGCACGAGGTAGCAGGGAGGTGGGAGAAGTGTCCCAGGTCAAGGCACTTTCTGTTTTCGCTCTGGTTCAGCTTGCTGTGAATGTCTTTCAAGACCTCAGCTCTAATCTGGTCACTGATGGTGTTTAGGTCAAATGCAGAGATGCCAGGTGTACCAGGTGGTCCTGCAGGTCCTTCCGTCCCTGGCAACCCATCCCTTCCATCTCTCCCTGGACGTCCTGGAAGTACAGAAGACCTTAAAGGGGAAGTGGGGGGACTGCAGTTGGGATGTGTTTTGCCAATGGCAACGGCAGCACAGCAGATGAGGAACAGGTCCTTTAGGATGTCCATTTCTGTCAGTGCTCTTCACTTACAGTCACAGGGAACTGTGGTCGCTATCTGGTGTTCTGTTAAAGTAGTCTCCCTTTCAGTGAAATGAGCCAGTTGCAGATACGTCAGGAATGCTATGGGACGTTAGTTTTTGTATAACTATGACGTCATCACTGACGTCACCTTTCAGGGACCCTATTTTGTGACAATTTACTTGGAGTGACAGTATGCAACTTGCACATGGGCAGTTGGCAAAGCTTACAGTGGTGCCCTTGTGCCAATTGTGTTGTTGCTGCATCCCCATTCCAACTTGTGCCAGTGCAAGTGCGAATGACGTCATAGGTGTGATCTGAAAAGAAGTAATGTTGTACAGGGTCAATGCTATGTGGCTGATAAAGAACTTGGAACATTTTGGGCAATGGACATAGCAAAGGGTCAGTAAAATAGGACATTTCAGCCATGTAGGCCTTCATACGTATTTGAGCTTATTATTAATTTTATACAATTGTACAAAAACTATCGTTGCCACCACCACACAATGCAAACCTGCAATAAATGTGTTAGTGACAAGAAAAGGCACTTACCTCTGCATCCAGGATGACGAAAAGCTGAAAGTTTTGCCACTGTGCTGGAAGGCCTTTTTGGAGAGTACCACTCCTCATCAGCAGCACTGGGCAAGCAGCATCCGGATGTTACCAAGCAACCACTTCATCTGTGATTGGTCAGCAATACTCGCCGTGCTGATGTTTAATCGTCATTTGCCCAAAATACAGAGGAAAGATAGATGGCAGGTGTAGATAACTGTAACAAGTAAGGTTAGACAAACAAGTGAAGATAACCGTAACAAGTACTGTTGCACCCTTCATGGGACCAGATGGTGCTTGAACACCTTCATGGTGTTGTTACTGCCCCCTTACATCATGGTGGCGACCAGGTAAGGGTTGGTCTAACCGTGCCTTTTCTTGTTAAGTGTGTTAGTACAAGTGAGTGGTAGGCCATGAAGGGCATGCACCAGTGCACGTTGCAGCGGGTGACCACCACAAGTGCTGGTTCACGTAGTATCTGTGCTGGTGGATGGAAGGGAAATTCCACCAGCCCAAGTTACTGAAGGCTGGGCACTAGGCAGCAGCAGCAGCACAAGTTGTAGTGTGCACAACAGATACTATGAACCTTGTCACTGCCTATGTGCAAGTTGCATACTTTCTGCATTGCACTCCAACTTGTGCCAACACTGCGTGTTACCAGTTCCCCTGAGCATCATCTATTTGTGCTGGTGGTGTTTTCCCTTCATCAAGTAATCCAAATACTCCACTTGCACCTCTGGTGGTCACCTTCTGCATCATGCACAGGTGGCCTTATAATTATATAATTGATATGCAGTAGTCCAGAAGTTGCAATTACTGTAGTAGAAACATGCAAATGTCAATTGTTCACTACCACTCAGCTTCTGGCAAGGTGTTTCTGCAAACAGCATAAAGTGGCAGTACAATTTCTCATTTTTGGCATACAAGACGATTCCTGAATAGTGTCAATGTGTTGACCTACTCCTACTCACTATGTGTTGTAGATGTGTGGTACAGCCAGGTGTTCTATACTGTGCCTAATGTGTGTATGTATGGTGTGTTCACTACTAGCAGTGTCTGCAGCTAGGTAGGTTACTTGATGAAGATCTCCAGCAGTTCTGTGGCAACAGCCTCATTGCTGAGCACCTGGTCAGAGGACCAGCGCACTTCGATGTCGTCAGTGGTTGGCTGTGGTAAGGTGCGGCAGAACCACGGCATGCCACTTGGAGTGCAGCAGTTGCTGGTTCGTAAACAGTCCTTGCCAGTCCAGAGGGGAGAATCCAGGTAATAGCGTGCACTGGTGGGAGTGTTTGGAGCTCCTTCAGCACAGTAATAGTGTTGTCCCACAAATGCTTGAGGTTTTGTTGCATCCAGAGCGGAACAGGGGCACTGAAATCGAGAGGTGTCAGTCTTAGCCCTTCCTGCTGCGTACGTCCAGATGTGCTTTCTCGGTTGTCCATGTGTGATAGAAATGCCATCCACGTAAGGATCATTGATGGAATGATAACGGGTACCTTGTGCTGCAGCATAAAATGCATTTGTGTACCCATACTGGTATGCCACTGCTCTACCACATACTGCTGTGTAGGGTACTCCGTGTGTAGAAAAGTTCACTGACGAGAACGGTCTGTCAACTGACCTAGTGCACAGTCGTTTCCCCTGGGTTGTGGCCATTCTCAGGGGGGCAGGGCAGGAATAGGCAGTGTCGGACATATTGAAGAAGGCCACTCGCATCCACCCCCCTCTGCGGCCACAATGAACACTCTCCATGTCGCAGTACACTTCACGGATCACCATGCTGTTCCCGTGTGTGACGTTGATCCAGTACTCTCCAGATGGTGCTTCTTGGTTGCACTGGTAGACCTCTTGGCATGAGGTAGCAGGGAGGTGGGAGAAGCGTCCCAAGTCATCGCACTTTCTGTTGCTCTGGCTGAGCTTGCTGTCAACATCTTTCAAGATGTCATCTCTAATCTGGTCGCTGATGGTCTTTATATCAAATGCAGAGATGCCAGGTGTACCAGGTGGTCCTGCAGGTCCTTCCCTCCCTGGCAACCCATCCCTCCCATCTCTCCCTGGAGGTCCTGGAAGTACAGAAGACATTAAAGGGGAGGTGGGGGGACTGCAGTTGGGGTGTGTGTTGCCCATGGCAACCACAGCACAGCAGATGAGGAACAAGGTCTTTAGGATGTCCATTTCTGTCAGTGCTCTTCACTTACAGTCACAGGGAACTGTGGTCACTCTCTGCGGCTCTGCTTGATTATGTAGTCTTCCTGCAGTGGAATAAACCAGTTGTGGGCTGGTAACTCAGGATGTTGTGGTCTTGCTGTGGTTTTCTAATTGCTCTTCAGGGGCTGCCACTTAAGCAGTCCCTAAAGTGTTTTTAGCCTCACTAAAAGTTATTCAGGATGAATAGTATGAAGCGAAACAAAATTTATGCGGCAAAGCGCATTTTGGCCAATATAGCTAGCCTCTGTCTTGATTGGTTATATCTGGCTGACAAACAAAGGAGATAGCAAGCCAGACTAAGCCTGAATCTTGTTAACCATGAAAGGCAGCATGCAACCCTTGAGGGATTGGAATACAGTGCTTGGGCCACATCGTGCCAATGATGTCATTCAAATGGTGAAAGCAGTTGGCTGTCTACAGTGCGAAACACCAATGGACAACTGTAATGAAGGGTGAGATGTAGTGTACAGCGCAAATCGCTATGTTGAGCAGTCAGGTGGCACCTGCTGATGACGAACAGCTCCTGGTTCATGAGGCGCCCGTGTGACTCTTGCACAATCGATGTGTCCCGAATGGAATGCTGCGAATATGCACACACGTAGCAAAGTGTAGGGCAGCCTCAACACCGTGTGTGAGTTGCTGTGTGGTGAGTGGGATGTTGAGACCACTTGCAGCCTGTACCACAACCTCCTAGTGTTTATTGCTGCTTAATGCCTCTATCTTATGTGTCATATCACAAAATTACCGTTATCTGAAATAGTGTAGAATTTGCATGAATTCTGTGTTGATGAATGTCAGTGTTTCAATAATGCCCAGCATCCAGACTAAACAGGCATTGTGTGACCCAGCAACGCCTGACTATGTCTGGACATGTTTTGGTTAAGTACTGAGTATGTATACATGCAGGTATCATAGCAGAATGATACACTAATGTGAAGTGTTCAGTAGCACCCAGCTTCTGGCAAGTGTTCAGTAGCACCCAGCTTCTGGCAAGTGTTCGGTAGCACCCAGCTTCTGGCAAGTGTTCGGTAGCACCCAACTTCTGGCAAGTGTTCAGTAGCACCCAACTTCTGACAAGTGTTCAGTAGCACCCAGCTTCTGGCAAGTGTACAGTAGCACCCAGCTTCTGGCAAGTGTACAGTAGCACCCAGCTTCTGGCAAGTGTTCAGTAACACCCAGCTTCTGGCAAGTGTACAGTAGCACCCAGCTTCTGGCAAGTGTTCAGTAGCACCCAGCTTCTGGCAAGTGTTCAGTAACACCCAGCTTCTGGCAAGTGTTTGGTAACAGCCAGCTTCTGGCAAGTGTTCAGTAGTGCCCAGCTTCTGGCAAGTGTTCAGTAGCACCCTGCTTCTGGCAAGTGTTCAGTAGCACCCTGCTTCTGGCAAGTGTTCAGTAACACCCTGCTTCTGGCAAGTGTTCAGTAACACCCTGCTTCTTGCAAGTGTACTTTTGCATGCACAGCGTAATAATGATTGAATTTCTCAATTTTTCAGACAGTTTAATGAATGCAATAATTGTAACAGAATGGCATACAATTCCTAAATAGTGTCAATGTGTTGACCTACCCCTACTCACTATGTGTTGTAGATGTGTGGTACAGCCAGGTGTTCTATACTGTGCCTAATGTATGTATGTGTGGTGTGTTCACTACTAGCAGTGTCTGCAGCAAGGTAGGTTACTTGATGAAGATCTCCAGCAGTTCTGTGGCAGTAGCCTCGTTGGCCAGGTCCTGGTCAGAGCACCAACGCGCTTCAATGTCGTCAGTGGTTGGCTGTGGTAAGGTGCGGCAGAACCACGGCATGCCACTTGGAGTGCAGCAGTTGCTGGTTCGTAGACAGTCCTTGCCAGTCCAGAGGGGAGAATCTAAAAAGTAGCGTTGATTGTTGGGAATGTATGTAGGGGCTCCTTCAGCACAGTAGTAGTGTTCTCCCACAAATGCTTGAGGCTTAGTTGCATCCAGAGCGGAACAAGGGCACTGAACAAGAGAGTCGTCAGTCTTAGCCCTTCCTGCTGCGTACGTCCAGATGTGCTTTCTCGGTTGTCCATGTGTGATAGAAATGCCATCCACATAAGGATCATTGATGGAATGGTAACGGGTACCTTGCACTGTAGCATAAAATGCATTTGTTCTCCCATACTGGTATGCCACTGCTCTACCACATACTGCTGTGTAGGGTACTCCGTGTGTAGAAAAATTCACTGACGAGAATGGTCTGTCAACTGACCTAGTGCACAGTCGTTTTCCCTGGGTTGTGGCTGTTCTTAGAGGGGCAGGGCAGGAAAAGGCAGTGTCTGACATGTTGAAGAAGGCCACTCTCATCCACCCCCCTCTGTGGCCACAATGAACACTCTCCATGTCGCAGTAGACTTCACGAATCACCATGCTGTTCCCGTCTGTGGCGTTGATCCAGTACTCTCCAGACGGTGCGTCTTGGTTGCACTGGTAGACCTCTTGGCACGAGGTAGCAGGGAGGTGGGAGAAGTGTCCCAGGTCTTGGCACTTCCTGTTTTCGCTCTGGTTAAACTTGCTGTCAATGTCTTTCAAGACCTCAGTTCTAATCTGGTCACTGATGGTGTTTAGGTCAAATGCAGAGATGCCAGGTGTACCAGGTGGTCCTGCAGGTCCTTCCCTCCCTGGCAACCCATCCCTCCCATCTCTCCCTGGAAGTCCTGGAAGTGCAGAAGACCTTAAATGGGAGGTGGGGGGACTGCAGTTGTGTTGTGTTTTGCCAATGGCAACCGCAGCACAGCAGATGAGGAACAGGTCCTTTAGGATGACCATTTCTGTCAGTGCTCTTCACTTACAATCACAGGGAACTGTGGTCGCTATCTGGTGTTCTGTTAAAGTAGTCTCCCTTTCAGTGAAATGAGCCAGTTGCAGATATGTCAGGAATGCTATGAGAGGGGGGGGGGGGGGTTGCATAACTATGACATCATCACTGACGTCACCTTTCAGGGACCCTATTTTGTCATAGTTTACTTGGAGTGACAGTATGCAACTTGCACATGGGCAGTTGGCAATGCTTACAGTGGTGCCCTTGTGCCAATTGTGTTGTTGCTGCATCCCCATTCCAAGTTGTGCCAGTGCTGGTGCCCAGTCCCTCTCACCTTCAGCAACCTGTGGTTGTGGTGTGTTGTCATAGGTGTGAATGAGGTGACAAGTGTGAATGACCTCATAGGTGTGATCTGAAAAGATGTAATTTGTAGAGATGGCTGATAAACAAATTGGACCATTCTGGGCAATGGACATAGCAAAGAGCCCTACCAGGCACTGACTAATCAGTGAGACTCAGAAATGCTAATTAAGATGGTCTATTAGCATTTCCGAGTGTCACTGATTAGTCAGTGCCTGGTGTGGGAGTTTCAAAGGAGACTCTAGATAGAGCCCGCCCACATTGTTATATAAGGAGGGAATGGATCAGTGGCTGTTAGCGGTGACCAGTGACCCGGCTGCTAAAGGGTCGGCTAAAGATCTGGAGGTTGCCGGTGCTGGTCCAGTTCACTGCCATTTTTCCCTTCCCCCCTTCTTTCCTTACCCTGTGTAGTTCCGAACGTTGTCTTTCATTCGTGTCATCATGGTACATAGACCATCTTAATAAGTGAAGATAAACGTAACAAGTACTGTTGCACCTTTTGTGGGACCAGATGGTGCTTGAACACCTTCATGGTGTTGTTACTGCCCCCTTACATCGTGCCGGCGGCCGGGTAGGGGTTGGTCTAACCGTGCCTTTTCTTGTTAAGTGTGTTAGTACAAGTGAGTGGTAGGCCATGAAGACCATGCACCAGTGCACGTTTCAAAGGGTGACCACCACAAGTGCTGGTTCACATAGTATCTGTGCTGGTGGATGGAAGGGAAATTCCACCAGCCCAAGTTACTGAAGGCTGGGCACTAGGCAGCAGCGACAGCACAAGTTGTAGTGTGCACAACAGATACTATGAACCTTGTCACTGCCTATGTGCAAGTTGCATACTTTCTGCATTGCACTCCAACTTGTGCCAACACTGCGTGTTACCAGTTCCCCTGAGCATCATCTATTTGTGCTGGTGGTGTTTTCCCTTCATCAAGTAATCCAAATACTCCACTTGCACCTCTGGTGGTCACCTTCTGCAGCATGCACAGGTGGCCTTATAATTATATAATTGATATGCAGTAGTCCAGAAGTTGCAATTACTGTAGTAGAAACATGCAAATGTCAATTGTTCACTACCACTCAGCTTCTGGCAAGGTGTTTCTGCAAACAGCATAAAGTGGCAGTACAATTTCTCATTTTTGGCATACAAGACGATTCCTGAATAGTGTCAATGTGTTGACCTACCTCTACTCACTATGTGTTGTAGATGTGTGGTACAGCCAGGTGTTCTATACTGTGCCTAATGTATGTATGTGTGGTGTGTTCACTACTAGCAGTGTCTGCAGCTAGGTAGGTTACTTGATGAAGATCTCCAGCAGTTCTGTGGCGACAGCCTCATTGCTGAGCGCCTGGTCAGAGCACCAACGCGCTTCGATGTCGTCAGTGGTTGGCTGTGGTAAGGTGCGGCAGAACCACGGCATGCCACTTGGAGTGCAGCAGTTGCTGGTTCGTAGACAGTCCTTGCCAGTCCAGAGGGGAGAATCCAGATAGTAGCGTGCACTGGTGGGAGTGTTCGGAGCTCCTTCAGCACAGTAATAGTGTTGTCCCACAAATGCTTGAGGTTTAGTTGCATCCAGAGCGGAACAGGGGCACTGAAATCGAGAGTCGTCAGTCTTAGCCCTTCCTGCTGCGTACGTCCAGATGTGCTTTCTCGGTTGTCCATGAGTGATAGAAATGCCATCCACGTAAGGATCATTGATGGAATGATAACGGGTACCTTGTGCTGCAGCATAAAATGCATTTGTGTACCCATACTGGTATGCCACTGCTCTACCACATACTGCTGTGTAGGGTACTCCGTGTGTAGAAAAGTTCACTGACGAGAACGGTCTGTCAACCGACCTAGTGCACAGTCGTTTCCCCTGAGTAGTGGCCATTCTCAGGGGGGCAGGGCAGGAATAGGTGTTGTCGGACATGTTGAAGAAGGCCACTCTCATCCACCCCCCTCTGTGGCCACAATGAACACTCTCCATGTCGCAGTAGACTTCACGGATCACCATACTGTTCCCGTGTGTGACGTTGATCCAGTACTCTCCAGATAGTGCGTCTTGGTTGCACTGGTAGACCTCTTGGCACGAGGTAGCAGGGAGGTGGGAGAAGCGTCCCAAGTCATCACACTTTCTTTTGCTTTGGCTGAGCTTGCTGTCAACGTCTTTCAAGATGTCATCTCTAATCTGGTCACTGATGGTCTTTATATCAAATGCAGAGATGCCAGGTGTACCAGGTGGTCCTGCAGGTCCTTCCCTCCCTGGCAACCCATCCCTCCCATCTCTCCCTGGAGGTCCTGGAAGTACAGAAGACATTAAAGGGGAGGTGGGGGGACTGCAGTTGGGGTGTGTGTTGCCCATGGCAACCACAGCACAGCAGATGAGGAACAAGGTCTTTAGGATGTCCATTTCTGTCAGTGCTCTTCACTTACAGTCACAGGGAACTGTGGTCACTCTCTGCGGCTCTGCTTGATTATGTAGTCTTCCTGCAGTGGAATAAACCAGTTGTGGGCTGGTAACTCAGGATGTTGTGGTCTTGCTGTGGTTTTCTAATTGCTCTTCAGGGGCTGCCACTTAAGCAGTCCCTAAAGTGTTTTTAGCCTCACTAAAAGTTATTCAGGATGAATAGTATGAAGCGAAGCAAAATTTATGCGGCAAAGCGCATTTTGGCCAATATAGCTAGCCTCTGTCTTGATTGGTTATATCTGGCTGACAAACAAAGGAGATAGCAAGCCAGACTAAGCCTGAATCTTGTTAACCACGAAGGGCAGCATGCAACCCTTGAGGGATTGGAGTACAGTGCTTGGGCCACATTGTGCCAATGATGTCATTCGAATGGTGAAAGCAGTTGGCTGTCTACAGTGCGAAACACCAATGGACAACTGTAATGAAGGGTGAGATGTAGTGTACAGCGCAAATCGCTATGTTGAGCAGTCAGGTGGCACCTGCTGATGACAAACAGCTCCTGGTTCATGAGGTGCCCGTGTGACTCTTGTGCAATTAAGGTGTCCCGAATGGAATGCTGCGAATATGCACACACGTAGCAAAGTGTAGGGCAGCCTCAACACCGTGCGTGAGTTGCTGTGTGGTGAGTGGGATGTCGAGACCACTTGCAGCCTGTACCACAACCTCCTAGTGTTTACTGCTGCTCAATGCCTCTATCTTATGTGTCATATCACAAAATTACTGTTATCTGAAATAGTGTAGAATTTGCATGAATTCTGTGTTGATGAATGTCAGTGTTTCAGTAATGCACAGCATCCAGACTAAACAGGCATTGTGTGACCCAGCAACGCCTGACTATGTCTGGACATGTTTTGATTAAGTACTGAGTATGTATACATGCAGGTATAGTAGCAGAATGATACACTAATGTGAAGTGTTCGGTAGCACCCAGCTTCTGGCAAGTGTTCAGTAGCACCCAGCTTCTGGCAAGTGTTCAGTAGCACCCAGCTTCTGGCAAGTGTTCAGTAGCACTCAGCTTCTGGCAAGTGTTCAGTAGCGCCCAGCTTCTGACAAGTGTTCAGTAACACCCAGCTTCTGGCAAGTGTTCAGTAACACCCAGCTTCTGGCAAGTGTTCAGTAACACCCAGCTTCTGGCAAGTGTTCAGTAACACCCAGCTTCTGGCAAGTGTTCAGTAACACCCAGCTTCTGGCAAGTGTTCAGTAACACCCAGCTTCTGGCAAGTGTTCAGTAACACCCAGCTTCTGGCAAGTGTTCAGTAACACCCAGCTTCTGGCAAGTGTTCAGTAACACCCAGCTTCTGGCAAGTGTTCAGTAACACCCAGCTTCTGGCAAGTGTTCAGTAACACCCAGCTTCTGGCAAGTGTTCAGTAACACCCAGCTTCTGGCAAGTGTATTTTTGCATGCACAGCGTAATATCAATTGAATTTCTCAAATTTTCAGACAGTTTAATGAATGCAATAACTGTAACAGAAAGGCATACAATTCCTGAATAGTGTCAATGTGTTGACCTACCCCTACTCACTATGTGTTGTAGATGTGTGGTACAGCCAGGTGTTCTATACTGTGCCTAATGTATGTATGTATGGTGTGTTCACTACTAGCAGTGTCTGCAGCTAGGCAGGTTACTTGATGAAGATCTCCAGCAGTTCTGTGGCGACAGCCTCGTTGGCCAGGTCCTGGTCAGAGGACCAACGCGCTTCAATGTCGTCAGTGGTTGGCTGTGGTAAGGTGCGGCAGAACCACGGCATGCCACTTGGAGTGCAGCAGTTGCTGGTTCGTAGACAGTCCTTGCCAGTCCAGAGGGGAGAATCCAGGTAATAGCGTGCACTGGTGGGAGTGTTCGGAGCTCCTTCAGCACAGTAATAGTGTTCTCCCACAAATAGTTGTGGTTTAGTTGCATCCAGAGCGGAACAAGGGCACTGAAATCGAGAGTCGTCAGTCTTAGCCCTTCCTGCTGCATACGTCCAGATGTGCTTTCTCGGTTGTCCATGAGTGATGGAAATGCCATCCACATAAGGATCATTGATGGAATGATAACGGGTACCTTGTGCTGCAGCATAAAATGCATTTGTGTACCCATACTGGTATGCCACTGCTCTACCACATACTGCTGTGTAGGGTACTCCGTGTGTGCGAAAGATCACTGATGAAAACGGTCTGTCAACTGACCTAGTGCACAGTCGTTTCCCCTGGTTAGTGGCTGTTCTTAAAGGGGCAGGGCAGGAATAGGCAGTGTCGGACATGTTGAAGAAGGCCACTCGCATCCACCCCCCTCTGTGGCCACAATGAACACTCTCCATGTCACAGTACACTTCACGGATCACCATGCTGTTCCCGTGTGTGACGTTGATCCAGTACTCTCCAGACGGTGCTTCTTGGTTGCACTCGTAGACCTCTTGGCATGAGGTAGCAGGGAGGTGGGAGAAGTGTCCCAAGTCATCGCACTTTCTGTTGCTCTGGCTGAGCTTGTTGTCAACATCTTTCAAGATGTCATCTCTGATCTGGTCACTGATGGTCTTTATATCAAATGCAGAGATGCCAGGTGTACCAGGTGGTCCTGCAGGCCCTTCCCTCCCTGGCAACCCATCCCTCCCATCTCTCCCTGGAGGTCCTGGAAGTACAGAAGACATTAAAGGGGAGGTGGGGGGACTGCAGTTGGGGTGTGTGTTGCCCATGGCAACCACAGCACAGCAGATGAGGAACAAGGTCTTTAGGATGGCCATTTCTGTCAGTGCTCTTCACTTGCAGTCACAGGGAACTGTGGTCACTCTCTGCAGCTCAGTCTTCTTACAGTGGAATAAACCAGTTGTGGGCTGGTAACTCAGGATGTTGTGGTCTTGCTGTGGTTTTCTAATTGCTCTTCAGGGGCTGCCACTTAAGCAGTCCCTAAAGTGTTTTTAGCCTCACTAAAAGTTATTCAGGATGAATAGTATGAAGCGAAACAAAATTTATGCGGCAAAGCGCATTTTGGCCAATATAGCTAGCCTCTGTCTTGATTGGTTATATCTGGCTGACAAACAAAGGAGATAGCAAGCCAGACTATGTCTAAATCATGTTAACCATGAAGGGCAGCATGCAACCCTTGAGGGATTGGAATACAGTGCTTGGGCCACATCGTGCCAATGATGTCATTGGAATGGTGAAAGCAGTTAGCTGTCTACAGTGCGAAACACCAATGGACAACTGTAATGAAGGGTGAGATGTAGTGTACAGCGCAAATTGCTATGTTGAGCAGTCAGGTGGCACCTGCTGATGACGAACAGCTCCTGGTTCATGAGGTGCCCATGTGACTCTTGCACAATCGATGTGTCCCGAATGGAATGCTGCGAATATGCACACACGTAGCAAAGTGTAGGGCAGCCTCAACACCGTGCGTGAGTTGCTGTGTGGTGAGTGGGATGTTGAGACCACTTGCAGCCTGTACCACAACCTCCTAGTGTTTATTGCTGCTTAATGCCTCTATCTTATGTGTCATATCACAAATTATTGTAATGTGAAATAGTGTAGAATTTGCATGAATTCTGTGTTGATGAATGTCAGTGTTTCAATAATGCACAGCATCCAGACTAAACAGGCGTCGTGTGACCCAGCGACGCCTGACTATGTCGGGACATGTTTTGATTAAGTACTGAGTATGTATACATGCAGGTATCATAGCAGAATGATACACTAATGTGAAGTGTTCGGTAGCACCCAGCTTCTGGCAAGTGTTCAGTAGCACCCAGCTTCTGGCAAGTGTTCAGTAGCACCCAGCTTCTGGCAAGTGTTCAGTAGCACCCAGCTTCTGGCAAGTGTTCAGTAGCACCCAGCTTCTGGCAAGTGTTCAGTAGCACCCAGCTTCTGGCAAGTGTTCAGTAGCACCCAGCTTCTGGCAAGTGTTCAGTAGCACTCAGCTTCTGGCAAGTGTTCAGTAGCGCCCAGCTTCTGGCAAGTGTTCAGTAACACCCAGCTTCTGGCAAGTGTTCAGTAACACCCAGCTTCTGGCAAGTGTTCAGTAACACCCTGCTTCTGGCAAGTGTTCAGTAACACCCAGCTTCTGGCAAGTGTTCAGTAACACCCAGCTTCTGGCAAGTGTTCAGTAACACCCAGCTTCTGGCAAGTGTTCAGTAACACCCAGCTTCTGGCAAGTGTATTTTTGCATGCACAGCGTAATATCAATTGAATTTCTCAAATTTTCAGACAGTTTAATGAATGCAATAACTGTAACAGAAAGGCATACAATTCCTGAATAGTGTCAATGTGTTGACCTACCCCTACTCACTATGTGTTGTAGATGTGTGGTACAGCCAGGTGTTCTATACTGTGCCTAATGTATGTATGTATGGTGTGTTCACTACTAGCAGTGTCTGCAGCTAGGCAGGTTACTTGATGAAGATCTCCAGCAGTTCTGTGGCGACAGCCTCGTTGGCCAGGTCCTGGTCAGAGGACCAACGCGCTTCAATGTCGTCAGTGGTTGGCTGTGGTAAGGTGCGGCAGAACCACGGCATGCCACTTGGAGTGCAGCAGTTGCTGGTTCGTAGACAGTCCTTGCCAGTCCAGAGGGGAGAATCCAGGTAATAGCGTGCACTGGTGGGAGTGTTCGGAGCTCCTTCAGCACAGTAATAGTGTTCTCCCACAAATAGTTGTGGTTTAGTTGCATCCAGAGCGGAACAAGGGCACTGAAATCGAGAGTCGTCAGTCTTAGCCCTTCCTGCTGCATACGTCCAGATGTGCTTTCTCGGTTGTCCATGAGTGATGGAAATGCCATCCACATAAGGATCATTGATGGAATGATAACGGGTACCTTGTGCTGCAGCATAAAATGCATTTGTGTACCCATACTGGTATGCCACTGCTCTACCACATACTGCTGTGTAGGGTACTCCGTGTGTGCGAAAGATCACTGATGAAAACGGTCTGTCAACTGACCTAGTGCACAGTCGTTTCCCCTGGTTAGTGGCTGTTCTTAAAGGGGCAGGGCAGGAATAGGCAGTGTCGGACATGTTGAAGAAGGCCACTCGCATCCACCCCCCTCTGTGGCCACAATGAACACTCTCCATGTCACAGTACACTTCACGGATCACCATGCTGTTCCCGTGTGTGACATTGATCCAGTACTCTCCAGACGGTGCGTCTTGGTTGCACTGGTAGACCTCTTGGCATGAGGTAGCAGGGAGGTGGGAGAAGCGTCCTAGGTCGTGGCACTTTCTGTTGCTCTTGCTCAGCTTGCTGTCAACATCTTTCAAGAACTCATCTCTGATCTGGTCACTGATGGTCTTTATATCAAATGCAGAGATGCCAGGTGTACCAGGTGGTCCTGCAGGTCCTTCCCTTCCTGGCAACCCATCCCTCCCATCTCTTCCTGGAGGTCCCTGAAGAACAGAACACATTGGAGAGGAGGCAGGGAGACTGCAGTTGGTTTGTTTGTTGCCCATGACAACCACAGCGCAGCAGAGAACGAACAAACTCTTTAGAATGCCCATTTCTGTCATTGGTCTTCACTTGCAATTACACTCGCAAGGAACTGTGGCTGCTCTCAGCTGTTCTGTTTATATAGAGACTGGAGCAATGTATAATAATTGCAAGATGGAAGAGGTGTTCCCCCTGTTTTCTGATCATACAGTGAAAGTGGAACTATGTTGCACTATGCTGACAGGATGTTTATCAGTGCAAAACAGGATTTAGAGTTTCCCTAAGCAGAGTGCCATGTGTGAGACATTGTGTATGTCATTAAAAATCCAAACATTTCTCCATATTATCGGCTTATTCTGTGGGCTGTGTAAACAGTGGTTTGACCCAGAACTAATTATTATATTGAATTTTATGGAAACGATGATTGTCTGGGATCTACATAACTGTGCAAATATATAAAATACAGAAGGGTGATCAGATGTAGTTCGCTAGTATCTACTGACTATGTGTACATCAGTGAACACACCTCACTGTGTGTACATCAGTGAACACACCCCACTGTGTGATGATGTTGCAGATTGGTGGCTGTATTGATAGAGGTGCATGTTCACTATATGTTTGTGTGTGTGTGTTACCTCTCCTTGCAGCTGCGTGTCTGCCCAGTGCTGGAGGGAGACGAGGCAGAGTGGGAGGAGGAGGCTGAGTGGATCTACAACCAAGCCTTCTGCACCACTCCCATCAGCCAGCAGGTATGTATGGAGCGGAGCGGAGGAGGTGCTCCTCAATGCTGACCTCAGTAAATTAAGGATCGGTGGTCCCACTGTGTGGTTGTGAGTGTGAGAGTTTGTCACATGTCTTTTCTCCTACTTCCACACACAATGCAACACAACACAACACAACACAACACACACACAACACACACACACGCACACACACACACACACACACGCACACACAGTCCCACCTTCCCCAGAACACTGGGTACTGGGATGAGGAGCCATCCAAGCCTGCCTCGTGTGTGCCAAAGATCAAGGGTGCTCTTGAGTTCATGAGAAAGCACTCATTTGAGGTGAATCTCCACTCTCACCTCACCCCACCTCACCTCACTTCTGCCCTCACCACTCCCTCACACTCACCGCACCTCACACTGAATCTCCTGTGCTCGTGCGTGTGTGCAGGTGCCTTTCATTGCCACCTATCGGCGGGAGTGCATTGACCCAGAGTTGACTGAGGATGATCTGTGGAAGATATGGCAGTGGGACGAGAAGGTGTGCTTTTGGATGTGTGCATCCTCACACCTCATTGCTAATATCTGACACTTACCCTCCCACCCCCTCCCTCCCCTCGCACCCCTTCCCTACCATCCCTCCCCGTGCTGCCCCTCCCCCTCCTGCCCCTCCCCCTCCTGTCCTCTTCAGTGGACCCAGCTGAGGAGCAGGAAGCTAAGCATGCAGAAGTTGTTCACAAGGATGCAGGCCTTCCAATACGAGAAGATAAAGAACAACCCAGACACTGTTCTCTCCGACGAGGTGCGGGTGCTTCAGGACGAGGATGTGCAGAGGTGGGCTTAACATCAGTGTGTGAGTGTGTGTGTGTGTGTGTGTGTGTGTGTGTGTGTGTGTGTGTGTGTGTGTGTGTGTGTGTGTGTGTGTGCGCGTGTGCGTGTGCATGTGTGTGTGGTGCATGTGTACACATCCTTCTCCCTCCTTGCCTTCTTCCCCTGCAGGTTGCTCAATGTGCAGACCAATGAGGAGCTGAATGACGTGTACCGTCAATTCCTCCTTTACTACGGGGTTGACATTGAAGCACTTCAGAACTCAAGGAGAGGGAGGGAGGCCTCACAGACAGAAGGGACCAAGAAGTGGAAGCATGCCTACCGGTGAGTCATCACAACTGTTTGTGTGTCACCATACAAGAGGTCCAGTATGCAGGCCCTATCCTGGGGTGAGGGGAGGGTCTAGCCAGCTAGACTGAGGCCACTCCAGTCCAGCCTGCTAGACCCCCCTCCACAAGACTCCAGCCCGAGGGAGGGTGTAGCAGACTAGTTTCTACATTGTTTCTGTAACTGTCAACTGCGGCATCACTTCTATGTCTGTAGCACTGACTGTGTGTACCTTCTCTTCAGGCGTGACTTTTATGCCATCTGTCAGGAGAATGGACTGGCAGGTCTTGCCGTGCAGTTTGGTCTCACTGCTGAGCTGTTTGGTGAGAACTTGAGGGACCGCTACAAGAGCCACGAGCCGGAGCAACACACAGAGGAGCCGGAGACAGCAGCAGCGCAGTACCTGCAGCTCACAGGGTGCGTGCAGGATGTGTGTGTGTATGTAAGGGATTGTTGCATGCTGTATGAATACGCATACATGTGTGCATACACTGTTTGCGTGTGACTGTGTGTGTAGTGAGTAGGGTGGTATGCATGTGCTGGCTTGCTTGACAATGCCTGTGTTTGTTTGTGGGTGTGTTGATGTGGAACATGTCTCTTGTCACCCGTTTCAACCCTTGCCCTATGTATTGTATGTACAGTGTGTCCTCCCCTCCCCTCCCTTCCCCTCCCTTCCCCTCCCTTCCCCTCCCTTCCCCTCCCCTCCCCTACCCAGCCACTTCTCCACACCAGAAGCGGTCCTCCATGGGGCAAGGCACATGGTTGCCATGCAGATAGCCCATGAGCCCTTGGTGCGGCAAGCAGTGCGGCAGGCCTTCAGGAGGAGGGCAGTGCTGCATGTACGACCCACAAAGAAGGGAAAGAAAGTGAGCAAGCAGATGCTTCTTCCTCCTTGACCTCCTGACTGTTGGTTCATGAGTATACGTACACACTAGATGGGAGTAATTGTGTCCTCACCTCCCTCCTCCTCTCCCCCCTCTCCCCCTCCCCCCTCCTCCTGTCAGGAAATCGATGACAGCCATCCATGTTTCACCTTCAAGTATCTCAAGAACAAACCCATTGGCACCCTCAAAGATGACCAGTTCCTGCACATTGTGCAAGCTGAGGAGGACGGCCTGCTGACCAGCTCCATTCGCATTGACCAGGAGGGTGCCTACGGGTCACCATACTTTGAGGAAGTCAAGCAGCTCTTCTACAGGGTGAGTAGCACATCTCTGTCTGTCTGTCTGTCTGTCTGTCTGTCTGTCTGTCTGTCTGTCTGTCTGTCTGTCTGCATGTATGTACATCTGTCTGCCCTCCTGTATACATGCATGTGTGTATATATCAAATTGTCTGCCCTGACAAGAACTAGTTTTCGCTTATTGTTGCATTTAGCCAATGTCATATTCCTCTAAGCTCTTAATGGCACATGCCCGTTACCCACTGAGTTCCCCCTCCCCTCCCCCTCCCTCTGCCTCCCTCCCCACCCGCACCTCCCACCTCCAAGGATGAGTACAGCCTGTTGGTGGAGAACTGGAACACCCAGCGAGGTCAGGCCCTTGCCCATTCCTTGCTGAAGGTGCTCTACCCGCAGTTGGAGAAGGAGATCCGCATGACACTGATCCAGGAGGCAAGGGAGGCTGTTCTGCATGTGAGTCTTCCCTGCGAAGGAGACTCTGGAAGGAGGGAAGGGATGAGGCGTAGTGTTTAGACTGTGATATAGAAAGGTGAAGCAGGGCATGGTAGCTTGTAGGTTTTATCAGAAAGACCATGGAGGTGACTGGAGTCACCGCTCTCCATTGATGCTAGTCTTGTAACTGGTGTTGTATGGTTGCCTAATTCCAGCAATGGTAAAAGGTACTAATGTACAGAACTTCTGAGTGGCATGAGTTAACACTTAGCAAGGAAGGTGGTGCAGGGCAGCTCCTACCTCTCCCCCCCACCCCCTGCAGGCTTACATTACCAAGCTCCAATCTTGGCTGGCTGTAGCACCCTTTAAACCTGACCCAGTGGGGGAGAGCTGGGATAACACCTTGGACGAGAGAGAGGAGGGTGCACGTGTGCTTGCGTGTGCATTTGAACCTGACAAGTAAGGACCAGTGAACCAGTGTCACACTTCTAGGGCAGACACAGTGTGTGGGTGCAAAGGAGAGAAGAAAGTGTCTTCTGGCATGGTATTGAGGGTGGAAGTGAGACAGCTGGCGTCATCATGTAGAAAAGCTGTGCATGTCTTTAGTACTGTCAGGTATTTAGACATGGCCATGGTGTGTTGTGGCCTATGTATTATGTTGCTGACCAGAGCAGACTGCTTCATTCCTCAAAGCAACTTTGGTTAGGTGTGGTACAAAGCCTTCTTTCAGCATGTTCTCTCTTTGGGGAGGAGGGGGAGGGGAAGGGGAGAGCGTTAATTCTGGTTGGTTGCCTATTCCTGTTCTTAGGAGTGTCCCAGCTTACTTTGTGCTGGTGGATGCTGAAGGAGAAGTGAAGGATTATGTCAAGCTGAACAACTTTATGAAGAGACAGAACAGCAGGATCAAGCAGGAGGCTGAGGGCAAGGTACGCTGTTCTGCCTGGCAATCTAATTATGTGTGGGGGGAAGCTTCTGGGGTGGGGAGGTGTGTGCATGTGTGTGTGTACATGTGTGTGCATTTCAGTTGCTGTTGTGGCTCCGTGTGCTGAAGTACTCCCTCATTCCTGCTTTGAGCAGACTCAGGATCTGGAGACACTGAAGAAGTTCATTCAGAAGAGGAAGCCTGACAGAATAGTAGTGGGAGCCAGAGGGAGGTGTGTTTGTATGTCTGGTACCAACTCGATAAACAACTGTATGTCACCCTCTGTCCTCTCTCTCCTTCTCTTTGTATGTGTTCTCTTCTGTTATGTATCAGAGATACCCTCAATGTTGTGGATGAGTTGAAAGCGATTGCGTCCACCCTTGAGAGAGAGGAGGGTATGGGCTCAATCAGTGTGGAGCTGATGGATCCCAATGTGGCAGAGATATATGCAAAGTCACCTCGTTCACGTGTGAGTTTAGGAGACATTATAGGCAGGGTGGAAGGAAGGAAGTGGGTGGGGCAAGGTAGGTGGGGCTAGTGGGCGTGGCAAGATGGATGGGATGAAGTGGGCAGTGGGGGGGGGGGGGGGGGGGGGGGGCAAGTTGGGAAGTGCGCAGCTTCACCTACTTTGAAAGTTAAAAAGAGTAACTAGCAGCTGTGCTGACTACCATTGTTCATGTTGCATTTTCCTCTGTTGCAGGAGGAGTTTCCCCACTACCCTGAGATGCTGACAATGGCTATTTCTCTTGGTCGTCGGTGCATTGACCCCCTCCTGGAGTTTGTGGCATTGTTTGCTTCATCTTTTGACGAGCATCAGTCTCTACGAGTACACCCTTTGCAGGTGTGTGTGTGTGTGTGTGTGTGTGTGTGTGTGTGTGTGTGTGTGTGCGTGTGTGGGTGTGCATGTGCGTGTGTACATGTGCCACAGCTATCCTCCTTTATTCTGTCAGGCTATGATACCGAAGGAGATACTCCACATGGCCACTGAAAAGACTCTGGTCTCTCTTGTGAACAGCGTTGGTGTCGACGTAACTCAGTGCATGGAGCACCCACACTGGGCAGCTGCTTTGCAGTTTGTGTGTGGATTGGGACCCAGGAAGGCTGCATACATCGTGAGAGTAAGTCTCCGTGTCCTGCAGTACACCCCGGCCCACCCACCAACTTTGTGTGTAAGAGTTAGGGAATGATGAGAGATGAGTGAGAATTTTAACGGCCTCAGCTCCCTCCATTGAAGTCGACCACACCCACAGGCCACACCCACTGCCCCTTTCATCCTAACTGCAGACACTGAGGCAGGAGAAGATTCCATTAGAGAACCGTTCCCAGTTGGTGACTGTATGCAGGATTGGGCCCAAGGTGCTCCTCAATTGCTCTGCCTTCATCCGTATCGACACGCGCATCTTTGCTGACAGGTACAGTGCTTAACACCAACATCTTGCATTATGTGTATGTATGGTACATCTGACACAGTGTAGACGGTTTGCTTGTAGCAGCTGCTGCAGTGTGTGTGTGAGTGTGTGTTTGTAGCAGCTGCTGCAGTGTGTGTGAGTGTGTGCTTGTAGCAGCTGCTGCAGTGTGTGTGTGTGTGTGTTTGTAACAACTGCTGTAGTGTGTGTGAGTGTGTGTTTGTAACAGCTGCTGCAGTGTGTGTGAGTGTGTGTTTGTAACAGCTGCTGCAGTGTGTGTGAGTGTGTGTTTGTAACAGCTGCTGCAGTGTGTGTGAATGTGTGTGTGTGTGTGAGTTTGTGTTTGTGACAGCTGCCGCAGTATTTTGCATGTGTACTGACTTGCCAGTCAGCACTTCGCCTTCTTCAATTCCTGGTAGTGTTAACACATACATTGAAGTGCTGGACAGCACAAGGATACATATGGAGACTTACGAGTGGGCAAGGAAGATGGCTGTTGATGCTTTGGAGTATGAAGAGGTGTGTGGTGTGTGGTGTGTGGGCGGGGGGTGTGGGTGGGGGTGTGGGTGGGGGTGTTTACTCAGCTTAGCCTTCTGCAGCTGGACGAGGCCAACCCAAGTGGTGCTGTTGAAGAGATACTTGAGAGTCAGGAAAGGGCTGAGAAGTTGGGTGATCTGGACCTTGATGTATTTGTGGAAGAGCTTGAGAAACAGGTGATGGGACTGGGGTAGTGAGAGATGGGACTGGGGTAGTGAGAGATGGGACTGGGGTAGTGAGAGATGGGACTGGGGTAGTGAGCGATGGGACTGGGGTAGTGAGCGATGGGACTGGGGTAGTGAGAGATGGGACTGGGGTAGAGAGATGGGACTGGAGTAGTGAGAGATGGGACTGGGGTAATGAGAGATGGGATTGGGGTAGTGAGTGATGGGACTGGGGTAGTGAGAGATGGGACTGGGGTAGTGAGCGATGGGACTGGGGTAGTGAGAGATGGGACTGGGGTAGTGAGCGATGGGACTGGGGTAGTGAGAGATGGGACTGGGGTAGTGAGCGATGGGACTGGGGTAGTGAGAGATGGGACTGGGGTAGTGAGCGATGGGATTGGGGTAGTAAGTGATGGGACTGGGGTAGTGAGAGATGGGACTGGGGTAGTGAGCGATGGGACTGGGGTAGTGAGAGATGGGACTGGGGTAGTGAGAGATGGGACTGGGGTAGTGAGCGATGGGACTGGGGTAGTGAGTGATGGGACTGGGGTAGTGAGAGATGGGACTGGGGTAGTGAGAGATGGGACTGGGGTAGTGAGAGATGGGACTGGGGTAGTGAGAGATGGGACTGCAGTGACAAAATGAAGCTACATTACATAGATATGCTGTAAATATTTTCACGTCTTCCCATGGCACTGTGTAGTCTGTTCTGTACACAACTCACTTTACTGTACATCTTTCCTGTGTTGGTGGTTGCAGCGCTATGGCAACAAGAAGCTGACTGTGTACGCCATTCGGGAGGAGCTTTACGCCCCTTTTAAGGACAAGAGGACTGCATCAGCCACACTGAGTCCAGTAGACAAGTTCATACTGCTTACAGGGGAGACACCAGGTGTGTGTGTGTGTGTGTGTGTGTGTGTGTGTGTGTGTGTGTGTGTGTGTGTGTGTGTGTGTGTGTGTGTGTGTGTGGTGTGTACATTGCCCTGTGTTATATGCTGTTGTTCAATGATCCCCAAGTGGCAAATGTGTCCAACCACTGCCCTCTGTTTTTGCAGTTGTATTTTGTTAATATAGTATGAATTTGGATATACATACGTACAATACGTACATACAGTACAATATACACCATATGTAGTGTGTATGTGTTTAGTAGGGCTATAGCAGTAACCTGGCATGTATGTAAAACAGTATCCAGCTTCTTGGGCTATTCCAATACATACATAGTGTATTGACTGTGTTGTTATGGGGTGTGTTTCTCTCCACAGAGAGCCTTCACGAGGGCAAACTGATCACTTGTTCAGTGGCAGGTATTGTGCGCCGAAGGCCAACCCCAGAGATGATAGACCAAGTGAACCCAGAGAAACTGGCTGACAACCTGTGGGGCTGTCCTTTCTGCCTCCTCAATGAGTTCCACAACATTGGAGAGGTCAGTGCCTATCATGGTCATGTGACCTGTAGCCAATCACAGTGCAGTTTAATGTCGTGCAACAGTTTGTAAAGTCCACTTGTGAGTGTGCCTACTTTGGGAGTGAAGGGAGTTACAGTATGTGTTGCTTGGCAACTTGTGTTTGCATACGTAGGTGTGGCAACACATTGATGGCGGTGGGTGTCCTGGACAGGGGATTGGAGTGCGCACACGTCTGGACAGTGGTATCACTGGGTTCATTCACATCAAGAACCTCAGTGACAAGCCAGTGAAGAACGTGGAGGACAGGGTCCAGGTGAAGGGCAGTGCAATGTGGAAGAGCAGAGAGATTACAAGAGCAACTGTAGTGAACATAGCTGTCTTAGTTGTGTGGCTTACTTACACATGTACAATGTGCATTTGCACTAAAGTTGGTACACATCAAGTGAGGCGCACAAAGGTCACCCATCTCCTCCCCTCTCTTCCCCTCCCCTCCCCTCTCCTCCCCTCCCTTCCTTTCCCTTTCCTCTCCTCCCTCCCCTCCCACCCCCTCCCCTGCTCCTGGTAGATGGGGATGACTGTACACTGTCGAATACTAAAAGTCAACCTAGACAAGTTCTCAGTGGACCTCACTTGTCGCTCCTCTGACCTTGTTGACAAGGACAAGAAGTTCATGTAAGTGTGTAACCACACTACTTGTCCCTTCCTGTTAGCACTGGCGCTCCTAACCTGAGTACAACCAGCTAATAACAGATCTGTTTAGTATGGCTACTGTAGTACATGTAACGTGTGCATATCATACTTTATTGTATATTAATATTTGCTTTGTATTTGTATTATGTGTAGTATTGTATACTACAGTATGTATGTAACATGTACATTGCATACTTTATTGTATGTAGATATTTCTAGTGTATATGCATACTATGTAATGTGTGTTTGTTGCTGTTTGTGTGTTTTAGGGTACCAAAGGACACCTACTATGACACCCAGCAGGAGGCAGCTGACCTGGACCAGGAGAAGGCTGCCAAAGACAAGCCTGGCACAGGCATGTGCACTCATTAGTACACTCACACGCACAAGCACCTTGTTACTCCTGTCTTCAGTTCACCAGTAATGTGTTGCTCTTCTTCACCTCTCCCTCCAGCCTACGCCAATCGCATCATTGTCCACCCGTGTTTCAAGAACTGCAGTTTTGCCGAGGCCGAAAAGCATCTAGCCAGCATGGACCAAGGAGAGGCTCTATTCAGGCCAAGCAGCAAAGTAGGAACATTTGATGCACACATGTATGGCACCTGACCACGTTATTCACACAGTTTTGAACCTCACCACTCCTGGTAGTACGTAACAGCCAGTTTGTGCCACAAGAATTTAGTGTGAAGTGAATTTCCTTGAAGTTCATCCCCTTCCATCCCTCTTAGTGACCTCTCTCCCTCCCATCCCCACTCCCTTCTCCTTCCCGTCATCCTGCAGGGAGTTGATCGCCTGGCTGTCACTTGGAAGGTTGCTGATGACATTTATCAACACGTGGACATTGTTGAGAAGGACAAGCCCAATCCATTCTCTCTCGGAAGGAAGCTGATGATTGACAATGAAGTGAGTGGGTGGGTGGACTGTAGTCCTCAGCAACCAATACTTAACTTTAGACCCATCAAGAATGCTGTATGGATGTTTTATTGTGTCTGGTTGTAATCAATAGCTGATGTAGATTTGTTCATGTACATGCATGCTTCTTCATGCTATTCAGCTCCTCCCTGGCATTTTGTCCTCCTCTCCTCTTCCTCCCCTTTAGGAGTACGAGGACTTGGATGAAATAATGGCCCGGTTCATCCAGCCTATGGCCAGCAATGTGCGAGACGTGGCCAGTCACAAGTATTACAGGCCTGCTGACGGGGGTGACCTGAACAAACTCACGGCCCTTCTGGCAGAAGAGAAGAAATCCCAGCCCTCCAAAATCCCTTACTATTTCAGTCCATGCAAGCAACTTCGTGGTAAATTTGTCCTTGCTTACCAGCCCTCGAGGAAGCCACTGTGGGAGTACTTTACAGTCACACCAGATGGGTATCGCTTCAGAGGCCAGGTGTTTGACACACTTGACCAGCTTCTCAAGTGGTTCAAGTCACACTACAAGGACAGGCCCCCACCCAGAGCAGGCTTCGGAACCGGACACACTTTGCAAACACCGATGAGTGGACCTAGCTTCGGTACACCGCAAACATTTGGTACGCCACAGGCGTTTGGCACTCCAATGATGATATCTCCATTTGGGCAGCCTTCCCCTGGAATGAGTGCCCCCTACACTCCCTCCCAACCTGTGCAGTGGGGCACACCAGGGTATGGAACACCCCAGGGACACGAGGCACAGTTTGGCCATCTCAGTGGGAGTGGTTACCCTGCGGTGGTGGGTGGGGAGCGGCAGCAGAGTGGGCGGGGTCACCAACGAGGACACAGGAGACATTGAATGCATGGACATACACACACAGACCTAATTACCACAACCTGTGGATGTAGTAGAATATTTGAGTTAATGCACTGTCTGTTATCAGCATTGCTTACAACTGCTACATCGTTTTGTTTAACTAGTTCAGTCAACTGACTGCCATTCACTATTTTTAGAAAGACCGTGATTGATCCTTCTTCTGCTGATCTATGCTATAATGTCCTTTAAGGGTACGTGTACTGTGAAGAATATAATTTTCTTTACATTGTGATTATCTCTAGCTTGGTACTGTGTAGTTACAGATGTACACATGCACGCATGTACACAATGCTCTTATTAACATAGCTGTCGATTGACTGGATGGTACCATGCATGCAGGGTATGCTAGATATAAATTATAAAGCTTGAGTTGGATCAGCACTACCCTACTGAATACAGGATACTGGTGAGAAATGCATAAAATAATTATAAACTTACCTCTCTGATCACCTGCAGGAAGTGTAAAATGAGAATATAGGTATCGACATTGCCCCTGCAGACATTTCTGCTGTATTGATTTAAAATTCAATTATTATCTAAAAGTGCTGCAAACTATGCACCATTTACGCGAAGGAAGCCATCAATACTGTAAATGCCTATAAATCTGGTAATTATTTGTGATACAAACAAAATATAGCAAAGAGTCCAGGGCCTACGTACATATATGTATGTGTATGCCTAGCTCTCATGTTTAAACTACAAAACTAATGTTCACAATTTGAGGTATGAGCCTTCGATCACACAGTAAGAGGGGTCTCTTTCTCTGCCTCTGGAGCAGCAGACGGCTCGTCCTTCCCAGTTACCTCCTCATTCATCTCCCCCTCTGCATATTCAACAGCCAAAGGGTTCACTGCACTTTTCAGTGCCTCTTCCTCCTTGGTTGCAGGGGGGCTGTCAGCATTCTCCACGTACTGATTCTCCACACACTCGAGGGCTATTTGCTTCTCTTCTGCAGAGGCTGTAGGAGCTAAACTGTATTTACCAGACTTCTTACTGGACCTACAGTGGGATCAATTCATCTGCAGTGACATTTTCCATATAAGCATGGCCACACAGCTAGACAAGCAGTTTGTTACAGTACAGTGGAACCTGTCTAAGATGATCACTGTGTTACGCAGCCACCTCTCTAATGCAGCCAGCCTTCCTGGGCCCAAATAGGACTAAAGCATTGCAATCTACCTCTGCAGAGCAGCCACCTCTCTAAAAAGGTCAGTTAGAACTGGCCCACAGGTGGCTATCTTGGACAGGTTCCACTGTATAACAATGGTGTGAGTTTTTAATATGTGACCATTCCTTCCCACGTGGTGCTAATATCAGTGCTGTACAGAGGAACAACGGAGCGGCCATTGTCTTACGCACCTGAGGTAGAAGACCACCACTGCAACAACAGCCACCACCACCACAGCAATGAGCAAAAGTCCTACAACAATGGGCACCACGATAGCCGCCACAGGGGAGGCAGCAGGGCCAGAGGCAGCTGCAGGAGCCTGTGCACAGGGAGGGAAGATGGGGGAGGGAAGAGGGGGGGATGGCAGGAGGAGGGACAAGGCTTGCTACCAGATAGATACTAGTGTATGTATGTCAAGCACTACATAAGATGTTCTTGTATTACTAACCAGGATGATGGCAAAGCTTGACAGGTGGTCACAAGCACAGTTCACTTCTGTGTCTGTCTCTGACATAAGCTGACATCCAGACGTTGACCACTTGCCAATGGCTGGGGCACACAGGGAAGCAACAACAAAGACAGTTACAGTTTATATTATAGGCAAGCACATGAAATGGCAATAGTCAGTAAATGGAAGCATAAACAGTCCATACAGTGAATCTAAAGCGGATGTGGCAACCTTTTGTGCACAATTCTAAGCAATCACGCACTTTTGGGTAACTACACAAATGTTACAATAGCTCTAGCTAGGAAGCCGTCTTGTCCACCAGGCCACTGCAACTGAAGGAAAGGCAGGACCTGTCCTACCCAAGCAATCTATAGCATGTTTTTCTTTTACACTTTATTAACTCACAATTTTCGCTCTTATCCAAGAAGCGGCAAGTGGCCTCCATTCCACTTGGAGTCTGCAAGGTGAAAGGAAGGGGTGAGCCATTACCTCAATGTGAGGTGCACAGAGAGGTATCCATCATGTGGATACAAAAAGCAACTCTGTTCATGCCACTCACGGGAGCTGTCTTTTTGAGTTTCATTGTCACAGGCTCCTCCAAATCCTTCACCTCGTTCTGAAGCACGCTGATGGACAGCACACTACTGGAGATGCTGATAGTGGTATCCCGGCCTCTGAAGAGAGACGTCTGCTTAACCAGCGACCCGCTGATAGTGGGGTTACTTGTGTAGCCATTGAAGAGAGACTTGGGCAGGTTCACCTCATCATCATCTGGACCGCCAAATCTGGTACCGTATCCTTCATCAGGGATGTTATTAAAGTCAAGTTCTACGAATTCAAGATCAAAACGTGTCCTCGTTACTTTGAAAGGTGTCCTGGGCACAAGGTTTAGAGCGTCTCCAATCCTGTCAAAAGCAGTCAACAGACTGCCATAAGGAGAGAAATGAAAAGGTCACCATTATTACAAGACACAATGTAAATGCCATTGGCGGACACCATATACGCAGATCTATGCAGGCTACAAGTTCGTTAAAGCTACTGCCATTCCATCTCTAACGGAGTGGGTGATGTTGCCAAACACACGTACAGCAGTCACTAGTGACAAGCAGAACTGTGGCATGCATCACACCACAGGGCAGGACCTAGCTGCATCAACCCACGTGTCTCCAGCGCCTGTTGTTGCACTAGTGGTCTCCAGAACATTATCATCAACGGACAAAAGGCTATCAAAAGCATTCAGCAGGGCATCTCTTGCCTATCAAGTTAGAAGATCAGACAGGTATGTACAATGATGCATTAACAAATGTACAAATGGATAGGGCATAGTCTAAATGACCGCACTCTTACATACAAGAAGTCGCTCAAGTCTATCAAACAGTTTTGTTGCTTACTGTCTCGTTGTTGATGGCTTCATTGGTGAGAAGAGTGCTTGTGGCACTGAACAGGACTGCTACATCACCAGGTGCCAAGGAGTCAGTCGAATTTAGACTGCTAAACAGAGTGTTTGTCAAATCACCACCCTGCAGAATAGGGAGGTGCACATAGGGTCAGCTTCAGGTATACCTTAACTGTACACACTCCACACGTCCCACTGTTCACATACATATGTATTGTATATCACTTAATACTCTCACAATGACACACAGTCTGACCTCTCATAGACACACATGCACATACATACATACCTCACACAATTCCAAAGTTCTGTCAGAGACACAAACAGAGTAATCAGTTGCCTGCCAGCGTCCACCATCTCCACAAACTCTGATGGCAAAGAGATCTTTGGTCAAGTCTGGGGCTCCCGTGCAGGGGCACTGGATGGAGGCGAACTCTCCAATGGCTGTCTCTGGCCAGTCAAAGTTGTCATTGAGTTGGTCTATACGCTGTTGTACTCTTCTGCAGACCCTCACTGTGCGAGGGAGGGGCATGGAGCAGAGGAGAGGAGTAGCAGTGATCCACCCAAGTATGATGAGCATGGAGTGTTAAGCTGTATTATAATTGGGGCGAGCCTGAGCGAGCCCCACTGTGGCGTGGAGTGTAGGCGGAAGTCTCTGTTTTATTATTATTATTATTATTATTATTATTATTATATGTATAGATGGTACGTCCGTTTTGGCCCCCGGGGCCGATTTCGTCTAGGTCATAGCCCCAAGCATAAGACGTCTATATATGCCCCAAGCCGAGTCTCTTCGCCGGTGTAGAAGAACACGGCTGCATGCCGTTCGCTTGCCAGCCGCGCACAGTCCGAAACAAAAACGCCTTACCAACCGTGCAGACTTCGAAACAAAGATGCCTTAGCAACCGCACACACCCTGTTGGAGCGTCGCTCGCACTCACGACGCTATGTCAAGGACGCTCTCCCCTACCTTTGTTGTTGTAGCTATGGGAAAGCAGCGGGTCCACACGTTGGCTAGGATGCCGATTTTTGATGCACGGCTTTTGCGTGAACTTCATGCTCAGGCGGCTACAGTCAACGTTTCACTGGAAGGACAGCGCGCTCCAGCCATTGTTCTAGCCAGGGACCAGACTCTTCAGCGATCAAAGTTGGCTGCAGCGAGTTCCCTTCGAGCAGGCTGCTCATCTAGTGCATACATGCTGATGCAGTGACGTTGTCAGTATATTTGTGGGCATGGGTATAAGTTGTCCGTCTGCCCCACTCCATGATATCACCATGTCTAGCACATTATGCTGAGGAAGACAGTCAGAGAGTCACCATCTTGCCCACCATTTTACATTGAAGTTTATAATGCGAAATAATTATGTCAAAACAAGTGAAATATAATGCACAATACAATTAAGAACATGCCATTGTGACTCAACATAATCATGGTGCAGCAATCAGAACGCAGTAACATGACAGATTAGTCCAGTTGTCCAGGGTGTACCCATTCACATACTAGAGATAGATAAACTGGTATCAATGCAGTAACTTGCTGTCTTATGCTCTGCATTTGGTACTCATGTGCATGGAGGTGTGTCCGTCCTCAATAGGCCTATCCACATGTCCTATAACCTGTTTCATTCACCTACACCCATCATGCATGTGTGCTCCATTCCTGTCATCGCCCACTCTCTAGGCCATGATCACTGCAAGAGTACGTGACGCTCGCTCAGGCTCGCCCCACAATGCTTGCATTCGCCTAGTAATATCCACAACCATACTGTCATGCATGCTATATCACCTGGCTCAGTGGTAGGTCCAGTGGTAGGCTCAGTGGTAGGCTCAGTGGTGGGTACTGCAGGATGACACAAACACGAATGAACAGTTGTGATAGCACTGCAATAATCCATTGAGCAATGCTAAATAATAAATAGACACTCTCTTAGCAGCAGTCATTGCAGCAAAGTGGAACAGCGTCACTTGCTAAACCAATGGCAGGAGTCCACCATACATAACAGGTATAGCTACAAATAACCCATTCTGAGTGTATGACTGCACACTCATAAGGAATACACTGATGGAGGAAGGAAGTGTTACAGACAAAAATGGTACATGGAGTGTCAACTGACGTCTTTCACACGCCTCTCCACTGATGCCAGGTGGACAGACACAACGGCGTAAAACGCAACTACCACCATTCTGACACACAGGATTGCCTGCAGAAGGAAGCAATGCAGAGGGCACTCAGTGATGTCTTCAGCCATGGTGCAAGTGCTACCATTCACATAGCATACTGGACTGGATTGAAGGAGAGTACTTCAACAGAGATGAACACAGCACTGGGGCAGTCAGCTACCCTCAGAAGCAGTTCAATATGATGGGTGAGACTACGCCATTAAATCCTTAACACACCTCCAGTTGTCCTTACGTACCTCCTGTATGTATCTAGTCTTGTCACATGCAGCAAGCTCATTGATGTCAAGAGTCTGGTACTAGGTGTACGTACTATGTCATTGGCTTGTGGACTTCACAGTGTGTGTACATATGTGCCAGTGGTTGGGTCATAGTATGACACAATGTGGACAGCACTACACTGCTATAGGGTGCTCTTACAGATAGAACTGCAGTCAAACTGGATTGGATTTCCGCTGAGCCATATGGTGCCGTTGGGAGGACCAATGGGAAGGGGAGAATTTACAACTGTTACAAACGGACCATAGCTAAAGGTCATGTACAGAGGACGATCCAAGTTGTCATCACTTTCATCTGAAGTCACCAGTGGCCTTATGAAATTCACAAAAGCAAAGTTTGTTTGAGGATCTACTACTCTTCTCAGCAGCACAGCATCTGGTTCTTCATCTTGAATAGGCAATGCATCAGCACCTGCACTTACAAAACTGCAGCGGACATGACAGAGGACAAGAACACAAAAGGTCAGACAACACATTTATGATACAAATCTGGTTCATGTAATCATCATTAATATGGAGCGCTTATGCAGCAAGGGACTCGATGTACACTTACCCATCAAAGAAGTAACCATTTAGGCCAGAGATGACAACAGTGGAGAACTAATATTGGAAGAGCAGAGAAAGGAGAGAGCTTACATCTCAAACTAAACATGGTGGGATATGTGAGGAAGATTGGCAGCCTTCCAACAAGCATTTGGTAGTAACAGGAAGCTTGAGCTGTGCATTAATACACGTATACTGCACTATGTAGTATTAGTATTACAAGAGGACAAGTAACGTTCACTCAATGCCGGTGGATGAAGTATGGCGAAGAAAGCAGTGAAACGTACTGGTTGTGATAAACTGGAGGTAAAGCCAACGCCAATCCATCCATCTGCTGGCCCAAACATCGCAAAGGTGATGTTGCTTCCAGCCACTGCCCAGGACACAGTCCAGTTGGTTCCCTCGAAAGTGTAGCTGTCCCTACACAAGGCTGATTCTAGGGGTAGTACAAGCAACATATGTATGAAAAAAGCAGCATTACTTAATGGTTTCTGCATCTTGTCCTGTCATTGTCATATGCTGACCATTCAGTGAACCACTGTATACAACATGTGACCTAGTGGGACCAACAAATACGCACATTCCTCTTGATGGATAAGCATGCAGGTTGCACTCCACCTCCAGGCACAGTGTGACCTTCCTGGTCACTTGCTGGGGGAGGACTAGAGTGTGGTCCCCACTACTGAAGCCCTTTAGCGTCGAGGTCGCTAATGACCTGACACAATCATTCAGGGATTTGTGTATCAATTGTCCAATGTGCTCTGCACTCAATTATCGGTTATGTGAGTTAAAGCATCTGGGATATCAAATTCTCATGCACATTGCAGTGTCAACTGATGATTGCAGCATGAGCAATTCTACCTGTTCCAATAGACCATCCTTAATACACCATACAATTGCATGGCTCCAGTGGTGACTGGGAGGTGCGACATTTACTAACTCACCTATCTCACACGCAGCTCCAACGAAGCCGACAGGACAGTAGCATTCACCAGAGATGCATCTGCCGCCATTCATACACTCGCGGGTGCCTGTAGAAAGAAGGTGATGTTCTGTGTGGCTGACCTGATACATGCATGCAGGAGATACAATTCACACAGCATACTGGACTGGATTGAAGGAGAGTATTTCGACAGAGATGAACATGGCACTGGGGCAGTCAGCTACTCTCAGAAGCAGTTCAATATGATGGGTGAGACTACGCCATTAAATCCTTAACACACCTCCAGTTGTCCTTACGAACCTCCTGTATGTATCTAGTCTTGTCACATGCAGCAAGCTCATTGATGTCAAGAGTCTGGTACTAGGTGTACGTACTATGTCATTGGCTTGTGGACTTCACAGTGTGTGTACATATGTGCCAGTGGCTGGGTCATAGTATGACACAATGTGGACAGCACTACACTGCTATAGGGTGCTCTTACAGGTGGAACTGCAGTCAAACTGGATTGGATTTCCGCTGAGCCATATGGTGCCGTTGGGAGGGCCAATGGGAAGGGGAGAATTTACAAGAAATGGACCATAGCTAAAGGTCATGTACAGAGGACGATCCAAGTCGTCATCACTTTCATCTGAAGTCACCAGTGGCCTTATGAAATTCACAAAAGCAAAGTTTGTTTGAGGATCTACTACTCTTCTCAGCAGCACAGCATCTGGTTCTTCATCTTGAATAGGCAATGCATCAGCACCTGCACTTACAAAACTGCAGCGGACATGACAGAGGACAAGAACACAAAAGGTCAGACAACACATTTATGATACAAATCTGGTTCATGTAATCATCATTAATATGGAGCGCTTATGCAGCAAGGGACTCGATGTACACTTACCCATCAAAGAAGTAACCATTTAGGCCAGAGATGACAACAGTGGAGAACTAATATTGGAAGAGCAGAGAAAGGAGAGAGCTTACATCTCAAACTAAACATGGTGGGATGTGTGAGGAAGATTGGCAGCCTTCCAACAAGCATTTGGTAGCAACAGGAAGCTTGAGCAGTGCATTAATACATGTATACTGCACTATGTAGTATTAGTAATATAAGAGGACAAGCAATGCTCACTCAATGCAGGTGGATGAAGTATGGTGAAGAAAGCAGTGAAACGTACTGGTTTTGATAAACTGGAGGTAAAGCCAACGCCAATCCATCCATCCGCTGGCCCAAACATCGCAAAGGTGATGTTGCTTCCAGCCACTGCCCAGGACACAGTCCAGTTGGTTCCCTCGAAAGTGTACTTTTCCCTACACAAGGCTGAATCTAGGGGTAGTACAAGCAACATAGGTACATATGAAAAGCAGCATTACTTAATGGTTTCTGCATCCTGTCCTGTCATTGTCATATGCTGGCCATTCAGTGAACCACTGTATACAACATGTGACCTAATGGGACCAACAAATACGCACATTCTTCTCGATGGATAAGAATGCAGGTTGCACTCCACCTCCAGGCACAGTGTGACCTTCCTGGTCACTTGCTGGGGGAGGACTAGAGTGTGGTCCCCACTACTGAAGCCCTTTAGCGTCGAGGTCGCTAATGAACTGACACAATCATTCAGGGGTTTGTGTATCAATTGTCCAATGTGCTCTGCATTCAGTCATGTGAGTTAAAGCATCTGGGATATCAAATTCTCATGCACATTGCAGTGTCAACTGATGCTTGTAGCATGTGTAAATCTACCTGTTCCAACAGACCATCCTTAATACACCATACTATTGCATGGCTCCAGTGGTGACTGGGAGGTGCAACATGTACTAACTCACCTATCTCACACGCAGCTCCAACGAAGCCGACGGGACAGTAGCATTCACCAGAGATGCATCTGCCGCCATTCATACACTCGCGGGTGCCTGTAGAAAGAAGGTGATGTTCTGTGTGGCTGACCTGATACATGCATGCAGGAGATACAGATGTCTTTGTGCAGACAGAGGCACGTTGGTTTGGAGCAGGGTCAGCTAGTGCAGCTAGATATGAATGAAGCAGATTTTTCCAGTCTGATTTTACTGTACATTCAAACTGCTGAGACATTTGCACAACAGGACACACCACATGCTACATACCAAAAGGAATTGTTACCCCGTGTGATTGTCAAGGAGTAAAGTGATCAGTTTGGGTGTCGTCATCGTTGTCCGTTGTTGTGGACACAAAGAACAGCAGTTGTCAACATCTACACAACTGCGCTACTTGTATGGGCCCTGATTCCGCTGGAAGTCTTGGAAAACTGGCTCCAGCTCCTTACAAATTGCTTCACTACGACTGGTGTTTGCAGTCAACGAGGTGCATTTCATGCATGGTTGGCCATTTTGCTTCTGTTTCTTTTATATTAACTTGTTGTATATCGCTTCTGTACTAGCTACACTTTATACGCATTCTGCATGGGTTTTGTGCTCCAATGAGCACTCTAGTTAACACAAGCCGCCACAGGAAGTGAGTATTGTGGTCACTATACGCTTCAAAGGAGAGTGAGTAGTGTTCATTGTAGCTGTAACTCACAAGTGACATTTTCAACAGTCTCCTGACAGAACTCTCCTTTGAAACCAGGTGGGCACAAACAGCGATCAGACCCGTCAGTACACCTCCCTCCATTGTTACACACATATTCGTCTTCTGGGCACAGGGCTGCAATACACATGGAGGTGGAACTTAAGGACCAGTGCCAAAACGTTCAGCAAACTGCCTGTGATTACTGATGCATGTGCAACTGAATAACACCACCAGCAAACGTAAATGTACATTTCCTATGAAAATATAAAATGACACAACAGGACAATAGGCTGGTGGACTTGTACAATACAGAGTAAATATAAACGGCGCCATTGGTGCACTAAAATAGTTCATAACTTACCAATATCACAATAGGCTCCTGTGTAAAATGCCTTACAAATGCAACTCTGATTGAAGCAGTAGCCACCGTTTAGACAAGGAGAGTCACCTTCAAAGAAAACAGCACAATAAAGCAGAACTGCATGACTCTGTCTTCACAACTACACATCACTGTTTACACCCCACAGTACTCACAGATCTCAATGGAGCAGTTTCTTCCTGTGTACTGAGGTGGGCAGGAACAGGCTCCATTTACACATGACCCGCCATTCTGGCAGATGAGGTCTCCACACACCTCAAGCCCTGATTGAACAAGAGAAGACAGATGAGCATTTGATTCCTCCACATACTCAGTCAACTGTCATTACTACTGAATCCCACAGAAACCCGCAGTGGTTACAGTTAAGACGTCTCTATGTAATTTATGTAAGTAACCACGAAAACAAATTCCTTTTAAATTTCATGTAATGTAGTATTGGAACTATAAGAAAAGCACTAAATCTTCCTTGTTAGTGGTATCGTCCCTGCTGTCAAATGGACTAAGAACACAACCTACTGTCAGTGTCCATCCAAAGCTATACTATGTAATACATAACTCATAGTAGAAACTCGCTATACACAAGGACAGTCGTAGTATTGCATGAATAAGTAATGTGTGTTGTATGACTTACTGTTCTCACAGCTGGTTCCATCATAGCCAAATTCACATTCACAGTAAGCATAAGATTCTCCATTCACACAGTCCCCATTCTGACAAGGTGGATCACCTGGCAAGACAAGCATGTGTACAGTGTAGGTGTATGGTACATATCATTATGGGTATGAATGTGCTTTGATCCACTTACAGTCCATGTACTGGCAGTAGTCTCCTGTATACGAGTCCATACATGCACAGCTTCCACTGACACAGCTGCCACCATTGAAGCAGTACTTGTTGTTGCCACATGGCACACCGATAGCTGAGAGATGAATTACGAGGGGGAGGGGGGAGGGAGAGGGAGGGGAGGCATGAACACAGATATAAAACACCACAAACTGTCAACGCCTAAGTGCTATGAGATGCACCATTTTCACAGCTTGTCCCACTGAAGAGAGAACCACAGCTACAGACACCATTATAGCAGCTGCGGTTGTTCTGGCACACAGGGTCACCTGGGATAGAATAGCAACGTGCACACACACACACACACACACACACACACACACACACACACACACACACACACACACACAGGAAGAAAAAGGCAAACATTGCCAATCTGAACTCACACAATACATGTGTTCACATACACACTAAACACAACCAGGAGCTCACAGATCTCTTCTGTGCAGTTGACACCCGTGAACGGCATGCGGCAGACACATGCGTTATCAACACATGTTCCGTTGTTGGAGCATATCAATTCATTCCTTTCTCCGCAGAATGGCACAGCTACAGAAAATACCAACATCTTTAAACAATGTTATGACTTGCAGCACTAATCTGTGAGAGAGAACCACTAATGACACAGTAATGAGTTGATAATTGACTATTGACGTTATAACAGAGTATGGTCAAGTATATACGTATACTAGTGATAGTAGTGACAAGCATGTGACAAAAGTGCAGAAAGTTACTATTCTAAGAGCTTCTGGCTTTTATTGTACACACTAAATAGTTTTCAAAATTCAAAACAGAAAAGATGGGGTCCACAATAAACTTCAGCAATTGCTAAACCCTTGACTAAATTATAGTAATCCACAGCATGACTGCCACTTTGCAACTACATAGCTCATGTAGAAATGCCAGCCACATAGTCTGAACGTTCAGCATTACCTTGTGCACCACATTGAATATCCAACTCACCCATCCCAAAGATGGGGTTCACAATGAAAGTCGAACTCACCCATCTCACAAAACACTCCAGAGTAACCAACCGGACACAGGCAGTAGTAGCCATCAGTACATGTTCCTCCATTCATACAACGTCCTTCACCTGTAAACACATACGAGAGTGTGTCACTCGTGTCAGTGAAAAGAATGATTCTCTGTGTTTGTAGGTTACCATGGCAACCAACTCACAGCTCCTGAAATCACAAGACTCTCCCACATAGTCACTCTGACAGTCACACCCATAGATGTCGAAGGGGGCACCATCATAACGGAAGCATTCTCCACCATTGGAACATGGACGTGGACAGATGGCTGTGTGGAGAGGGAACGGGGCAGGAGAAAGACACTAAACAGCCAAAAGCTAACAGCATCTGTAACAATAACAGTAGAGGATACTGAAAGTGGTTGACCAAATCAAATTCAGTGTGCACACAATGCTGCAGGTTCAGTGTGACATTATCAGTAGTACAGTACATACGTACACATACAGAGAGCTCATACAGCAACCTATTGCATGTGTGTATGTATACATAGCCATTTCTCATCATAGCACACAATGTATACAACACATACAATGTTACTACATGTATGTAGAGTGTTCTTACGTTCACAATCAAACTGGATTCGCTCTGCACTGACCCACAGGTTGGAGCCAGGGTCCCCCACTGGACCAGTGGGGGAGGTTGAATCAAACGGACCATAGGCATAGTACAGGTACCATGGGTCATCCAAGTCCACATCATCTGAAGTCTCCAAAGGCCTTGTGAATGACACATATACATAACTTGTGTTCAGCAGTGAGTACACATTAACAATAGAAGCATCTTGCTGTAGATCAAGAGCAGGCATTCCCTGTGCATTGATGTAGCTGCAGCAGACGTCACAGATTGAGACAAAACAAGAAAGGCTTTGAAAAGGGAAACTACATAGTACGTATGAAGTAAATTGATTTGAGTGACTGTGCACATACCCATCTATAAAGAAGCCCCCTGGGCCGTAGATGTAAAGGTCTGAGATCTGTTATCAGTAGGGCAGAGGAGAGGGATTACGTTACATCACAAAATGAACTAGGCAATTGGTGTAAATTAAGTGCAACTGATGGCGATAGTGTATGTTTGCTACACCAAGTGGACAAGGCATGGCATACTAACTGCAAAGGACAGTCACAACATTTCACAGGTATAAGGAGAACAACTTGGTGCAGAAGGAATGAATGTGTGTAAACAGATTGCAAGTGGTGTGGCGACACTTACTGATTGCAGACCTCCTTGAACCTCAGAGAACCCAATGCCAATCCATCCATCTCTTGGTCCATACATACCAAAGATGATGTTGCTTCCATTCACTGCCCAGAACACAGTCCAGTTGCTTCCCACGAAAGTGTAGTTGCCAAAGCAGAAGCCTGTGTGAGGGAGAGGTAAGGTGACATCCATGCACAGTGTAACTCATTTCATGTCAGTTTTGCAAGAAAAGGGACAATAAGAAAATTCAGCAAAATAATGAATTAATATCAGCAATGTACAGGGTAGTGTCCTATACACATTCACATATAGACAACAACAGATGCAAGTCAACTGCCATTTTCAGTGGTCAATGTAGAAGAAATTGTGAGCGTAATCACACTAGAAATCCAATGGAAGGGATTATGGCCCGGAAACTGACAATGAATATGATTACACTCACAATTCCTTCACCATGTACAAAACAATGCCACCCAACCACATCTCACTGGGCTGCTCAGTGGGACCAACAGTTGGTTCTTCAGTTGGCAGCTCATTTTCACAATAGCGTCCAGTGAATCCCGAGGGGCAGAAACAGCTCTGGCTGGCCAAGTCACAGACTCCCTGGTTTAAGCAAGTGAAGTTGCCACAGTTGGTCATTCTACACAGGGGTCCCTCATTACCTGGATGGGCGAGACAGAGCAGCACTGAACGAGCAGTGTCTCACAAACGGGAGTCTATTGTGTTTGAGCTGCAGCAGTCAAGTAGCAGGTGGGAGAGATATATGTACTGTGGAGATGAGGAACTGGTAGGACTGCTCAATACTGTTAGTGCTGAAGCAATTCAATGTTTACACACAGTCAATTGTCAAGTGGTAATGGACTTACACTCATCACATGCATCTCCTGTCCAAGGGAAGTTACACAGGCACCTGTTACGATAGCAGAAACCATTCTGACATGGAGGGTCACCTACATGGTGTTGATGGCAGGAGAATCAATGTACTACTGCCCATCATGAGATGATCTAGCACCCTTAACGTTAAGTATAACTTACACACTGCTTGTTCACAAAGTTCTCCAGTGAATCCATCTGGGCATTCACAGACACCATCACTGTTGCAAGAACCATTGTTCAAGCAGAAACAGCCTACACAGATAAAGTACGAATAGGTTTCAGTTGTGTATCCATTACAAGTGGCCATCAATCCACATGTTACAGTACAGAGACAACAGAGGTCAACACAAACATACGTCATTGTGACAGCCAACGACAAGGAGGTCACATAAGTAACAGTGACATGTCACAACCAGTGACAAGCCCACAGATTTCATGCAACAAACCAATAACCACAGTACACTGACCTGTTGCATTTAAGCAGTAGTCCCCAGCCAGAGGAGGAGGGCAGTCACATACATTAGTGCTCACGTTACATGTTCCTCCAAAAAAGCAATAGACGTCTCCACAGGGAGGCCCAGGAGCTGAGGGAGAGAAGAGGATGGTGGGGGGAGCAGGGTGAGGGATAGGAGGACACGTACATACATGCAGGGAAGAGGTTATGTTAGAGTGCACTTCACTTACGAATCTCACATGCCTCTCCAGTAAAACCAAATAGACATAGGCATACATCCTGGTAACATGTGCCATTGTTCTGACATGGAGCAGGACCTACAAGTGGGTGTGGTGTGTTGGGGAGGAAAGATGAATACGTCTTGTGAAAGGCAGCAGACTACTCAGCTGGATGGATGCACACACAACATTGTAGATCCGCTAACAACTTACATGCTATTTGCTGTTCACAGTACTGTCCACTGAATCCAGGTGGGCACACACAGATGCTGCTATTGCCAATACAGCTACCACCATTCACACAGAAGCAGGCTGGAATGGAGTGGAGTGGAAGAGAACAGTGCTTAGAATGAGTACATAATGAAATCCCCTAAACTCCACATAAGGCTGATTGCCAGTTTGGTGTATGGAGCTGTGTAGGAGTGAGTATACAATAGCAAAGTAAATTAGCACATCTTTAATCACACTGAGGTTCAAGAGCACATGGTGTACAGTGCACACATTGTGTCTGCAGGCACCACATACCACACATACCACACACCATGCGGAACACACCACAGAGACAACACAATACACAAGAGTCAGTGGTTCTTGCATGCACTCACTCTGAATATCTTGACAATATCGGCCCGTCAGACCCAAAGGACAAACACAGCTTCCAGTGTCATTGTCACAAGTGGAGTTGTAGAAGCAGTAGTAGTCTCCACAGGGGGGGAAGATGCCTGTGGGACAGACACAGAGACAGTATTAGATTAGCTCTAGGATTCACATATTGCAACACATGGACGGATATAGGTGTCAACTCACTTGTCTCACATGCCTCTCCACTGAAGCCAAATTGACAGAAGCATTGGCCAGAAACACACATACCACCATTCTCGCACTCAGGGGTGCCTGCAGAAGGGAACAAAACAGAGGGTAGGTGATGTCTTCTGGCTACTAAGCAACTGTATCTTTAGCAATACTGAGGAATATCCCTCAGACACAGTGAGGCTTACACAAAGGCTGTTCACAGTACTGCCCAGTGTATCCAGGTTGACACACACATGTGCTGCTGTTGGTGATGTTGTTGGTGATGCACGAGCCACCATTCAGACAGAAGCAGCCTGGAAGGAGAACAGTGCGAGACAATTAGCACAGCAGAACAGCACTGTGTGTGCGTGTGTGTGTGTGTGTGCGTGCGCACGTGCGTGTGTGTGTGTGTATGCATGTGTGTGTGTGCGAGTGTGCATGTGCTGCGTGAGTGTGTGGTGCTAGTTATGATTCTTGCTTCACACCACATTAATGATTGTGGTACACTCACTTGAGAATTCCTGACAATACTGGCCTGTGAACCCAAGAGGACAGACACAACTCCCTAAATTGCAAACACCACCATTCTGACACACAGGGTTGCCTGCAGAAGGGAGCAGTGCAGAGGGCACTCAGTGATGTCTTCAGCCATGGTGCGTGTGCTACCATTCACACAGCATACTGGACTGGATTGAAGGAGAGCAGTGCTACCAGGTTACCTTACTTCAACAGAGATGAACACGGCACTGGGGCAGTCAGCTACCCTCAGAAGCGGTTCAATATGATGGGTGAGACTACGCCATTGAATCCTTAACACACCTCCAGTTGTCTTTACGTACCTCCTGTATGTATCTAGTCTTGTCACATGCAGCAAGCTCATTGATGTCAAGAGTCTGGTACTAGGTGTACGTACTATGTCATTGGCTTGTGGACTTCACAGTGTGTGTACATATGTGCCAGTGGCTGGGTCATAGTATGACACAATGTGGACAGCACTACACTGCTATAGGGTGCTCTTACAGGTGGAATTGCAGCCAAACTGGATTGGATTTCTGCTGAACCATCTGTTGGTGCCGGGATCAACAATGGGAATGGAAGAGTTTACATCAAACGGACCATAGCTAAAGGATAGGTACAGAGGACGATCCAAGTCTTCATCATCATCATCTGAAGTCACCAGTGGCCTTGAGAAATTCACAATAGCAAAGTTTGTTTGAGGATCTACTACTCTTCTCAGCAGCACAGCATCTGGTTCTTCATCTGGATCCAGAGATCCAGTAATAGCATTTACAGAACTGCAGCGGACGTGACAGAGGACAAGAACACAAAAGGTCAGACAACACATTTATGATACAAAACTGATTCACGTAATCATCATTAATATGGAGCACTTATGCAGCAAGGGACTCGATGTACACTTACCCATCAAAGAAGAAACCAAACGGGCCAGAGATGACAACAGTGGAGAACTAATATTGGAAGAGCAGAGAAAGGAGAGTGCGCACATCTCAAACTAAACATGGTGGGATGTGTGAGGAAGATTGGCAGCCTTTCAACAAGCATTTGGTAGTAACAGGAAGCTTGAGCTGTGCATTAATACACACATACTGCACTATGTACGTAGTATTAGTATTACAAGAGGACAAGTAACGTTCACTCAATGCAGGTGGATGAAGTATGGTGAAGAAAGCAGTGAAACGTACTGGTTGTGATAAACTGGAGGTAAAGCCAATGCCAATCCATCCATCTGCTGGACCAAACATTGTAAAGGTGATGCTGCTTCCATTCGCTTCCCAAGACACAGTCCAGTTGGTTCCCTCGAACTTCTGGACTCCACTACACGTGGCTGTATCTAGGGGTAGTACAAGCAACATATGTATGAAAAAGCAGCATTACTTAATGGTTTCTGCTTCCTGTCCTGTCATTGTCATATGCTGGCCATTCAGTGAACCACTGTATACAACATGTGACCTAATAGGCCCAATAAATACACACATTCTTCTCGATGGATAAGAATGCAGGTTGCACTCCACCTCCAGGCACAGTGTGACCTTCCTGGTCACTTGCTGGGGGAGGACTAGAGTGTGGTCCCCACTACTGAAGCCCTTTAGCGTCGAGGTCGCTAATGAACTGGCACAATCATTCAGGGGTTTGTGTATCAATTGTCCAACTTGCTCTGCACTCAGTCATGTGAGTTAAAGCATCTGGGATATCAAATTCTCATGCGCATAGTAGTCTCAAATGGAGCACGTGCAAATCTACCTATTCCAATACATTTTTCACATGGTTGAGTGCAGAGCACAGATGACAATCAGGACTAAACCCCTGAAATGACTGTATCAAACCTGTTGTACAGTACAGTGCTAGCAACTGAAACAGTCATTTGAAGATAAGTATGCTTACTGATCCTGCCTGTGCAGTCAAATCCAGTGTAAGGGTATCGACACTGGCAGGATCCATTGATGCATACTCCATCATTGTAGCAGAAAGTACCACCACAAGTGGGGAGTGCTATAGTAAGGGAGAAAGCAACTTGGGTAAAATGAAGTGGTGAGTAAGGACAGGCAATCCCCTGCCATGAAGTTAATGGCATTGCACAGAATAACAGAAATATCATTGCCATGTCCAATGCTCATTACTCTGAAAATCTCATTCCAGATACAAATGCTGTTGACAACTGGCACACTATCACTTAGATGGCTACCAAACTCATAACAAATGGGCTTACTGCAGCGCAACTCACAGTTCATGCACATACCCTCTCCACCAGACGGCTACAGCTTTGTAAGTGGAAGTAGTAGCCAAAGTACATTTCAGCTATGCCATAAAGCGGAGAGTGCACCCTGAAGCAGCCTAGCTTTAGCTATTCACATTCACATCATTTGAACTCAGCAATGACACTGGAGATGACAATCAATCGGGTAACACTTGATGTGGAGCTGGGCTAGGCTAATGTATGTACTTGGGCTAATTGAGGCCGCAACTACCAGATCAAGGTGGAGCAATGGTGGCCAATGAGTATTGTCCACTGGAGGGGATTGGTGGCAGGTTTTGACAGTGTGGATGGATGAATGACACAAACAGCAATAGAAGAGCTACTTTAACAAGGAGCCAGATTAGTAAGACAGCAGGTTGCTCATCAGGACCCAGGTAGCCAATACAGGCCATCACCATGTAGCATGTAGCAGAGTGCATTCCTTGCGGCGAATGAGGTGATGACTGTAGTGTTTGATGACCACCATTCTTGCACCACACAGATATTCAGATGGATTTATAAAAGGATATTTCAATAGCAAATAAGTAATTAGGTCAATTAGCTTCCATAGACTGACAATATCCTAATATTCTGTAGAATTGCTCTATGTAATAGTTCAAGCAGATAAAATATACAAAATTCATTTGAATACCTCCAGACACCTTGTTGTGCAATCTGTGATCGCATGACTTGTGTGTGAAGAACATGTCCGACTAAAAGTGATGTTCAGATGAGAAGCAGACTCTGCTAAGCCTAACCCGAACCCTGTTAACCCTATAAAGCCCAGCCATGTACAGTACAGTACACACTCACGTGTGTCACAGCGGAGTCCAGTGTAGCCATAGTAACAGGAACAAGTGCCATTGTAGCAGGAACCATTTTGACAAGGGGGATCACCTGAAGGAGGAGGACACTCCTTGAACAGAATATACAACAACTTGAAGCACTCTAATCCAGCTTGGGCTCCACCACTTACATGCAATGTTGTCACAATACGGCCCAGAGTAAGGACTGACACATTGACAGTATGAGCCATTGACACAAGAGCCGCTGTTGAAACAGTAGTAGCCTCCACAGGACACACCAAGAGCTGGGGGGAGGGGAGGGGAGGGGAGGGGGTACAATCAAATGATATGGGAACAAGACAGACATGGGAAGTTTGGCACTGGATCTACTCTGTTTCATGTGACAATCCTCTACACGCTGTAGGAGATTGTCAATGACTTACCAGTTTCACAAGTCTCTCCTGTAAAAGCCACACTACAAGAGCACCGACCTTGATAGCAGCTGGCGTTGTTCTGACAGGGTGGGTCACCTGAGCACAATCAGCCAACATTGTCACACCCACACCATACATTTGTACAACTCACAGCATACGCAGTGAAGTTGGTGTTAATACCTCAACAATGTACATTACCACTCAGCACATGCACCCACTGACAAGCACTCACAAATCTCAGTTGAGCAGTTGTATCCAGTGTACGGACCAGAGCAGACGCAGCGCCCATTCTCACAAGTTGCATTGTTGTAACAAATGGTGTTGTTACTGCACACTGTAAGCCCTAAGAGGTGTGGAGACACAGTGATGACACAACTACGTACATCCACCAACACCACCACAAGTCCAAGCTTACTTGTCTCACAGAATTGACCAGTGAAGCCAAAAGGACAGTTGCAGTAACCATAGATACTGCAGTTGCCTCCATTCAAACACATGGATGGACCTACGTATGTGCGTGGGGACACAATCCAACACTTCAAACACACAACCCCACTCGTATATACCAATGCTTTAGACTATGATGCAACAAATTGCTGTAATCTGATTGGTCCAATGGAGGTGTTCTAAATTGCTTATACCATCTCTGATTTCACTTATACCATCTCTGATTCAACTTATACTACCTCTGGTAGCTTCTGGCGCTTTAAAGCAAATTTTCGACAACGTAGCCGCGACAAGCTTGAAGCGAAATTAACTTTAGCAACGTTCCGAGGTACTTCACGGCAGCTGGGCTTCGCAGGGTCGTTTCCGCGCAGTTTACGCTGCCGTTTGACTACTCGGCTACCTTCTGTCGTCATTTCTCGGTAGAACTGGCCAGCGCGGTCCTTCCCCGTATTGACGCTGGTTGCTATCATAGTCTAAACACCTTATACCGAGCTCCTTCAGTGTCTACTGGATTTAGAACACCTAGGAAACCGATATAGAGGCCCTGGCGCTTCGCACGCGGGCCTCTATAGTAATCGGTTTCCCACGGTGTTCTAAATCCCGTAGACACCTCGGACCTCGGTATAACCTGTATATACTCTCTCCCATCATCCTGGTAACAATGACATTGGTGGCATGAACACTACACTGTTGCATGTGATAGGAACTATATCCCCACATTGCAGTGTACTATTTGGCAACCCAAACACTCACAGGAAAAGTACTCGCAGGAACTCCCTGAGAAGCCAGAAGGGCAGATGCAGCTGTAGGAGGATCCATTGCAGCTACCTCCATTGTAGCAGACAATTCCTGAACCGTTGCAATACACTGCGAGCAAGGTGAGGCAGGACGTGTAAGAGACTGTAGTTAGCAGAACTATTACATACTGTAAAAGAAGCACTTGGAGTGGGGATGGAAACTTCTTCCACAGCAAGTCCTAATGTGTTTCAACCAATACATATTGTTTGTGTGAACAAATGTGTAAGGGACATTGGACAGCCGTTATTGGGACAGTTTTGCTGTGAATGTTATTGCTACATGGGCTAAGATGGACTAGGAAGCATCAGAAGTTAACAGACGACACACAGCTCACGCTACAGACTCCACACAGATGCATTACCTGATGGAATTGAGGTTGGGGGTGAAGTGAAGTCTGGAGACAAAAGAGAACCACATTTACTCAGAGAACATGCACGAGTGAGTGCATGACAGAAAAGCACACATCAATCAAAGAGAACTTCACAACAAGGTAATACAATAAAAGTGTTTGATCATCACTTGATACAGCTGGATACATTAGACTTCACAACGGTACGGGATGCAATGTGAATTAGGCCAGCACACACACATGTCCACATCTCACCAGTTGGGGGGGAAGAAGTACCTGCAAGCATGAAATGAAAGATAAATCACATTCAGGGCACCCTTCACTGAACGTAACATGTGCTAGCATTACTCCATCACTCACTGCCATTGTAGCTGGTGCAGTCAAACCCACTGTAAGGTGACTGACAGACACACAACCCATTGACACAGGATCCACCATTGTAACAAAAGTAGCTGCTGTTGAAGCCACAAAACTCAAGCTCTGTTAGAAACACAACATAAGGGCACAATGGTCCATAATTTATATTCAGTGATATCTGCAGCACATATCAAATACTGACTACAACAGTGACTCAGTAAACATAATTCAATGCACCGATACCATTGGTGTAGTGTAAGAATGAACATAACTAAGCATACAACCTACCCTACATGAACCTCTGATACAAACACATGATTGAATGCAGACCTGCCACCACTTTACCATTACGTTATGGACTACAGTATACTATGCAAAACATACAGTGTTAGTTAAACTGACTAGAGATCATAGCGGTGGAAAGTAGAGCATCTCTTTGACATCACTATGGTGACCAGCCATCTACTCACGTGTTTCACAGCGGAGTCCAGTGTAGCCATAGTAACAGGAACAAGTGCCATTGTAGCAGGAACCATTCTGACAAGGGGGATCACCTGAAGGAGGAGGACACTCCTTGAATGGAATATACAACACCTTGAAGCACTTTAATCCAGCTTGGGCTCCACCACTTACATGCAATGTTGTCACAATACGGCCCAGAGTAAGGACCGACACATTGACAGTATGAGCCATTGACACAAGAGCCGTTGTTGAAACAGTAGTAGCCTCCACAGGACACACCAAGAGCTGGGGGGAGGGGGAGGGGGAGGGGGAGGGGGAGGGGGAGGGGTACGAACAAATGATATGTGAACAAGACAGACATGAGAAGTTTGGCACTTGATCTACTCTGTTTCATGTGACAATCCTCTACACGCTGTAGGAGATTGTCAACGACTTACCAGTTTCACAAGTCTCTCCTGTAAAAGCCACACTACAAGAGCACCGACCTTGATAGCAGCTGGCGTTGTTCTGACAGGGTGGGTCACCTGAGCACAATCAGCCAACATTGTCACACCCACATCATACATTTGTACAACTCACAGCATACACAGTGAAGTTGGTGTTAAACCCTCAACAATGTACATTACCACTCAGCACACACACCCACTGACAAGCACTCACAAATCTCAGTTGAGCAGTTGTATCCAGTGTACGGACCAGAGCAGACGCAGCGCCCATTCTCACAAGTTGCATTGTTGTAGCAAATGGTGTTGTTACCGCACACTGTAAGCCCTAAGAGGTGTGGAGACACAGTGATGACACAACTATGTACATCCACCAACACCACCACAAGTGCAAGCTTACTTGTCTCACAGAATTGACCAGTGTAGCCAAAAGGACAAATGCAGTAACCATAGGTACTGCAGTTGCCTCCATTCAAGCACACGGATGGACCTATGTATGTGAATGGGGACACAATCCAATACCTCAAACACACAACCCCATTCGCATAAATATTCACAGCCATTACTCATTCCCTTTACCCCTCATTCTAATTTCCAAAGAGTTTCACAAAGCAGGTTAGGAGACACTTGCTCTGGACAAATGTAGTAAACTAACTTTGAACTGCTGCAAACAGGTTGAAACTGCCAACAAATAGAAATGGTTGCATGTAGCCATGTGAAAGTGGTATAGGTGTAACAATATTGGTGGCATGAACACTGCAATGTTGTATGTGAGGGAGCTATATCCCCACATTGCAGTATACTATTTGCAACCCAAACACTCACAGGCCATGTACTCGCAGGAACTCCCTGAGTAGCCAGGAGGGCAGATGCAGCTGTTGGAAGATCCATTGCAGCTACCTCCATTGAAGCAGAAAATCCCTGAACCGTTGCAATACACTGCGAGCATTGAACAATGACATTCTTTGTGTGAATAAACATGTAAGGGATGTTAGACAATAGCTATTAGGACAGTTTGCAGTGAATGTATGGTATGAAAATCTAATTAACCCTCAGCAGTGCGTAGCGCATTGAGGGGTCATGGTACTTGGTTTGTCTGTGTGTGTGTGTGTGTGTGTGTGTGTGTGTGTCTGCGCCAAATCTAGCACTGCAGGCCATGAGGCGCCTTATGAGTGATACCAGTGGATTCAGAACAACAAAGTAGGAAGTTAAAAAAGGCGATTGTCTCAAAAGGACTGCGTTCAAGAGATATGGTAGTCTCGTAGTGTACCCAACCCTAACCAAAATGGCGGAACGGCGGAGATCGGTCTGGGACGAGACTAGAGATATGGCGTGAAAACAGCAAAATAGCCGATATGCATCTTATACTCTTTCCGAGAACGACTAATTTGTGCTCAATGGTGGGATGTAATCGAGAGGTGTTGAGCCCAGCGTTCTACTCTGGCGGTGTGAGCCCTCGGTGCAGCGTCTGGTGGTAGATCTCCAGATCTGATTTGCAATGCGTACAACACGGTAGAATGCTGTACGTAGTTTGCGTAGAGTAGAGAACCACTTCGCTGTAGTTCATGACCTATAGCTACAGTCGCATACTTACAGTCATTGCATGCATATGTTGAGCTTCTACACTAGACTCTTAGTGAATACAACACTCCGCAACAATGTTAATTTAGCCAGCAATGTTTGTTTGCAAACACACCGAGGGTTTTGCACTTTAGTGCTTCATTTCAACTGAGAAAGCCTTTAGCCATGAGGCTGGGTCATAGTATGACACAATGTGGACAGCACTACACTGCTATAGGATGCTCTTACAGGTGGAATTGCAGTCAAACTGGATTGGATTTCCGTGTGTGTATGCATGTGTGTGTGCGAGTGTGCATGTGCATGCATGAGTGTGTGGTGCTAGTTAAGATTCATGCTTCACACCACATTAATGATCGTAGTACACTCACTTGAGAATTCCTGACAATACTGGCCTGTGAACCCAAGTGAACAGACACAACTCCCTAAATTGCAAACACCACCATTCTGACACACAGGGTTGCCTGCAGAAGGGAGCAGTGCAGAGGGCACTCAGTGATGTCTTCAGCCATAATGCAAGTGCTACCATTCACACAGCATACTGGACTGGATTGAAGGTGAGCAGTGCTACCAGGTTTCCTTACTTCAACAGAGATGAACACGGCACTGGGGCAGTCAGCTACCCTCACAAGCGGTTCAATATGATGGGTGAGACTACGCCATTAAATCCTTAACACACCTCCAGTTGTCCTTACGTACCTCCTGTATGTATCTAGTCTTGTCACATGCAGCAAGCTCATTGATGTCAAGAGTCTGGTACCAGGTGTACGTATTATGTCATTGGCTTGTGGACTTCACAGTGTGTGTACATATGTGCCAGTGGCTGGGTCATAGTATGACACAATGTGGACAGCACTACACTGCTATAGGGTGCTCTTACAGGTGGAACTGCAGTCAAACTGGATTGGATTTCCGTTGATCCATGAGGTGCCGTTGGGAGGACCAATGGGAATGGGAGAATTTACATCAAACGGACCATAGCTAAAGGACAGGTACAGAGGACGATCCAAGTCTTCATCATCATCATCTGAAGTCACCAGTGGCCTTGAGAAATTCACAATAGCAAAGTTTGTTTGAGGATCTACTACTCTTCTCAGCAGCACAGCATCTGGTTTTTCATCTGGATCCAGAGATCCAGTAGTAGCATTTAGAGAACTGCAGCAGACATGACAGAGGACAAGAACGCAAAAGGTCAGACAACACATTTATGATACAAAACTGGTTCACGTAATCATCATTAATATGGAGCACTAATGCAGCAAGGGACTCGATGTACACTTACCCATCAAAGAAGAAACCATTTAGGCCAGAGATGACAACAGTGGAGAACTAATATTGGAAGAGCAGAGAAAGGAGAGAGCTTACATCTCAAACTAAACATGGTGGGATATGTGAGGAAGATTGGCAGCCTTCCAACAAGCATTTGGTAGTAACAGGAAGCTTGAGCTGTGCATTAATACATGTATACTGCACTATGTAGTATTAGTATTATGAGCAAGTGCGGCCTTTGGCCGCGCTCGCTCTGCGTCGTGTCGCCCAGTGGACAACGCAGGCCATCCGTTACCATTTGGGTGATTGCAGCTAGGTGTCACTGCCTGGGTATAGTGCTGATCTTGTTTGCACTGACATTGGGCACCGTCATTCATTTGCATGTTAAAAGAATTGCTTGGTCACGTATTTCCTTAGCCAGTAAGTCAGTGCCGAAGCTAAGCAAGCTTTCTACCCAATAGCTTACTTCGCCATAGAGGAAGGGCTTTCAGCAGCCCGGAGCGCTGACAGCTAAAGTACCCAAATAACGAAACAAAAATACCCACGTACCGATAGCCAGAGCAGTTACCTTGCACCAGACAATAACAGTAAACGTCTGCGCAAGTGCGCGTCGCGCCTGGGAGACCCAAACTGAGGAGCGCGGAGTGTCTTAGCCTCTAAGAAACAGCTGGCTGCAAGGCACATGTATAATGCCAGTGCGGCCATGTTTGCGGCTACGTCATTGCGTCATCCAATCAAAAGCCCGTTTTTAATGCCACGCACAAGCGTACAAATGAATGCACAGACTGGAAAAGATTAAATATATTAAGGACAAGAGGACAAGTAACGCTCACTCAATGCCGGTGGATGAAGCATGGCTAAGAAAAGCAGTAAAACGTACTGGTTGTGATAAATTGGAGGTAAGGGCAATGCCAATCCAACCATCCGCTGGCCCAAACATTGTAAAGGTGATGTTGCTTCCATTCACTGCCCAAGACACAGTCCAGTTGGTTCCAAAGAAAGTGTGGAATCCACTACACGTGGCTGTATCTAGGGGTAGTACAAGCAATATACATACGTATGAAAAAGTAGCATATCTTAAGGTATAGTAGGGAAGGCTAAAGTGACGAAATCAAACATGCATGATTTTTGGTACAGACATTGCTTTAGACATCTAATATGCACACCCAAAATTTGGAGCACATCATTCCTTGCTAACGACCAAAATTAAGCTAACGCTAACGCTTTCAATTTGGTTGAGCTCACCTTAATGTACACAACCACGTGCAGAAATGTATGGCAGGCCACCTGAAAAACGCTATCGCAAAATTCATAACTTTTGAATGAAGAGGGAATAACTCCACAATACAAGCAGATATGGTGGTCTGCCATAGATTTCTGTACACTTGCCTTTGGATTCTATATCATAAGTTTGGCTCTGTTCAGCCATTGAGGGCAGAACTATGTAGATAGAATTTTTCTGCAGCTGCTTGACTTTATCCGAGGTGAAAATTTTTGACTTCCAATTCAATTATTTCAATTACGGAAATGCCAATCAATATATGATTCACACTGAATTGTGGGAAATTTACTTGCTAAATCAAGTTTAACCCTGAGGTTAAACAGAGTTAATGTACAAATGGAACATCAAAGGTTATAACATGGCGGCCGGGGGGTTCCGCCAAAATGGCGCAAAAAATAGGCCGCCAATAACGCCGCTAGCTAATTCGTTATCCCGGCGGGTCCGCAGTAACGGTGCATTCTCTTAACGACAGTGGCGGAGAAGTGAAGTTCACCCTGTTAAGCCGGCCGTTCAGCGTGCTTTCCCCGTTCCCTTTTCCATGTCGAACGAAGTTTCTGAGCCCGTGGAGCAAGCCTTCTCAACGGCGGAACTGTCGGCGGCCGTGGTAGCCCTGAAAGCCCAGCTGGAGGAGCAGCAGAAGGCGCAAGCGTCTATCCTCCTCCAGTTGAGCGCACTACAGCAGAAGTCCCTTGGCACTGGCAAAGCTACAACGGACTCCACTTCCGGTAAGTGGCTTATTCCGGTAGGTTTGGTGAATGCATGCATGTAATTACGGAATTTCATTAGGCTCTATTATAATAACATGTATTGACTGGTTGGTTCCTGCCCTCGCAGCATCTGCTAACAGCCAGGTTATAATTGCTAGGTTTTTTGTTAGGTTTGTATTTTTGCGTATAATTTTGGCGTTGGCAGAGCCTGTGTTGTAGCTACACGTTTGGTTTAGGGGTTCTGCTTGGTTGCTCATCATAGTTTGTTTCGTCTCTGCTTTAGCAGAGCCTCAGTTCAGCTAAGGTAGTCTACTTACTATTCCTTGGCTAGTATCGTGGTCATCGCAGCTGGGTACCAATCAATTGGTTCATCTGGTTAATGGTCACTCAAGAGTCCTAGGTAGTGGTGGATAGTATGGTCAGCCAGTGATTTGGGTTGAGTTCAGCCAGCCTGCTCCATGCTACCGGGGGGATAGCTATAGGTTGGGCATCTAGGGATTGGAGTGTCTTCCTTAGTTGGCTGGTAGGGTGGTCATATCACTCAGCCGGGCTTTTGGAATCTAGCTGTATCAAGCGGGCCCAGGGTATAGCCATTAGAGGCGTCAAGGGGCACACGACGTGTGACCTGTGTTGTCTTATTGGCATAGTCTTGTGGCGTTGCAGGGCAGGTTGAGCCTGCACTGAGTTGGGGTAGTCATTTGGGGGCTGCGTGGGGCACTAGGGAGGTGCTTGACCCATGTCATACATTTCAGAGCAGGGCCGTCAGAGGCGGTACGGCCGGTACGGCCATGGCTGTACCACTTTTTGAACAGCTAGCAGTTTTTTGTAATTTTCAAAAGCAGTGTTTTTAGCTACTAAACCAGATAACCCCTACCCTACCTTAACTAACCATTGAGGAAACAAAGAAGCAATGATCTTAGGTTGCTAGCAGATGCAATGAAACAGGAGATATCAAGTAGGGTCCAATACTTCACGATTTGCAAGCACGCTCCTTCCTACTTCGCCCTGAAGAAGACCAGAGCATCTGGTCGAAACGTCGGCAAGGTTTTCAACCCTGTTGTGAAGCTGGTATTAGAGAACCAACCCTTTCGTAATAAAGATGGAGGCCAGCGGCGCGTACGTAGGCAATCGACCCACATCACCTGGCGCTATGAAGCATGGCTTGTAGCACCAGACGTCAGCGAATCGCTATACCCTTAAAGGTGATGTAACAATTCAAAATGGTCTCATCGTCGAAGCACGTGGACCTAAGAAACACAGACAATAGGTGACAAGCCTCATCAGCCTCGCGCAGGTTTTTAGTACCCTAAGCGTCAATTCGGTGTGAAGATCGTTTCTCGAACTTTCCAAGAGAGCTGGTATACCAGGTGAGGATTTTGCATAACAGCTAGCAACTTTGAAATGCTAGCTAGCTAAATCAAGGACTAGCTATTGTATCTAATATTTAGCTATATATACGTATGTGTAGCCTATGCATGGGCACGTATCTAGCTTCATACAATGCTGAAGGTTTAGTAAACATGATTTAGCTGCTTTTGCTGTATATCACTGATATCATTGTGAAATCTATGTAACCCTCTTAAAACGACTTACTGACTGATCGAGAGTGCATGCTGGGCTAGCAAAGGCATCACTATTCTTGAGGCACAGATCCGTAGCAAACGTTATCTGTATGATAATGAAAAGTAGCTAAAAAAAATTTTCGCTCGCTTCGCTCGCAACATTTTGTATCCTTCATCCAATGGCCTTACCACTTCTAAATTGCCTCCGACAGCCCTGCAGAGTGTTTGGTGACTCAACAGGGCTAGCTTTATCTAGCCTGCATCGAGTTGGGGTAGCTATTTGGGGGCTGCTTGATGCACTGGGGGGTGTGACCTATGTCCTCCTGTTGACAATGGGGCTGGCTACGTTGCAGGGCTAATTGAGTCTAGCCTGCATGCATCGATATGGGGTAGCCATATGTTGGCTGCATGGTGTGCTGTGTTTGGCCTACGTTACTTTGTTGACAGTTGGTCTGGTATTTTTGCAGGGCTAGTTGAGTCTAGCCGGCTTGCATCGCTGTGGGGTAGCCATTTGGGGACTACCCGGTGTGCTTTCTGTTGGCCTACATCATTGTGTGGTCAGCTGGTCTGGTAAACTTGCAGGGCTAGTTGAGTCTAGCATGCATTGAGTTGGGTAGCCATTTGGGCTACAAGGTGTGCCTTCATGATGATGGCAGTTCTGGTGTCTTTGCAAGGCTAGTTGAGCCTAGCATCTATTAGGTGGTGGGCAGCCTTGTGGGGGCTTCAGGGCACACCGGGGTGGGTCATCCTGTTTACAGTTGGTCGGGTTTGGCAGCAGGGCTAGTTGAACCTGATGTGCTGCCATTGGGTAGTAGCCACAATGGGAGCGTCCAAAGGGCTACCTGGTTTGTCTGAGCGATGTTAAGTTCCTTGTGATGCCGCATGAGCTCGGTGAAGATAAAAGTGGGTGGGGGCTCGGTCTATGACTAGGGAGGAGTAGCCTTTATTTGGGGGTATGGTAGCAGCCAAGGAGAGGGCAGTTGGCCATCACGGAGTTCTTATTAGGGTCCTGTAATGTCGGGGCATACATACAAGGTCTATTGGTGTTCGTTTTTTCAGCCAGCAGGAGTCATCTAATCCCCAATCCTTACCTGGAATTTAATCTAGCCATGCAGTTTAGAGGTCCTATGCTGTACCTTTCGGTTTCATAGAAAGGGCTCGGCCAACTGGTTAATTTGGGAGGATCTCATTGGGCATTTAAATTCATTTAGAGAGTAGAGTCACTTTGTTGGCTTAAGGCAGCCTCTCCCAGCTGAACCGAGCAGTCCAGGGTGGCTGAAGTGGGGGGAGCTAGCCGGCTGGTGGGTGCAAGGCCATTGCCTGGCCTATTTGTCAAGCTGATGCTACTGCGGCTACCAGGTTCGGTCCTGGGCCACTAAGGTATTGTAGCCTTAATAGGCAGGTATTCAGGTATCTCTTGCCATTACTGGTCGCGTCTGGGTCAGTATCTTGACACATCTCGTGGTTGTACTCAGTCCCTGGCAGTAGGGTCAAGAGGGACACATCCAGTCAGTTTGCTGGGGGTTTTGTATGAGTGTCGAGTGTTGGGTACTCTCGTCACAGACAACTGTGTTGTTTTGGGCAAGGGTCATGGGTGTCCCCTTAACCATGCCCCTGGTCCTGGGCATATGGTATTCATTGGTTACTCTATTGCTGGTAATAGAGTAGGTTCTTTCTCATGGTGAGGAGGCATAGTGTGATGCCTTCTCTCATTATTCTGCCCATGTGCAGTGGTCAACAATGGAGCCACGCTGTCTGGTATGGAACCTCTCGCCACCTTGCTGGCGGGGTCATCATCAGGCTCCAAGCAGGCTTCCGCCCAGGAGGTTGCTGGGGAGTCCAAACCACCTCAAGGGCTGGTGCTGGGGGGAGGTCTCCCTGCAATTCCGGCTGACTTAATGGCTAGAGTCAAGAAAAACTCCTTATATAGGATATTAAGAGGGTAAAGGCCAACCAGGGCAGTTATCAAAACCTTCACCTTCCCATCACACCAGATATCCTGTTGAAGCTGAAATCAGTGTGGAGCAATGGAGCTCTCTCCTTTGACAATCGGATGCTATGGGCTGCTGTCTCTGTAGCTTTCTTTGGCTTCTTGAGGTGTGCAGAATTCACTGTTCCTTCACTGGCATCGTATGACCCAGCCATCCACCTGTCCTTGGCAGATGTGTCTGCTACTCCATCAAGTACGATTTCCCGTGTGGCTATCAGGATCAAGCAATCCAAGACTGACCAATTTGGCAGAGGGGTCACAATCTATCTAGAGCGTACAGGGGCAGCGTTATGTCCTGTCTCCCCATTGCTGGACTACTTGGTCCCCGGGTCAGCGGGGCACCTCGAGTGGCCCATTGTTTCTTTTTGCCAACGGGACAACTCTATCCAGGGCTAGGCTGGTGGAGCAGGTGCGCGAGGCTCCGCGAACAGCCGGCACCGAGGACAAGGGCTACAGCGGTCACAGCTTCCGCATTGGGGCTGCAACGACTGCCTTGCACGTCGGCATTTCAGATGCCAAGATTAAGATGCTTGGCAGGTGGGACAGCAATGCATACCAACTGTATTTGCGTACCCCCAGGAAAGAACTTGCATTAGTTTCGGCTACACTGGCCACTACCCGGTGTTAACCCATATTGTAACTTTGATCTAATAATGCATTGTAGCAGTGTCTTGTCTTGTTAGCCTATTCCTATTTGGCTTAACATGTACGGTTGTTTGGTTTGCAATGCCTTTTGTTTTTCTCTTTTTGCCTTTTGTTTGTTCTGTTGACAATGTACTGTGCTAATGTCTCATCTAAGCGGCATGTGTTCAAGTGGGGGTGTATTGGTTGTTCGCTTTGCTTTGGGGGAGTTATGTCAGCCTTATTTGCTCACAAGCGCCATAACTGGTGGCAGTATGTGGTCTAAGTCCACATCCCCAAAGCAATAGTTTCAGGCAGTATAGATGACTTTCGAAGGGAGTTTGCCATGTCCACTTTGGAATCGGATTATGGTTGCGTAGCAACCGGGCAAACGAAAACGTCGATTGGTTACTGGTTCAAATAGTGGGGGTTGAGTTCAAAAGTGTACGTTACTATAGAAACAATTCGGAATGGGGGATGTGAGTAGTTACGTCACAACCCCCACAAATTTAATTGGCTGCTGCATACCCTGGCCTTCCGCCAACTCGTTGTATTGAGATACTCGAGTTCAAGGTTTATGACTATCTCCCTCAGACAGCAGCCGGGGGCAGGCCAGGGGGGGGGCAGGGGAGGGACTGATTGCACGTTCGGAGAGTCTTTGATTAATGCAGGACATTAAATACATGTCATCTGAAGAAATGGTGATGGTGCCCAGTGTGGACAACCAACCCAAAAACGTCTGTAATATATAACCACAAGATATAGCAGATCAATGAATTACATTATGCAAGGCTCATTATACCATAGTCATTTCATTTCATTTCATTTCATTGATCTTATTTAGACTGGGTGAGCCACTAGCCTGAAGGCTACTATTAAGGCGCCCAGTAAGTCACATGATTACAGCAACTAGTTTGCATGCAATGAATACCATTATAACACCAAATACCATTATAACACAGGATGTTTACCTAACCTGACAGGATGTTTACTTAAAAATGTCTGCATTTTATAAATCATCACCATGACCCAGCAGTGACTAGGAGCAAAGGGACAAGACATTCCTGTGGGTCTTAAAAAGAGTACAAGATAGCTCACTATTGCCTGGACAAGCTGGAACTAGGGTTGTAAACATGTACTGAACCACGAATAAAGAAAAACCACAGAATACAGTTGAAATTGCTGTGGGTGTAGAGCTTACTACTTTGAATCATTTCTATAACAGAGCTTGCTAATATCCTAAGAGGGGGCAGTAGTCTGCTAAATGAGCACAATGTATGGTTAGTCAATCATGCTTGAAAGTATCGTTCACCATTATGAGTGAGCAACATATGTAATATATTTTACTACAAGAAGAGCTTCATCTCGGTCAATGAATCCACTTACTGTTCTCAGGAAATGGTGGTGGTGGAGTTGGAGGTTCTTGACCTGATGAAGAGAGGATCAGCATTAAGCAACCAGGACAACATTAGTACAACACGTTCCATGCTGTACAGTATAGTGCAGGCGACGCAGGATGACTACAAGCCTAGCTGCATGATAACAGTGCAAGGTCACTGTGAAGCAAACAAGACACACAGAGAGCTAAGTTATGAAACAGACAACCCCCAAATATGTTTAGGTTTGTCTCCTCCGTTCTTTTACCTGCCCCGATACCGGAACGTGCATGTCTACAGTGAGATTAGCTGGGAGTTGCAACGTGTGCGGATATTGTAGCTTACAAGCCCTTGCAAAACTGAACTAGTAGTCCCCATTCATCAAAGCATGCAGTAAGCATTATTCTACTGCCACAATGCAGCTATCCTGGCTGCTTCAACGAGTATTTACGTCTAGTGCTATGTTCGCCGTAGATTGCTCCTATCCTGGAGGATCAGGACATGTGCAAGTGCAGGGACGGTCCTTACCAAATCCTAGGGCTGCCAGGGCCAAACATGTACCCAGGATCAGCAGAACCGCTGATGTCCCCGTGGTCTTCATCCTACCGATACCGCGGCCGTCTCCGACACAGTACAGTAGTCTTCAGCCGATCGATGGAGCTCGAGAGAGGAGTGGACCGAATCCGGAAGCCAAATAATAGCTCCTGCTATATCACGTGGCCATGCGCCACGTGACCATGCTACTTAATGACGTCGACGGATGTACATGTGTATCTGTGCAGGTTACTTTACGTATATATGTACTGGCATGCAGGCGAGTGTGCGCAGTGTTAAAATGTTAAATATCTATACACGCAAACCTGGTGCGTAGTGTGCTCAGCTGGTAGGCTATGACTATTAGCATAAAGTTGCTGTTTCCTTGGCTTTACCGATCGTTCAGATAGTGGTCAGGGTCATTGGGTTCTCCTCCACAGAGGCTTCCATGGCCTTCTCGTACCCTGCATCCGGTGTCAGGAGTGGCTTCTTTGGGTCATGTTTACCACTTCCATCATACTCCACATCAAACGTGGTTCCAACAGAAGAAGAGGGTGCTCCTGCATTGGTGAACATTTCATGGGTTTCATCTGCCTTGGATAGCCCTCTCCTGAAATGAGAGATAGTTAACTAGTTATGCAAATCTACAACTGCAAAGAACTAGTAGTAGCAACAGCTTGAGCAACAACCTTGTGTAAGTTATAAAAGCTCCATGACATGCCCAAGAAGATTGCTGCACCCCCCCCCCCCCCCCAACACACAAATTAATCACTGCTGTTAGGACCAGCACAGGATCAAGTGGTATTCCACCTCACACCAGCCACATTGCACGTGCAAACTCAGATTGTATGTATGCATGTATCAACCCAGCCCATCATTCACCTGCTAATGCAACACATGCAGCAGAGACACAAAACGAGTGCACAAAGCACGCAGAGGAAGGTTGCTGACACACTGACTGCAATGATGATAATCAGCGTCTGTCCAGTCAGCACTCCCGAAGGGCCTGTAGGGGTGGCGGTGGTTCCGCTTTGGATCTACAGGAAAGGAGAATAGCACAGAAGATGGGTACAGGGCACACAGATAAGTAAGCTGTGTCATATTTATACCTGCACAATAGCAAACGCAGTGAGGTGGGTGCAGGAGCACTCCACGCTGCCACTGGAGTCAAGCTCTGTTGTGGTGCAGCCTTCAGAGCTCCAGCCACCAAGACCACCTGTACACATGTACAGAATGACCACATATAAACTGACATTGTAAAATATGGAAACAAGTTTATAAAGAACACAAGTTTGCATGAGGCAGTTGGCATAATGTTGATAGGCTGACCATTTAAGGTAGGATCCCTGAAACTGCACATGATCTCCCCTTCACCAGACTGTAAAGGGAAACAGCATACATGTCAGACGATGGCATCATACCATGGATGCATCTACATATTCATGTTAATAGCTAGTAGTAACATCTTGTATAGTCCACAGATGTATTTAATTACAGTCAGGTGCTCACCTTCCAAAAAGTACATGCAACATACATGTTACAGTGCAGTATAATATGTACTAATGCAGCTCACACCCTCCTCTGCATAATGTATAGTGCTTCCTATCATTTTATATACAGGGGTGATACGGATGTAACGTTACAATTCTCATGATGTGTGTATGCACTATAATTCAACACTGCTGTCCAAGACTTTGGCTCATGGTGGAACACACTCACTCTCTGGACATTGCTGAATGTCATACGAATGACCTCTTCCTGGCCCTCAACCACACAGTCCCCAAGATCAACCGTCAGAACTACACTAACAACAGTGGTATTGTCCAAGCCCTCAAAGATGTCACCCTGGTTGATAACAACTGCTTTCAAGTGGCTGGCATCACACTCAGACTCCACTTGAGTGAATGCTGCCGCTGTGAGACTGGCAGTTACTGGCGCTGTGTGGCCAGTGGATGTGAAGATAGGAACATCTTCTTTGGGGAGAGAGGTCAGATTAACTTGCTGCAGGAACAACTGGAAGTTCTCCCTTTTTCTAGTAACAGTTCCATCTGTCTCACCACTCAGGAGGATGCCATCAGCAATGTCATTCAAAAGGTCATGCAGCCTGAGAGAGAGGGTCAACACTTGAGGCACCAACTCTTGCTTTGAACCATACGTACGCATGTGCTGATGGCAGCTTGAGCCTATATTTCATTCAACTACTGTAGCTGGTAGGCACTCACACATCAGCTGCGTTAGATGAGCCACTAGCCCCAATAAGCACTTCACTCTCAGCAGCAAGTAGGCTGTTCACATCATCCAGGAGCTCAGTGACAACCTACGTACATGTGTGCAAGTACAGAAACATCCATTACGACTAGCGTCAACAGTCACAGTCTGGATATTCTTTAAACCACATATGCACATGCATGCATGTACTATTAGTAACACCTAGTACTTTGAGACACATGCAGCACAATACATACAGCACTCTTAGTAATGACATTACTCAGTATTACACTAACCTTGAAGGAAATACAGCAACCACTACAGTTGTATCAATATGTACTGTAGGAATATAATATTGTATGTCTCAAATAATGTTACATAGCACTCACTGTAGTGTTATCAAGAGGCAGCATTGATGCAGCGACAGACAAACTCCGCAGTGCCAGAGCCACATCCCCTGCTGAGAGCAGTTGGGGGTTGGCAGCAATCTCATGCACAGCATCAAGGACAGAACCACTGTAAGATACCTGTGCACACACATACGTACGTAGTTTAGAAATACGTAGCAGTGCTCACGTATGCTCACAATGTTGCCTGGCAAGACAACTGGACAGAGAAGTAAACGAGTGTTTCTAGAGACAACTGCTGAGTACGTACATTGCACAACAGTCGCTGGACTTCGGAGAAACATGTCTTGACATTAGCATTGGCCCACTCGCCATTTGGAAGACAGAATCGTACTGCTCTCACTCCATCTGTCAGCTCTGGGCGAGCCTCACAGGGACACTGCATGGAGGCTAACTGATCAGCAGCAGTCCTTGGCCACGTCCAAGTCCTGTCGGCCTCCTCCAACTCCTCCCTCTCACAATACACTGCAGCACACAAACAGTGCTCAAGGCAATAAACAAAATCTGCAACATTCACTGCTCCTGTTACAAAGTGAGCAACCACAGCTGTGCAAGTGCTCAACCATGCATGTACGTACATAGGACAGTCTGTAGAATCACAATAGGACAAATCAACAAACGTTATGAAACAATGCCAGCAATGTAAAGGATGTGGTACGTGTCCTTATACACAGCTGTGTACAGACAATGGTAGGGGTACAACCGTACAAGTTAACTGTTGTGCAAGTGGTCAATGCCAAAGAAATCGTGAGTATAATGACACTAGGAATCTAATGGAAGGAATTATGGCCTAGAAACGGCCAATGAATGTTATTATGCTCACGATTCCTTCACCATGTACAAAACATTGCCACCCAACCACATCTCACTGGGCTGATCAGTGGGACCAACAGTTGGTTCTTCAGTTGGCAGCTCATTTTCACAATAGCGTCCAGTGAATCCTGAGGGGCAGAAACAGCTCTGGCTGGCCAAGTCACACACTCCCTGGTTTAAGCAAGTGAAGTTGCCACAGTTGGTCATTCTACACAGTGGTCCCTCATTACCTGGATGGGTGAGACAGAGCGGCACTGAACAAGCAGTGTCTCACAAACAGAGGTCTATTGTGTTTGAGCTGCAGCAGTCAAGTAGCAGGTGGGAGAGACTGTGGAGAATAGCAACTGTTAGGTCGGTCTGCTCTGTACTGTTATCACAGAAGCAATGATTACAATTATTTGCATTCACGCAATTTCCTACTGGTGATGAACTTACACTCATCACATGCATCTCCTGTCCAAGGGAAGTTACACAGGCATCTGTTACTATGGCAGAAACCATTCTGACATGGAGGGTCACCTACATGGTGTTGATGGCAGGAGAATCACTGAACTACATGACAAGGGACGACAAGGGGTAATGCCTATCTTTCTATAACTTACACACTGGTTGTTGACAGGTTGCTCCAGTGAACCCCTCTGGGCATTCACAGACACCATCACTGTTGCAAGAACCATTGTTCAAGCAGAAACAGCCTACACAGATAAAGTGGGACAGGTTTCAGTTGCGCATCCATTACAAGTGGCCATCAATCCACATGTTACAGTACAGAGACAACAGAGGCCAACACAAACATACGTCATTGTGACAGCCAACAACAAGGAGGTCACATAAGTAACAGTGACATGTCACAACCAGTGACAAGCCCACAGCCTTCATGTAACACACCAATGACCACAGTACACTGACCTGTTGCATTTCGCCTCACAGTGTGCACACAATGCCGCAGGTTCAGTGTGACATTATCAGTAGTACAGTACATACACATACAGAGAGCTCATACAGCAACCTATTGCATGTGTGTATGTCTACGTCACCATTTCTCATCATAGCACACAATTTATACAACACATACAATGTTATTGCATGTATTTAGAGTGTACTCACGTTCACAATCAAACTGGATTCGCTCTGCACTGACCCACAGGTTGGAGCCAGGGTCCCCCACTGGACCAGTGGGGGAGGTTGAATCAAACGGACCATAGGCATAGTACAGGTACCATGGGTAGTCCAAGTCCACATCATCTGTAGTCTCCAAAGGCCTTGTGAATGACACATACACATAACTTGTGTTCGGCAGTGAGTACACATTAACAAGAGAAGCATCTTGCTGTAGATCAAGAGCAGGTATTCCCTGTGCATTGATGTAGCTGCAGCAGACGTCACAGATTGAGACAAAACAAGAAAGGCTTTGAAAAGGGCAACTACATAGTACGTATGAAGTACGTAAATTGCTTTGAGTGACTGTGCACATACCCATCTATAAAGAAGCCCCCTGGGCCGTAGATGTAAAGGTCCGAGATCTGTTATCAGTAGGGCAGAGGAGAGGGATTACATTACATCACAAAATGAACTAGGCAATTGGTGTAAATTAAGTGCAACTGATGGCGATAGTGTATGTTAGCTACACCAAGTGGAAATGGTATCGCATACTAACTGCAAAGGACAGTCAGCAGTCACAACATTTCACAGGTATAAGGAGAACAACTTGGTGCAGAAGGAATGAATGTGTGTAAACAGACTGCAAGTGGTGTGGCGACACTTACTGATTGCAGACCACCTTGAACCTCAGAGAACCCAATGCCAATCCATCCATCTCTTGGTCCATACATACTAAAGGTGATGTTGCTTCCATTCACTTCCCAGAACACAGTCCAGTTGGTTCCCATGAAAGTCTGGACTCCACTACATGTGGCTGTATCTAGGGGTAGTACAAGCAACATACATACGTATGAAAAGCAGCATTACTTAATGGTTTCTGCATCCTGTCCTCTCTTTGTCATATGCTGGCCATTCAGTGAACCACTGTATACAACATGTGACCTAATGGGACCAACACGCACATTCTTCTCGATGGATAAGCATGCAGGTTGCACTCTACCTCCAGGCACAGTGTGACCTTCCTGGTCACTTGCTGGGGGAGGACTAGAGTGTGGTCCCCACTACTGAAGCCCTTTAGCGTCGAGGTCGCTAATGACCTGATACAATCATTCAGAGGTTTGTGTATCAATTGTCCAATGTGCTCTGCACTCAGTCATGTGAGTTAAAGCATCTGGGATATCAAATTCTCATGCGCATAGTAGTCTCAACTGACGATTGAAGGACATGCAAATCTACCTGTTCCAATACTTTTTTCACATGGTCGAGTGCAGAGCACAGATGACAATCAGGACTATAACCCTGAAATGATTGTATCAAACCTGTTGTACAGTACAGTGCTAGCAACTGATACAGTCATTTGAAGATAAGTATGCTTACTGATCCTGCCTGTGCAGTCAAATCCAGTGTAAGGGTATCGACACTGGCAGGATCCATTGATGCATACTCCATCATTGTAGCAGAAAGTACCACCACAAGTGGGGAGTGCTATAGTGAGGGAGAAAACAGCCCAGGTAAGATGAAGTGGTGAGTACGGAGCGGACATGCAGACAGCAGACAGTGTATTGCAGGAATGATAGCAGAGACAGTCACAATTGACATTTTGCAAATCCAATCAATCAATCGATCAATGCACACGAGGGTTTTATCTCCCATGTGGGAGGTTGCCCTAATACAACAGGAGTTTCTAGAAAATAATGTCATAACTCAGTTTATCTATTATATAAAGAAGGAGTTGAGCAGAACGGTTGTTCGCGAACTCCTCCCGCGAGCAACGGCGCATGGACATCAAACTTTCCCAGATTATGGACGCCACACCCGGTCTCGATCTAAGGGGGGCGACGTGCGCGAAGAAGCCCCTGCCAAGGAGTGCGCGGCGAAAAACCTGCAAACGAACGTCCGCCATCTCCACTCCTGTTTACCCTATTTGTCAATGACCTGCCCAATGCTGTGGAGAAATGTACAGTTAATCTCTTTGCTGATGATACATCCATCTACACCTCAATCAGCGATCCCAAACGTGTTAGCAACATATTAGAAGAAGATCTTGGTCGAGTAGCAAAATGGATAGTGGCAAATGGACTTAAAATGAATGTTGCTAAGACCCAATTGATGGTGCTCAGTAAGAAGAGTGATAAGAGACGAGCCAATGATGTAGTAGTTCGGTCTGGAGAACAGGCACTAACCAAACAAGAAACAGTGAAATACTTAGGAGTCCAGATCGACAGAGATTTGAACTGGCAGCAGCACATAGATAGTGTTCGACAGAAATGCTTGTCTAAGCTAGCTCTCATTAGAAGAGCAAGTCACTACCTACCTTGTTCCATAAGAAAGCTGCTCTACCAGTCGTTTGTACTCCCACATCTCGATTATTGCTCTGTTGTCTGGCATTCCTGTGGCACCACTCTCAGTGACAGGGTTGAGAGGATTCAGAACTATGCCATGCGGGTGATCCTTCAGAAACCACCCAGAACAAGAAGCTACCCACTCCGGCAAATGCTAGGGTGGACCACCTTACATCATCGAAGGCACCTAGCTATGTTAAGTCAGGTACACCGCTGCTTGACCAACAGAGCACCGGCATTCTTGACTGCCAAGTTCAGTACCAACACGGCCCAAAATGCTAACTATCCCTCAACATGCGGAAAGAACAACCTGCATATAAAGCGTCCTCAAACCAATGCCTATCGCTCGACATTTGAATACCAAGGGGCATATCACTTTAACACCTTGCCACAAGCTATCAAAGGTATTAAGGATAGAAAGTTGTTTCGAACAGCTCTATACAATCTGACCCAGACCTCACCATCACCAAATTAATTAATAAATTTATTTATTTATTTATTTAAAACTTATCCATTTACCATTGTTACCTATAGCTACTCATTGTACATTTAAATTCATTTAATTAAAACTTATCCATGCGTTCACCATTGTTACCCGTGTATTGTACATCAATTATTCACTATTGACAACTCATCCATTCACCATTGTTACCTATGTATTGTACATTATTTATTTAAAATTCATCCACCCACCATTGTTACCCATGTACTGTACTGTATTGTCTTGTACCAGGACCTGCATGAAAATCTACCGTATGAAGTAGATGCAGCACTCCTGTTGTCAAATAAAATATCTATCTATCTATCTATCTTGGATTTACGGAGAAAATATACGGTTTTCCGCGCACGCTCCTATGCTGCCAATACAAAAGAAGAACCCCAACCGTTGTTCGCGAACTCCTCCCGCGAACGTCGACGACGTCAACGTTTCCAGCCGTGTCACGCTGTACCTCACATCAATATAAGGTGGTAGACGTGCAAAAAAAGCTGCTGCCGAGGAGCGTGTGGCGAAAACCTAGGATGAACCGACCGTCGGCCATCTTGGATCTGCGAAAAACGTACAGGACGCACTAGACCCCCCTACAGAAAGCACTCGACCACTTTTCAGTATACAATGGACCCTCCTACAGGGCCTTGCAGCTATAACATATAATTATGTTAGAGGTGTATACATTAATGAATGCATTGCACCCTTCAGTGCACATGAATACATAGCAGAAAGTAATTATAGTGAATAGTGGTACAATGCATGAATGACGATGGCTGCATGGTGTGCAAAATAATATTCACTTTCATAATATACGCTACAAGGTAGTAACTGATGCTTCACAGACTTCCTGAAAGTATTCATGCATGCATGCATGTATGTACATGTGTATACTGAGCATGTGTACACTTCAAAGCATGCAGCCTATATCCTATCAATGGGCTACTGTCTTAGCTGTGGCTTAGACTGCGCATTGCTGTGCATGTAAATGTTAGCTAAGATCATCTGGTTACATTTTGGTTAGGGTTAGGGTATGAAAAGGGTTAGGGTTAGAGAAAGTATGCCGTATCCTAGGCGTTCGCGCAGGTGCGAGAATTGCACCCAAGTTAGCGCGATGCCGAAGCTGAGAATAAGGGAAGGGGGTTGTCTCACACACAGAAACCATCAGCTTCTTACAACTAGCCGGTGTTAGTCTACGGTGATCTTCAATATAAATTTGCATGCACACATGGTAGCTAGGTCAGTCACACTGACATCACCAGGCCAGCCGGGACTATCCTTTGCCAGAACATGCATGACCAGCCAGTGCATTACCAGCTGGGGCCTGAGTAGCAATGGCATTACCAGCCTGTGTCCGACCAGCTGGCATACGCCAAGCACGCGAAGAGACTTGCCCGAAGGGCAGGTCTGTCCGCTAGTAATATATAAAGTTAAGCAAAATTATTAGTCCACTTCATTCTAGATCTTCCTCGAGGGTGCTATCCTGGAACCTCACTATCATATACTATCTTTGTCACTCTACCGCTGCTCATCTCCTCTAATCTTTGCTTTCACTTTCTGCTGCCGTCTATTTACAAAATCCAAAACTCGCTCCTGCCTCAATCTGCCCCTAAAATCCACGTTCTTTATTCTATCTAACCTTGACACCCCCTCTATCCATCTTAACACTCTCATTTGTGTAGCCTGTATTCTTCCCTTATGTCTTGCTTGCAATGCCCATGCTTCACACCCATAAGTCAACGTGGGAATCACCGTAGCATTCACCACTGTCAGTTTTGTCCCCTTTGTCAATTCCAATTGCAAATCCACCATTTGCTAAATTGAAAGTCACTCCCATTTCCATGGCCTTTGTTACATGAACAGAAAGGCACCTCATAACTGTGTTATTGAATTACTAGGGCATACATTAAAATGCAACCAGCCTCGCTTGAGTGTATATAGCTAGCTATTTCAGTAAAGTACAGTGCATGAGCGTAACTCAACCAGGGCAAGTACGTACATTTTGGGCAATAATAGAACTGTAATCTGCTTTCACCGGCTGGTAGAAAGAAGAAATAGAAAGCCAGATGAAGCACTGGATGGCAGCACACCCATCGACATCTACATATTTGGAGCTGCACAGGGAAGCCAGTCCCTGCTTAGCTAACACAGTGTGCGTTTTGCGCTTCACCCGAGGGTACAAAGAAAGTGTTCTCGGCCACGTGGGGAAAATGACGTCAGCCAATATGGCGGAATCGTCAACAGGTGTGTAGCCCTCGCTGAAGCAATGAGCGATGTTAAGAGCAATCTGAACGCATCATGCAGCGATGAAGTGGAATGTTGAGCAGATTCATGGCTGATGGTGGCCAGGTAGAGCGTTTTGTTGTCGTGAGTGCCTGTGGAGAACACCGGGCAATTGCACAATCTAGGCGTCTCGGGTTGACTGGGACAGATATACATATAATTTATACATACATATATACAAATGAGGGACGACAATGCATCACGATTACTTGCTTCGCTTTCGGCTCGGCAATAATACAGGTGTAACACACAACACACATCAACACTGAAGCTGTTAGGCCTCTAACCTCCCAGCCTCAGTGTCTGTGGGGGTGCACTGATACAATCAACCAGTTATGTAAGTTAGGTAGCACAAATGGGTGTTTGCATGATTAACACAGGCCTTCAATTGGTGTAGCAGTGCACGCCTCACTAGGTCTTTGTTTGAGTTTGGGAAAGGAGGGCACACAGGCAATCCCCTGCCATGAAGTTAATGATATTGCACAGAATAACAGAAATATCATTGCCATGTCCAATGCTCATTACTCTAAAAATCTCATTTCAGATTCACAGTCCTCTGGAAGGGGTTGATGTCAGGTTCTGACAGTGTGGATGAATGAACATCACAAACAGCAATTGAAGAGCTACGTACTTTAACAAGGACAGCAGATTGTTCATTAGGATTCAGGTAACTAATACAGGCCTTCACCATGTAGCATTAGGTAGCTTAAATTTCAGAGTGAATTCCTTGTGGCAAATGAAGTGATGGCTGTGGTATCTGATGACCATCATTCTTGCACCACACAGTTATGCAAAGGGATTTATAAAGGGATATTTCAATAGCAAATAAGTAACACCTAATTAGGCTAAATAGCTTCCATAGACTGACAATATCCTAATATTCTGTAGAATTGCTCTATGTAACAGTTCAAGCAGATAAAATACACAAATTTATTTTGAATACCTCCGGACACCTTGTTGTGCAATCCGTGATCGCATGTGTGTGAAGAACATGTCCGACTAAAAGTGATGTTCAGATGAGAAGCAGACTCTGCTAAGCCTAACCCGAACCCTGTTAACCCAATAAAGCCCAGCCATGTACAGTACACACTCACGTGTGTCACAGCGGAGTCCTGTGTAGCCATAGTAACAGGAACAAGTGCCATTGTAGCAGGAACCATTCTGACAAGGGGGATCACCTGAAGGAGGAGGACACTCCTTGAACAGAATATACAACAACTTCAAGCACTCTGATCCAGCTTGGGCTCCACCACTTACATGCAATGTTGTCACAATATCGCCCAGAGTAAGGACCGACACATTTACAGTACGAGCCATTGACACAAGAGCCGTTGTTGAAACAGTAGTAGCCTCCACAGGACACACCAAGAGCTGGGGGAGGGGGAGGGGAGGGGGAGGGGGTATGAACAAATGATATGGGAACAAGACAGACATGGGAAGTTTGGCAATCAATCTACTCTGTTTCATGTGACAATCCTCTACACGCTGTACGAGATTGTCAATGACTTACCAGTTTCACAAATCTCTCCTGTAAAAGCCACACCACAAGAGCATCGACCTTGATAGCAGGTGGCATTGTTCTGACAGGGTGGGTCACCTGAGCACAATCAGCCAACATTGTCACACCCACATCATACATTTGTACAACTCACAGCATATGCAGTGAAGTTGGTGTTAAACCCTCAACAATGTACATTACCACTCAGCACACGCACCCACTGACAAGCACTCACAAATCTCAGTTAAGCAGTTGTATCCAGTGTAGGGACGAGAGCAGATGCAGCGCCCATTCTCACAAGTTGCATTGTTGTAGCAAATAGTGTTCTTACCACACACTGTAAGCCCTGTTTCAGAGATGTGGAAACACAGTGATGACACAACTCTATTCACCAGCACCACCATAAGTTCAAACTCACTTGTCTCACAGAATTGACCAGCATAGCCAAAAGGACAGTTGCAGTACCCATAGATACTGCAATTGCCTCCATTCAAACACACGGATGGACCTATGTACAGTATGTGAATGGAGACACAATTCAATACCTCAAACACACAACCCCATTCACATATACCTATGCTATACTCTCTCCCATCATCCCTGTAATGATGCTACACTCTCTCACAATCATCCTTGTAATTACATTGGTGGCATAAACACTGAAATGTTGTATGTGATGGGAGATATATCCCCACATTCCAGGGTACTATTTGGCAACCCAAACACTCACAGGAAAAGTACTCGCAGGAACTCCCTGAGTAGCCAGGAGGGCAGATGCAGCTGTAGGAGGATCCATTACAGCGGCCTCCATTGTAGCAGACAATCCCTGAATCGTTGCAATACACTGTGAGCAAAGTGAGGTGGGGCGTGTAAGAGACTGTAGTTAGCAGAAATACTATGTATATAAAAAGCAGCACTTGGAGTGGGTAAGGAAACTTCTTCTTAGACAATAGGACAGTTTGCAGTGAATGTATGGTATGGTAAGGAAATCTTATTTTAACTGGGAAAGCCTTTAGCCATGAGGCTGGGTCATAGTATGACACAATGTGGACAGTACTACACTGCTACAGGGTGCTCTTACAGGTGGAACTGCAGTCAAATGGGATTGGATTTCCGTATGTATGCATGTCTGTGTGTGCGAGTGTGCATGTGCATGCATGCGTGAGTGTGTGGAGCTAGTTAAGATTCTTGCTTCACACCACATTAATGATCGTGGTACACTCACTTGAGAATTCCTGACAGTACTGGCCTGTGAACCCAAGTGGACAGACACAACTCCCTAAATTGCAAACACCACCATTCTGACACACAGGGTTGCCTGCAGAAGGGAGCAGTGCAGAGGGCACTCAGTGATGTCTTCAGCCGTGATGCGTGTGCTACCATTCACACAGCATACCGGACTGGATTGAAGGAGAGCAGTGCTACCAGGTTACCTTACTTCAACAGAGATGAACACGGCACTGGGCAGTCAGCTACCCTCAGAAGCGGTTCAATATGATGGATAAGACTATGCCATTAAATCTTTAACACACCTCCAGTTGTCTTTACGAACCTCCTGTATGTATCTAGTCTTGTCACATGCAGCAAGCTCATTGATGTCAAGAGTCTGGTACCAGGTGTACATACTATGTCATTGGCTTGTGGACTTCACAGTGTGTGTACATATGTGCCAGTGGCTGGGTCATAGTATGACACAATGTGGACAGCACTACACTGCTATAGGGTGCTCTTACAGGTGGAATTGCAGCCAAACTGGATTGGATTTCTGCTGATCCATCTGTTGGCGCCGGGATCAACAATGGGAATGGAAGAGTTTACATCAAACAGACCATAGCCAAAAGACAGGTACAGAGGACGATCCAAATCTTCATCATCATCATCTGAAGTCACCAGTGGCCTTGAGAAATTCACAATAGCAAAGTTTGTTTGAGGATCTACTACTCTTCTCAGCAGCACAGCATCTGGTTCTTCGTCTGGATCAAGCAATCCATTAGTAGCATTTAGAGAACTGCAGCAGACATGACAGAGGACAAGAACACAAAAGGTCAGACAACACATTTATGATACAAAACTGGTTCACGTAATCATCATTAATATGGAGCGCTAATGCAGCAAGGGACTCGATGTACACTTACCCATCGAAGAAGAAACCAAACGGGCCAGAGATGACAACAGTGGAGAACTAATATTGGAAGGGCAGAGAAAGGAGAGTGCTTACATCTCAAACTAAACATGGTGGGATGTGTGAGGAAGATTGGCAGCCTTTCAACAAGCATTTGGTAGTAACAGGAAGCTTTAGCTGTGCACTAGTACACACATACTGCACTATGTAGTATTAGTATTACAAGAGGACAAGTAACGTTCACCAAACCACCATGGTGGTTGAAGCATGGCTAAGAAAGCAGTGAAACTGACTGGTGTTGCTGGAGAGTTTAAAAAAGAGCTCAGGCCAATGCCAATCCATCCATCCGCTGGGCCAAACATTGTAAAGGTGATGTTGCTTCCATTCACTGCCCAAGACACAGTCCAGTTGGTTCCCTCGAAAATGTGGATTCCACTACAAGTGGCTGTATCTAGGGGAAGTACAAGCAACATATATACGTACATATAAAAAGTAGCATCACTTAAGGTAGTAGGGAAGGCTAAAGTGATGATTTTTGGTACAGACATTGCTTTAGACATCTAATATGCACACCCAAAATTTGGAGCACATCATTCCTTGCTAACAACCAAAATTAAGCTAACACTAACATTTTCAATTTCGTTGGGCTCACCGTAATGTACACAACCATGCGCAGAAATGTATGGTAGGCCACCTGAATAACGCAGTTGCACTTAAGCTATCGCAAAATTCATAACTTTTGAATGAAGAGGGAATTACTCCACAATACAAGCAGATATGGAGGTGGCCTGCCATAGATTTCTGTACACTTGCCTTTAGATTCTATATCCCAAGTTTGGCTCTGTTCAGCCATTCAGGGCAGAACTAGATATAGCCTTGTTCCCAGGCCGTCTGCGTTAATTAGTGCGTGAGTGGAAAGGACGGCCTGGGCACCACTGTTTCCGTGCCCCCCCAAAATTGGGGGAGTGCCGGAAAACATTGTATATGTTTCCGTAATCTACATGTAGAAGAGTATAGGTGAACCATGAAATGGACAGCAGTGAAATGCTCAGAACAGTCAGAACTGGTCTAGTTTACACAGGCATCTGTTACTATAGCAGACACCATTCTGACATGAAGGGTCACCTACATGGTGTTGATGGCAGGAGAATCACTGAACTGCAAGACAAGGGACGACAAGGGGTAATACCCCTATCTCTATATAACTTACACACTGGTTGCTGACAGATTGCTCCAGTGAACCCCTCTGGGCATTCACAGACACCATCACTGTTGCAAGAACCATTGTTCAAGCAGAAACAGCCTACACAGATAAAGTGGGATAGGTTTCAGTTGTGTATCCATTACAAGTGGCCATCAATCCACATGTTACAGTACAGAGACAGCAGTGGTCAACACAAACATACATCATTGTGACAGCCAATGACAAGAAGGTTACATAAGTAACAGTGACATGTCACAACCAGTGACAAGCCCACAGCCTTCATGTAACACACCAATGACCACAGTACACTGACCTGTTGCAGTCCGCCTCACAGTGTGCACACAATGCCGCAGGTTCAGTGTGACATTATCAGTAGTACAGTACATACGTACACATACAGAGAGCTCATACAGCAACCTATTGCATGTGTGTATGTATACATAGCCATTTCTCATCATAGCACACAATGTATACAACACATACAATGTCACTACATGTATGTAGAGTGTTCTTACGTTCACAATCAAACTGGATTCGCTCTGCACTGACCCACAGGTTGGAGCCAGGGTCCCCCACTGGACCAGTGGTGGAGGTTGAATCAAACGGACCATAGGCATAGTACAGGTACCATGGGTAGTCCAAGTCCACATCATCTGAAGTCTCCAAAGGCCTTGCGAATGACACATATACATAACTTGTGCTCGGCAGTAAGTACACATTAACAAGAGAAGCATCTTGCTGTAGATCAAGAGCAGGCATTCCCTGTGCATTGATGTAGCTGCAGCAGACGTCACAGATTGAGACAAAACAAGAAAGGCTTTGAAAAGGGCAACTACATAGTACGTATGAAGTAAGTAAATTGCCTTGAGTGACTGTGCACCTACCCATCTATAAAGAAGCCTCCTGGGCCGTAGATGTAAAGGTCCGTGATCTGTTATCAGTAGGGCAGAGGAGAGGGATTACATCACAAATGAACTAGGTAATTGGTGTAAATTAAGTGCAACTGATGGCGATAGTGTATGTTAGCTACACCAAGTGGAAAAGGCATGGCATACTAACTGCAAAGAACAGTCAGCAGTCACAACATTTCACAGGTATAAGGAGAACAACTTGGTGCAGAAGGAATGAGTGTGTGTAAACAGACTGCAAGTGGTGTGGCGACACTTACTGATTGCAGACCACCTTGAACCTCAGAGAACCCAATGCCAATCCATCCATCTCTTGGTCCATACATACCAAAGGTGATGTTGCTTCCATTCACTTCCCAGAACACAGTCCAGTTGGTTCCCTCAAAAGTCTGGACTCCACTACATGTGGCTGTATCTAGGGGTAGTACAAGCAACATACGTACGTATGAAAAGCAGCATTACTTAATGGTTTCTGCATCCTGTCCTCTCTTTGTCATATGCTGGCCATTCAGTGAACTACTTCATACAACATGTGACATAATGGGCCCAACACGCACATTCTTCTCGATGGATAAGCATGCAGGTTGCACTCCACCTCCAGGCACAGTGTGACCTTCCTGGTCACTTGCTGGTGGAGGACTAGAGTGTGGTCCCTACTACTGAAGCCCTTTAGCATCGAGGTCATCATCCAGAGGTTTGTGTATCAATTGTCCAACGCGCTCTGCACTCGGTTATGTGAGTTAAAGCATCTGGGATATCAAATTCTCATGTGCATGGTAGTGTCAACTGACGATTGAAGGACATGCAAATCTACCTGTTCCAATACGTTTTTCACATGGTTGAGTGCAGAGCACAGATGACAATCAGGACTAAACCCCTGAAATGATTGTATCAAACCTGCTGTACAGTACAGTGCTAGCAACTGATACAGTCATTTGAAGATAAGCATGCTTACTGATCCTGCCTGTGCAGTCAAATCCAGTGTAAGGGTATCGACACTGGCAGGATCCATTGATGCATACTCCATCATTGAAGCAGAAAGTACCACCACAACTGGGGAGTGCTAGTAAGGGAGAAAACAGCTTGGGTAAGATGAAGTGGAGAGTACGGAGTGGACATGCAGACAGGAGACAGTGTATTGCAGGAATGATAGCAGAGACAGTCACAATTGACATTTTGAAAATCCAATCAATCAATCAATCAATCAATGCACATGAGGGTTTATCTCCCATGTGGGAGGTCGCCCTAATGCAACAGGAGTTTCTAGAAAATAATGTCATAACTCAGTTTATAATATATAATTTTAAGCAAAATTTATAGTCCACTTCATTCTAGGTCTTCCTCGAGGGCGCTTTCCTGGAACCTCACCATTATACACTATCTTCGTCACTCTACCGCTGCTCATCTCCTCTAATCTTTGCTTCCACTTCTGCTGCCCTCTATTTACAAGATCCAAAACTCCCTCCTGCCTCAATCTGCCCCTAAGATCCACGTTCTTTATTCTATCTAACCTTGACACCCCCTCTATCCATCTTAACACTCTCATTTGTGTGGCCTGTATTCTTCCCTTATGTCTTGATTGCAATGCCCATGCTTCACACCCATAAATCAACGTGGGAATCACCATAACATTCACCACTGTCAGTTTTGTCCCCTTTGTCAATTCCAATTGCAAATCCACCATTTGCTAAATTGAAAGTCACTCTCATTTCCATGGCCTTTGTTCCATGCACAGAGAGGCACCTCATAACTGTGTTACTGAATTACTAGGGCATACATTAAAATGCAACCAGCCTCGCTTGAATGTATATAGCTAGCTATTTCAGTAAAGTACAGCGCATGAGCATAACTCAACCAGGGCAAGTATGAACATTTTGGGCAATAATAGAACTGTAATCTGCTTTCACTGGCTGGCAGAAAGAAGGAATAGAAAGCCAGATGAAGCACTGGATGGCAGCAGACCCATCGACACCTACATATTTGGAGCTGCACAGGGAAGCCAGTCCTGCTTAGCTAACGCAGTGTGCATTTTGTGCTTCACCCGAGGGTACAATGAAAGTGTTCTCAGCCACGTGGGGAAAATGACACCAGCCAATATGGCGGAATCGCCAACAGGCGTGTAGCCCTTGCTGAAGTAATGAGTGACGTTAAGAGCAATCTGAACGCATCATGCAGCGATGAAGTGGAATGTTGAGCAGATTCGTGGCTGATGGTGGCCAGGTAGAGCATTTTGTTGTTGTGAGCGCCTGCGGAGAACACCGGGCAATTGCACAATCTAGGCGTCTCGGGTTGACTGGAACGGATATACATATATACATACATATATACAAACGAGGGACGACAATGCATCACGATTACTTGCCTTGCTTTCGGCTCAGCAATAATACAGGTGTAACACACAACACACATCAACACTGAAGCTGTTAGGCCTCTAACCTCCCAACCTCAGTGTCTGTGGGGGTGCACTGATACAATCAACCAGTTATGTAAGTTAGGTAGCACAAATGGGTGTTCGCATGATTACCACATGTATAGGCCTTCAATTGGTGTAGCAGTGCACGCCTCGTTAGGTCTTTGTTTGAGCTCGGGGAAGGAGGGCACACAGGCAATCCCCTGCCACGAAGTTAATGGTATTGCACAGAATAACAGAAATATCATTGCCATGTCCAATGCTCATTACTCTGAAAATCTCATTTCAGATTCACAACTGTTGTTGACAGCTGGCACACTATCACTTAGATAGCTGCCCAACTCATAACAAATGAGCTTACTGCAGCACAACTCACAGTTCATGCACATACCCTCTCCACCAGACGGCTACAGCTTTGTAAGTGGAAGTAGTAGCCAAAGTGCATTTCGGCTATGCCATAAAGCGGAGAGTCCACCCTGAAGCAGCCTAGCCTTAGCTATTTACATTCACATCATTTGAACTCGGCAATGACACTGGAGATGGTGATCAATCGGGTAACACTTGATGTGGAGCTGGGCAACAACACTAGGCTAATGTATGTACTTGGGCTAATTGAGGCCGCAACTACTAGATCGAGGTGGAGCAATGGTGGCCAATGAGTATGGTTCTCTGGAAGGGGTTGACATCAGGTTCTGACAGTGTGGATGGATGAATGTCACAAACAGCAATTATAGAAGAGCTACGTACTTTAACAAGGACAGCAGATTGTTCATTAGGATCTAGGTAACTAATACAGGCCTTCACCACGTAGCATCAGGTAGCTTAAATTTCAGAGTGAATTCCTTGTGGCGAATGAAGTGATGGCTGTGGTATCTAATGACCATCATTCTTGCACCACACAGTTATGCAAAGGAATTTATGAAGGGATATTACAATAGCAAATAAGTAACACCTAATTAGGCTAATTAGCTTCCATTGACTCATATTATCCTAATTTTCTGTAGAATTGCTCTATGTAACAGTTCAAGCAGATAAAATACACAAAATTCATTTGAATACCTCCGGACACCTTGTTGTGTAATCTGTGATGGCATGTGTGTGAAGAACATGTCCGACTAAAAGTGATACTCGAATGAGAAGCAGACTCTGCTAAGCCTAACCCGAACCCTGTTAACCCTATAATGCCCAGCCATGTACAGTACACACTCACGTGTGTCACAGCGGAGTCCAGTGTAGCCATAGTAACAGGAACAAATGCCATTGTAGCAGGAACCATTCTGACAAGGGGGATCACCTGAAGGAGGAGGACACTTCTTGAACGGAATATACAACAACTTGCAGCATTCTGATTCAGCTTGGGCTCCACCACTTACATGCAATGTTGTCACAATACGGCCCAGAGTAAGGACCGACACATTTACAGTATGAGCCATTGACACAAGAGCCGTTGTTGAAACAGTAGTAGCCTCCACAGGACACACCAAGAGCTGAAGGGAAGGGAGGGGGAGGGGGAGGGGGTACGAACAAATGATAGGGGAACAAAGTGGACATGGGACATGGGAAGTTTGGCAGTTGATCTACTCTGTTTCATGCGACAATTCTCTACACGCTGTAGGAGATTGTCAACGACTTACCAGTTTCACAAGTCTCTCCTGTAAAAGCCACACTACAAGAGCACCGACCTTGATAGCAGCTGGCATTGTTCTGACAGGGTGGGTCACCTGAGCACAATCAGCCAACATTGTCACACCCACACCATACATTTGTACAACTCACAGCATACGCAGTGAAGTTGGTGTTAAAACCTCAACAATGTACATTACCACTCAGCACACGCACCCACTGACAAACACTCACAAATCTCAGTTAAGCAGTTGTATCCAGTGTACGGACCAGAGCAGATGCAGCGCCCATTCTCACAAGTTGCATTGTTGTAGCAAATAGTGTTCTTACCACACACTGTAAGCCCTGTTACAGAGATGTGGAAACACAGTGATGACACAACTACGTACATCCACTGACACCACCATAAGTTAAAACTCACTTGTCTCACAGAATTGACCAGTGTAGCCAAAAGGACAGTTGCAGTAACCATAGATACTGCAATTGCCTTCATTCAAACACACGGATGGACCTATGTATGTGAATGGAGACACATTTCAATACCTCAAGCACACAACTCCATTCGCATATACCTATGTTATACTCTCTCCCAATCATCCTTGTAATTACATTGGTGGCATAAACACTGCAATGTTGTATGTGAGGGAGCTATATTCCCACATCCCAGGGTACTATTTGGGAACCCAAACACTCACAGGAAAAGTACTCGCAGGAACTCCCTGAGTAGCCAGGAGGGCAGATGCAGCTGTAGGAGGATCCATTGCAGAGACCTCCATTGTAGCAGACAATGCCTGAACTGTTGCAATACACTGTGAGCAATGTGAGGTGGGGCATGTAAGAGGCTGTAGGCAGCAGAAATACTATGCATATAAAAAGCAGCACTTGGAGTGGGTAAGGAAACTTCTTCTTAGACAATAGCTATTAGGACAGTTTGCAGTGAATGTATGGTATGGTAAGGAAATCTTATTTTAACTGGGAAAGCCTTTAGCCATGAGGTTGGGTCATAGTATGACACAATGTGGACAGCACTACACTGCTACAGGTGCTCTTACAGATGGAACTGCAGTTAAACTGGATTGGTTTTTCATGCGTGTATACATGTCTGTGTGTGCGAGTGTGCATGTGCATGCATGCGTGAGTGTGTGGAGCCAGTTAAGATTCATGTTTCACACCACATTAATGATAGTGGTACACTCACTTGAGAATTCCTGACAATACTGGCCAGTGAACCCAGGTGGACAGACACAACTCCCTAAATTGCAAACACCACCATTCTGACACACAGGGTTGCCTGCAGAAGGGAGCAGTGCAGAGGGCACTCAGTGATGTCTTCAGCCATGGTGCGTGTGCTACTATTCACACAGCATACTGGACTGGATTGAAGGAGAGCAGTGCTACCAGGTTACCTTACTTTAACAGAGATGAACACGGCACTGGGCATCTAGGGGTAGTACAAGTAACATACATACATATGAAAAGCAGCATTACGTAATGGTTTCTGCATCCTGTCCTCTCTTTGTCATATGCTGGCCATTCAGTGAACTACTTCATACAACATGTGACATAATGGGCCCAACACGCACATTCTTCTCGATGGATAAGCATGCAGGTTGCACTCCACCTCCAGACACAGTGTGACCTTCCTGGTCACTTGCTGGGGGAGGACTAGAGTGTGGTCCCCACTACTGAAGCCCTTTAGCGTCGAGGTTGCTAATGACCTGACACAATCATTCAGGGGTTTGTGTATCAATTGTCCAATGTGCTCTGCACTCAGTCATGTGAGTTAAAGCATTTGGGATATCAAATTCTCATGGCATGGTAGTGTCAACTGACGATTGAAGGACGTGCAAATCTACCTGTTCCAATACTTTTTTCACATGGTTGAGTGCAGAGCACAGATGCCAATCAGGACTAAACCCTGAAATGATTGTATCAAACCTGTTGTACAGTACAGTGCTAGCATACTCAGACAGACAATATGAAAAGGCATACTTGCTTATTGAAATCGCTGAAAAGGAGCGAGAAAGCTTCAAACACACTGCTTCTGGCCCTAAATAAGTTATTTAATAAAAATAAGGACTTGGACTAACACTTCACTGAACACTTGGGGGATGTACAGATTTGTGCAGTGAGCAGATATGGGAGTGGAGTACAAAACGGTTATAGGTACTACATTTTATACACCACAAATCCTGGAGGGGTTTTGTCTGAACCCAACGAACCCCCCCTTGCGTACAGCCCTGGTTCCCCATTTTGGAGAGGAGTGTTCTCCAAAATGATAGAACGGCGGAGATGGGTCTGAGACAAGACTAGAGATATGGCGTGAAACAGTGAAAAGGCCAATATGCGGCTTATACTCTTTCCAAGAATGACTAAATCACGCTCAAAAGTGGGATGTAATCGCGAGGTGAAGAGTCCAGTGTTCTACTCTGGCGGTGCGAGCCCTCGGTGCGGCGTCTGGTGGTAGATCGCCAGATTTAATTTGCAACGCGTACCACATGGTAGAATGCTGTACGTAGTTTGCGTACAGAACCACTTCTCTGTAGTTCAAGGAGATCCACACCTCGACGAAAATGGCATCCACTTCACGAAGTTAATTTAGCCAACAATGTTCGCAAACACGCCGAGGGTTTTGCACTTTAGTGCTTCATTTGAACTTGGCGATGACACTTGAGACGAGGATTGTGTAACACTTGATGTGGAGCTGACAGGAAAACAGACGGGCTCCAGCTCCTTTCAAATTGCTTTACTACAACTGGTGTTTGCAGCAATTGCGGTCAACGAGGTGCATTTCGTGGTTGGCCATTTTGCTTCTGTTCCTTTTATATTAACTTGTTGTATACTGCTTCTGTGCTGGCTACACGTTTTTGCGCATTCTGCATGGAGTTTGTGCTCTAATGAGCACTCTAGTTAACACAAGCCACCACAGGAAGTGAGTATTGTGGTCACTATACGCTTCAAAGGCCAGTGAGTAGTGTCCATTGTGTAGCTGTAACTCACAAGTGACATTTTCAACAGTCTCCTGACAGAACTCTCCTTTGAAACCAGGTGGGCACAAACAGCGATCAGACCCCTCAGTACACCTCCCTCCATTGTTACACACATATTCATCTTCTGGGCACAGGGCTGCAATACACATGGAGGTGGAACTTAAGGACCAGTGCCAACACGTTTAGCAGACTGCATGTGATTACTGACGTATGTGCAACTGAAAAACACCACCAGCAAACGTAAATGTACATTTCCCATGAAAATATATAATGACACCATAGGACAATAGGCTGGTGGACGTGTACAATACAGAGTAAATATAAACAGCGCCATTGGTGCACTAAAATAGTTCATAACTTACCAATATCACAATAGGCTCCTGTGTAGAATGCCTTACAAATGCAACTCTGATTGAAGCAGTAGCCACCGTTTAGACAGGAAGGGTCACCTTTGAAGAAAACAGCACAAAAAAGCAGAACTGCATGACTCTGTCTTCACAACTACACATCACTGTTTACACCCCACAGTACTCACAGATCTCAATGGAGCAGTTTCTTCCTGTGTATTGAGGTGGGCAGGAACAGGCTCCATTTACACATGACCCGCCATTCTGGCAGATGAGGTCTTCACACACCTCAAGCCCTGCATGAACAAGAGAAGAAAGATGAGCATTTGATTCCTCCACATACTCAGTCAACTGTCATTACTACTAAATCCCACAGAAACCCGCAGTGGTTACAGTTAAGAAGTCTCTATGTAATTTATGTAAGTAACCACGAAAACAAACTCCTTTTAAATTTCATGTAATGTAGTATTGAAACTATAAGAAAAGCACTAAATCTTCCTCGCTAGTGGCATCGTCCCTGCTGTCAAATGGACTAAGAACACAACGTACTGTCAGTGTTCATCCAAAGCTATACTATGTAATACGCAAGTCATAGTATAAACTCGCTATACACAAGGACAGTCGTAGTAATGCATGAAGAAGTACTGTAATGCGTGTTGTATGACTTACTGTTCTCACAGCTGGTTCCATCATAGCCAAATTCACATTCACAGTAAGCATAAGATTCTCCATTCACACAGTCCCCATTCTGACAAGGTGGATCACCTGGCAAGACAAGCATGTGTACAGTGTAGGTGTATGGTACATATCATTATGGGTATGAATGTGCTTTGGTCCACTTACAGTCCATGTACTGGCAGTAGTCTCCTGTATACGAGTCCATACATGCACAGCTTCCACTGACACAGCTGCCACCATTGAAGCAGTACTTGTTGTTGCCACATGGTACACCGATAGCTGAGAGACCAATTACGAGGGAGAGAGGGGAGGGAGAGGGAGGGGAGGCATGAACACAGATATAAAACACCACAAACTGTCAACACCAAAGAGCAATGAGGTGCACCATTTTCACAGCTTGTCCCACTGAAGAGAGAACCACAGCTACAGAAACCATTATAACAGCTGCGATTGTTCTGGCACACAGGGTCACCTGGGATAGAATAGCAACGTGCACACACACACACACACACACACACAAGAAATAATAGTTGAACATTGTCAAACTGCATACACACAGTACATGTGTATATACGCACACACACACTGAACACAACCAGGAGCTCACAGATCTCTTCTGTGCAGTTGGCACCCGTGAACGGCATGCGGCAGACGCATGCGTTATCAATACATGTTCCGTTGTTGGAGCATATCAATTCATTCCTTTCTCCGCAGAATGACACAGCTACAGAAAATACCAACATCTTCAAACAATGTTACGACTTGCAGCAGTAATCTGTGAGAGAGAACCACTAATGACACAGTAATGAGTTGATAATTGACTATTGACGTTATAACAGGGTATGGTCAAGTATATACGTATACTAGTGATAGTAGTGACAAGCATGTGAAAAAAGTGCAGAAAGTTACTATTCTAAGAGCTTCTGGCTTTTATTGTACACACTAAATAGTTTTCAAAATTCAAAACAGAAAAGATGGGGTTCACAATGAAAGTCGAACTCACCCATCTCACAAAACACTCCGGAGTAACCAACCGGACACAGGCAGTAGTAGCCATCAGTACATGTTCCTCCATTCATACAACGTCCTTCACCTGTGAACACATACGAGAGTGTGTCACTCGTGTCAGCGAAAAGAATGATTCTCTGTGTTTGTAGGTTACCGTGACACCAACTTACAGCTCCTGAAATCACAAGACTCTCCCACATAGTCACTCAGACAGTCACACCCATAGATGTCGAAGGGGACACCATTATAACGGAAGCATTCTCCACCATTGGAACATGGACGTGGACAAATGGCTGTGGAGGGGGAATGGGGCAGGAGAAAGACACTGAACAGCCAAAAGCTAACAGCATCTGTAACAATTACAGGATACTGAAAGTGGTTGACCAAATCAAATTCAGTGTGCACCCAATGCCGCAGGTTCAGTGTGACATTGTCAGTAGTACAGTACATACGTACACATACAGAGAGCTCATACAGCAACCTATTGCATGTGTGTATGTCTACATCACCATTTCTCATCATAGCACACAATGTATACAACACATACAATGTCACTACATGTATGTAGAGTGTTCTTACGTTCACAATCAAACTGGATTCGCTCTGCACTGACCCACAGGTTGGAGCCAGGGTCCCCCACTGGACCAGTGGTGGAGGTTGAATCAAACGGACCATAGGCATAGTACAGGTACCATGGGTAATCCAAGTTCACATCATCTGAAGTTGCCAAAGGCCTTGCGAATGACACATATACATAACTTGTGCTCGGCAGTAAGTACACATTAACAATAGAAGCATCTTGCTGTAGATCAAGAGCAGGTATTCCCTGTGCATTGATGTAGCTGCAGCAGACGTCACAGATTGAGACAAAACAAGAAAGGCTTTGAAAAGGACAACCACATAGTACATATAAAGTAAATTGATTTGAGTGACTGTGCACCTACCCATCTATAAAGAAGCCCCCTGGGCCGTAGATGTAAAGGTCTGAGATCTGTTATCAGTAGGGCAGAGGAGAGGGAGGATTACATTAGATCACAAAATGAACTAGGTAATTGGTGTAAATTAAGTGCAACTGATGGCGATAGTGTATGTTAGCTACACCAAGTGGACATGGCACGGCATACTAACTGCAAAGGACAGTCAGCAGTCACAACATTTCACAGGTATAAGGAGAACAACTTGGTGCAGAAGGAATGAGTGTGTGTAAACAGACTGCAAGTGGTGTGGCGACACTTACTGATTGCAGACCACCTTGAACCTCAGAGAACCCAATGCCAATCCATCCATCTCTTGGTCCATACATACCAAAGGTGATGTTGCTTCCATTCACTTCCCAAGACACAGTCCAGTTGGTTCCCTTGAAAGTCTGGACTCCACTACATGTGGCTGTATCTAGGGGTAGTACAAGCAACATACATACGTATGAAAAGTAGCATTACTTAATGGTTTCTGCATCCTGTCCTGTCATTGTCATATGCTGACCGTTCTGTGAACCACTGTATACAACATGTGACCTAATGGGACCAACAAATACGCACATTCTTCTCAATGGATAAGCATGCAGGTTGCACTCCACCTCCAGACACAGTGTGACCTTCCTGGTCACTTGCTGGGGGAGGACTAGAGTGTGGTCCCCACTACTGAAGCCCTTTAGCGTTGAGGTTGCTAATGACCTGACACAATCATTCAGGGGTTTGCGCATCAATTGTCCAATGTGCTCTGCACTCAGTCATGTGAGTTAAAGCATCTGGGATATCAAATTCTCATGGCATGGTAGTGTCAACTGACGATTGAAGGACGTGCAAATCTACCTGTTCCAATACGTTTTTCACATGGTTGAGTGCAGAGCACAGATGACAATCAGGACTATAACCCTGAAATGACTGTATCAAACCTGTTGTACAGTACAGTGCTAGCAAGTGAAACAGTCATTTGAAGATAAGTATGCTTACTGATCCTGCCTGTGCAGTCAAATCCAGTGTAAGGGTATCGACACTGGCAGGATCCATTGATGCATACTCCATCATTGAAGCAGAAAGTACCACCACAAGCGGGGAGTGCTAGTAAGGGAGAAAACAGCTTGGGTTAGATGAAGTGGTGAATAAGGACAGGCAATCCCTTGCCATGAAGTTAATGGCATTGCACAGAATAACAGAAAATTAATATCATTGCCATGTTCAATGCTCATTACTCTGAAAATCTTGTTCCAGATACAAATGTTGTTGACAACTGGCACACTATCACTAAGATGGCTGCCCAACTCATAACAAATGGGCTTACTGCAGCACAACTCACAGTTCATGCACATACCCTCTCCACCAGTCGGCTACAGCTTTGTAAGTGGAAGTAGTAGCCAAAGTGCATTTCAGCTATGTCATAAAGCGGAGAGCCCACCCTGAAGCAGCCTAGCTTTAGCTATTTACATTCACATCGTTTGAACTCAGCAATGACACTGGAGATGGCGATCAATCGTGCAACTCTTGATGTGGAGCTGGGCAACAAGACTAGGCTAATGTATGTACTTGGGCTAATTGAGGCCACAACTACCAGGTCGAGGAGGAGCAATGGTTGCCAACGAGTATAGTCTACTGGAAGGGGTTAATTCAGGTTCTGACAGTGTGGATGGATGAACGTCACAAACAGCAATAGAAGAACTATTCTTCATGTAGTCAATGTTCACTCGATTCCAACCATGCAATAATTCAAAAAGGATTACTGACGTTTCGGCCACAATTCTTTGGCCTTCATCAGAGTAACACTGAACAAAACAACAGGACTACACAATTAATAGTACTTCTACACTGGTCAGATTGGTGTCTGTTGATCTGTCATAAATGTGTCAACAGTTGACATCACCTAGGCCTACTCTGCTCTGCTGCTGCCTTCTAAGGCAGCAGCAGAGCAGAGTAGGCCTAGGTGATGTCAACTGTTGACACATTTATGACAGTACTTGAGATCAACAGACACCAATCTGACCAGTGTAGAAGTACTATAAATTGTGTAGTCCTGTTGTTTTGTTCAGTGTTACTCTGATGAAGGCCAAAGAATTGTGGCCGAAACGTCAGTAATCCTTTTTGAATTATTGCATGGTTGGAATCGAGTGAACATTGACTACATGACTAATAACTGCCAACCGAGAATCTCACTTCGCGATTAAGAACTATTCTAACAAGTAGTCAGGTTAATGCAAAGGGATTTATAAAGGAATATTTCAATAGCAAACAAGTAACACCTAATTATTAGGCTAATTAGCTTCCATTGACTGATATTAACCTAATTTTCTGTAGAAGTGCTCTATGTAACAGTTCAAGCAGATAAAATACACAAAATTCATTTGAATACCTCCGGACACCTTGTTGAGTAATCCGTGATCGCATGTGTGTGAAGAACATGTCCGACTAAAAGTGATACTCGAATGAGAAGCAGACTCTGCTAAGCCTAACCCGAACCCTGTTAACCCTATAATGCCCAGCCATGTACAGTACACACTCACGTGTGTCACAGCGGAGTCCCGTGTAGCCATAGTAACAGGAACAGGTGCCATTGTAGCAGGAACCATTCTGACAAGGGGGATCACCTGAAGGAGGAGGACACTCCTTGAACCGAATATACAACAACTTCAAGCACTCTGATCCAGCTTGGGCTCCACCACTTACATGCAATGTTGTCACAATACGTCCCAGAGTAAGGACTGACACATTTACAGTATGAGCCATTGACACAAGAGCCGTTGTTGAAACAGTAGTAGCCTCCACAGGACACACCAAGAGCTGGGGGAGGGGGAGGGGGAGGGGGAGGGGGTACGAACAAATGATATGGGAACAAGGTGGACATGGGAAGTTTGGCAATCAATCTACTTTGTTTCGTGTGACAATCCTCTACACGCTGTAAGAGATTGTCAATGACTTACCAGTTTCACAAGTTTCTCCTGTAAAAGCCACACTACAAGAGCACCGACCTTGATAGCAGCTGGCATTGTTCTGACAGGGTGGGTCACCTGAGCACAATCAGCCAACATTGTCACACCCACATCATACATTTGTACAACTCACAGCATACGCAGTGAAGTTGGTGTTAAAACCTCAACAATGTACATTACCACTCAGCACACACACCCACTGACAAACACTCACAAATCTCAGTTAAGCAGTTGTATCCAGTGTACGGACCAGAGCAGATGCAGCGCCCATTCTCACAAGTTGCATTGTTGTAGCAAATGGTGTTCTTACCACACACTGTAAGCCCTGTTACAGAGATGTGGACACACAGTGATGACACAACTACATCCACCGACACCACCATAAGTCCAAACTTACTTGTCTCACAGAATTGACCAGTGTAGCCAAAAGGACAGTTGCAGTAACCATAGATACTGCAGTTCCCTCCATTCAAACACATGGATGGACCTATGTGAATGGGGACACAATTCAATACCTCAAACACACAACCCCATTCGCATATACCTATGCTATACTCTCTCCCATTATCCCTGTAATGACATTGGTGGCATGAACACTGCAATGTTGTATGTGAGGGAGCTATATTCCCACATCACAGTGTACTATTTGGCAACCCAAACACTCACAGGAAAAGTACTCGCAGGAACTCCCTGAGAAGCCAGGAGGGCAGATGCAGATGTAGGAGGATCCATTGCAGCGACCTCCATTGTAGCAGACAATGCCTGAACCGTTGCAATACACTGCAAGCAAGGTGAGGCAGGACATGTAAGAGGCTGTAGTTAGCAGAACTATTACATACTGTAAAAGAAGCACTTGGAGTGGGGATGGAAACTTCTTCCACAACAAGTTCTAATGTGTTTCAACCAATACATATTGTTTGTGTGAACAAATGTGTAGAAGACATTGGACAGCCGTGGACTAGGAATCTTCAGATGTTAAAAGACGACACACAGCTCACACTACAGACTCCACACAGATGCATTACCTGATGGAATTGAGGTCGGGGGTGAAGTGAAGTCTGGAGACAAAAGAGAACCACATTTACTCAGAGAACATGCACGAGTGAGTGCATGATAGAGAAGCACACATCAACCAAAGAGAACTTCCCAGTAAGGTTAATACAATAAAATGGTTTGAATCATCACTTAGTACAGCTGAATACATTAGACTTCACAACAGTACGGGATGCAATATGAATTAGGCCAGCACACACACATCTCCACATCTCACCGGTTGGGGGGGAAGACGTACCTGCAAGCATGAAATGAAAGATAAATCACATTCAGGGCACCCTTCACTGAACGTAACATGTGCTAGCATTACTCCATCACTCACTGCCATTGTAGCTGGTGCAGTCAAATCCACTGTAAGGTGACTGACAGACACACAACCCATTGACACAGGATCCACCATTGTAACAAAAGTAGCTGCTATTGAAGCCACAAAACTCAAGCTCTGTTAGAAACACAACGTAAGGGCACAATGTTCCATAATTCATATGCAGTGACATCTGCAGCACATATCAAATACTGACTACAGTGGAACCCCACCTTGTGGACACCCCTGAAAGGTGGACACCTCAATTATGTAGACACTTTCTCTAAAGTCCCAACCATTGGCCCTATTCTTCCTGTATAACTTCTGTTTGAAATACCGACACCCCGTTAATCCGTATTGCGGACAACACCCTGTGCACCCCTCTATACAACTTTGTATAAACCTCACCCAATAATCCGGACATTTCGATCAGCTGCCAGAAAATGGCCGCTCCCTGATTTGCACCGCTACCTCTGACAAGTGACAGGAACAGCTCACAAGTTGGCGAGTGCTGCAAATCGTCTATACTAAAGGTTTTGAAAGTGTCTTTAACATGGGAAATTTCAACGCGAACAGCTACCCTTTAGAATTGTCTTCAGAATGGAGTGTGAGTCAAGTATTCAAGCGAACCACCTCGACCTTTACAAATCCGTCTTATTTTGATACTTTTTCATGCATACTACAGGATTGATTTAGCATATGGGCATATAAGCTGTACCTCTGAAATGCAGACACCCCTATAATCAGGACACTTCTCTTGTTCCGAAGGGTGTCCGCATTATAGAAGTTCCTCTGTACAACAGTGACTCAGTGAACCTAATTCAACGCACCAATTCCATTGGTGTAGTGTAAGAATGAACATAACTAAGCATACAGCCTACCCTACATGAACCTCTGATACAAACACATGGTTGAATGCAGACCTACCACCACTTTACCATTACGTTATGGACTACAGTATACTATGCAAAACATACAGTGTTAGTTAAACTGACTAGAGATCATAGCGGTGGAAAGTAGAGCATCTCTCTGACATCACTATGGTGACCAGCCATCTACTCACGTGTTTCACAGCGGAGTCCCGTGTAGCCATAGTAACAGGAACAAGTGCCATTGTAGCAGGAACCATTCTGACAAGGGGGATCACCTGAAGGAGGAGGACACTCCTTGAACCGAATATACAACAACTTCAAGCACTCTGATCCAGCTTGGGCTCCACCACTTACATGCAATGTTGTCACAATACGTCCCAGAGTAAGGACTGACACATTTACAGTATGAGCCATTGACACAAGAGCCGTTGTTGAAACAGTAGTAGCCTCCACAGGACACACCAAGAGCTGGGGGGAGGGGGAGGGGGAGAGGGAGGAGGTACAAACAAATGATATGGGAACAAGGTGGACATGGGAAGTTTGGCAATCAATCTACTTTGTTTCGTGTGACAATCCTCTACATGCTGTAAGAGATTGTCAATGACTTACCAGTTTCACAAGTTTCTCCTGTAAAAGCCACACCACAAGAGCACTGACCTTGATAGCAGCTGGCATTGTTCTGACAGGGTGGGTCACCTGAGCACAATCAGCCAACATTGTCACACCCACATCATACATTTGTACAACTCACAGCATACACAGTGAAGTTGGTGGACCTCTTTGAGGTGGTGGTTTGATATGGCTCATCAGTTTAAACTAGTCTAAACACACCAGGGTTGTGGTAATTACTGCTTTCAGGTAATTAATTACAATTACAATTACTTGGCCATTTTAAATTACAATTACCATTACCATTACTCTAATACAAGTAATTCAGTCCCATTGCAACTACTTTTTTTACCGGTTACTTAGCAATAATTATTACAACAAATACAATATACTGGGCAACATACATGCAGTAATAGTAACATTTGGTCTGTACATTGGGGGGAGGAGTGAATGTGTTATTACATTGCCACATTGTATTACATTGTACATTGCCACAATTACTGAGAAAATTGTATTTAATTGCTGCCAGTTACAATTACCAATTGCCATTACCACAACACTGAAACACACTCACTGCTTTAGGCATAGTTTCACTTCATTGCAACTACTTGAAGCCAATTACAATTGCAATTACAATTACTTCGAGTTGCCATAAAGTGGGAGCTCATCAGTGTTTCAAAGTTCTTTGGAAGCATATTATGGCATCACAGTGGATTCAAAATGGAGGAGGGCATGTAATTGTGTGTAATTGTGTAATTAGGTATCAAATACATGAAGATAATCAGCTACCATTACAATTACTTCAGCAAAAATATCTTGATTCCAATTGCAGTAAATTACAATTACTGAGAAAATTATATTTAATTGCTGCCAGTTACAATTACCAATTGCCATTACCACAACACTGAAACACACTCACTACTTTAAGCACAGTTTCACTCCATAACTGAACCAAAATCATCCAGTAGTTTAAAGTGTGTGTCAGCACAATGGTCGCTGCCAGCAGAGGGGGCACAGCCTCCAGTGCACCCTGTGCACTGGAGGAGGTCAAAGGTCAAAGGTCATGGGACCCTTAGGAGGTCGAAGGCCACGGGGGCAGGCCCAGCCCGCTTAAGACCAAGCCAGTGCACCACCAGTAGGTTGGCTCACTGGTAATATTTAGGTGTAGGGAATTAGGCATTAGCTATAATGTAGGGAGCCCAACTAAATAGGATAGGGAAAGGGTGTGTGCAACAGACGGACATCCCAACAGGCTAAGGGTGTTCGGCTGGTGCATGAACAGGAGACATGAGTCATTAAATAAAGAAAAACAACAGAATACAGTTGAAATTGCTGTGGGTGTAGAACTTACTACTTTGAATAATTTCTATGTACATACATAGTTTGTTAATATCCTAAGAGGGGGCAGTAGTCTGCTAAATGAGCACAATGTATGGTTGGTTGATCGTGCTTGAAGGCATTGTTCACCATTATGAATTCACAATGAGTGCAGAAGGCACTTACAGATATAGTCAGAACAGCTTGGTCCAGTGTAGGGAGATGGGCAAATACAAGCTCCACCAAGACACGTCCCATTGTTGTAGCAAATTGTACCATTGCCACATATAACCTGAGCTGTATGTGAGAAGGTGCAGACAGCACACAAAAAGATATATTTCATCAAAATGGCACTAACACACTGTCACACTGGACACATATGTACATGCATACACTCACATGAACTTACCTTCTTCACAGTAACTCCCAGTGTAGCCAAAAGGACAGTAGCAGGTGCCATAATCATTGCAGATTCCTCCATTCATGCAACGACCTTCACCTGCATACAAAACACAAGGCCTTACTTCCCCTATTAGCCAATAGGATAACACACCAGCTATACAATGCACTCACTAATCAGTACCTTGTGACCCTGTTCACATAAACTTACAGGAGACATACTGACAGTAAGTTCCTTGGAAGCCATTGGTGCAAGTGCAGTTGAATGCTACATCGTTGCAGTACCCTCCATTGAAGCACATGTAGGTGCCATTAGCACAGGTAGCTGAACACATAAGGGTTAGAGCATAGATCTATGGTTAGAGCAACTTATGTAATATAATTTACTACAAGAAGAGCTTCATCTCGGTCAATGAATCCACTTACTGTTCTCAGGAAATGGTGATGGTGGAGTCTCTGTAGATGGAGGTTCTAGACCTGATGAAGAGAGGGTCAGCATTAAGCAACCAGGGCAACATTAGTACAACACGTTCCATGCTGTACAGTATAGTGCAGGCGACGCAGGATGACTACAAGCCTAGCTGCATGATAACAGTGCAAGGTCACTGTGAAGCAAACAAGACACAAAGAGAGTTAAGTTATGAAACAGACAACCCCCGAATATGTTTAGGTTTGTTTCCTCCGTTCTTTTACCTGCCCCGATACCGGAACGTGCATGTCTACAGTGAGATTAGCTGGGAGTTGTAACGTGTGCGGATATTGTAGCTTACAAGCCCTTGCAAAACTGAACTAGTAGTCCCCATTCATCAAAGCATGCAGTAAGCATTATTCTACTGCCACAATGCAGCTATCCTGGCTGCTTCAACGAGTATTTACGTCTAGTGCTATGTTCGCCGTAGATTGCTCCTATCCTGGAGGATCTGGACATGTGCAAGTGCAGGGACGGTCCTTACCAAATCCTAGGGCTGCCAGGGCCAAACATGTACCCAGGATCAGCAGAACCGCTGATGTCCCCGTGGTCTTCATCCTACCGATACCGCAGCCGTCTCCGAACACAGTCTTCAGCGCTAGCCGATCGATGGCGCTCGAGAGAGAGGAGGAGTACCGGAAGCCGTGACCATGCGTGACCATGAACAGATCACGTGTACATCCGTCATAAGTAGCAGTATGTATGTACTGGCAGGAGTGTGCATGCGCAGTGTGAAATGTTAAATGTTTATACACATAAACCTGGTGAGTAGTATATAGGCCTGAGTATGGTGCATACACCGAATATGCATGTCATGTCCTAGGCCTGCAGCGGGTAAGGCCCAGCATGTGCAGACGTGAACCCATATATATAACCTGACATGTTTGTGTAACATTGAAAGCTTTCATTGAAAGCGAATATCCATACTGATAGCACAGGTACACCTTACACCTTTATGTACAGTTTTTAAGCAAGGTACATCCAGTTTAGTAGAAAGTGTGCTCAGTTGGTATGCTATGACTATTAGCATGAAGTTGCTGTTTCCTTGGCTTTACCGAGCGTTCAGATAGTGGTCAGGGTCATTGGGTTCTCCTCCACAGAGGCTTCCATGGCCTTCTCGTACCCTGCATCCAGTGTCAGGAGTGGCTTCTTTGGGTCATGTTTACCACTCCCATCATACTCCACAGCAAACGTGGTTCCAGCAAAAGAGGAGGGTGCTCCTGCATTGGTGAACATTTCATGGGTTTCATCTGCCTTGGATCGCCCTCTCCTGAAATGAGAGATAGTTAACTACGTAGTTAAGCAAATTTACAACTGCAATGAACTAGTAGTAGCAACAGCTTGAGCAACACCCTGTGTAAGTTATAAAAGCTCCATGACATGCCCAAGAAGATTGCTGCATCCCCCCCCCCCCCCCCCCCCAACACACAAAATTAATCACTGCTGTTAGGACCAGCACAGGATCAAGTGGTATTCACCTTACACCAGCCACACTGCATGTGCAAACTCAGATTGTATGTATGCATGTATCAACCCAGCCCATCATTCACCTGCTAATGCAACACATGCAGCAGAGACACAAAACAAGTGCACAAAGCACGCAGAGGAAGGCTGCTGACACACTGACTGCAATGATGATAATCAGCGTCTGTCCAGTCAGCACTCCCGAAGGGCCTGTAGGGGTGGTGGTGGTTCCGCTTCGGATCTACAGGAAAGGAGAATAGCACAGAAGATGGGTACAGGGCACACAGATAAGCAAGCTGTGTCATATTTGTACCTGCACAATAGCAAACGCAGTGAGGTGGGTGCAGGAACACTCCACGCTGCCACTGGAGTCAAGCTCTGTTGTAGTGCAGCCTTCAGAGCTCCAGCCACCAAGACCACCTGTACACATGTACAGATTGACCACATATAAACTGACATTGTAAATTATGCTAACAAGTTTATATAGAACACATCATCTCATGAGGCAGTCCACATAATGTTGATAGGCTGACCATTTAAGGTAGGGTCCCTGAAACTGCACATGATCTCCCCTTCACCAGACTGTAAAGGGAAACAGCATACATGTCAGATGGTGGCATCATACCATGGATGCATGTATTTATGTCAATAGCTAGTAGTAACATCTTGTATAGTCCACTGATGTATTTAATTACAGTTAGGTGCTCACCTTCCAAAATGTACATACAACATACATGTTACAGTGCAGTATAATATGTACTAATGCGGCTCACACCCTCCTCTGCATAATGTATAGTGCTTCCTATCATTTTACATACAGTGGTGATACAGATGTAACGTGACAATTCCCATGATGTGCGTATGCACTATAATTCAACACTGCTGTCCAAGGCTTTGGCTCATGGTGGAACACACTCACACTTTGGACATTGCTGAATGTCATACGAATGACCTCTTCTTGGCCCTCAACCACGCAGTCTCCAAGATCAACCGTCAGAACTACACTAACAACAGTGGTATTGTCCAAGCCCTCAAAGATGTCACCCTGGTTGATGACAGCTGCTTTCAAGTAGCTGGCATCACACTCGGTCTCCACTTGAGTGAATGCTGCTGCTGTGAGACTGGCAGTTACTGGCGCTGTGTGGCCAGCGGATGCGATGATAGGAACATCATCTTCAGGGGGAGAGGTCAGATTAACTTGCTGCAGGAACAACTGGAAGTTCCCCCTCCTTTCAATAACAATGCCATCTGTCTCACTACTCAGGAGGATGCCATCAGCAATGTCATTCAAAAGGTCATGCAGCCTGAGAGAGAGGGTCAACACTTGAGGCACCAACTCTTGCTTTGAGCCATATGTACACAGGTGCTGATGGCAGCTTGAGCCTATATTTCATTCAACTACTGTAGCTGGTAGGCACTCACACATCAGCTGCGTTAGATGAGCCACTAGCCCCAATAAGCACTTCACTCTCAGCAGCAAGTAGGCTGTTCACGTCATCCAGGAGCTCAGCGACAACCTACGTACATGTGTGCAAGTACAGAAACATCCATTACGACTAGCGTCAACAGTCACAGTCTGGATATGCTTTAAACCACAAGAAAGACAACGTTTGGAACTACACATGGTAAGGAAAGAAGGGGGGAAGGGAAAAATGGCAGTGAACCGGACCAGCACCGGCAACCTCCAGATCTTTAGCCGACGCTTTAGCAGCCGGGTCACTGGTCACCGCCAGCAGCCACTGATCCATTCCCTCCTTATATACCAATGTGGGTGGGCTCTATCTAGAGCCTCCTTTGAAACTCCCACACTGGGCACTGACTAATCAGTGACACTCGGAAATGCTAATTAAGATGGTCTATGTACCATGGTGACACGAATGAAAGACAATGTTCGGAACTACACATGGTAAGGAAAGAAGGGGGGAAGGAAAAATGGCAGTGAACCAGACCAGCACTGGCAACCTCCAGATCTTTAGCCAACCCTTTAGCAGCTAGGTCACTGGCAATGTGCTGGTCCAGTTCACTGCCATTTTCCCTTCCCCCTTCTTTCCTTACCATGTGTAGTTCCGAACGTTGTCTTTCATTCGTGTCACCATGGTACATATGTAGACCGTCTTAATTTAAACCACATATGCACATGCATGCATGTAGTATTAGTAACACCTAGTATCTTGAGACACATGCAGTACAATACATACAGCACTCTTAGTAATGACATTACTCAGTATTACACTAACCTTGAAGGAAATAGAGCAGCCATTACAGTTGTATCAATATGTACTGTAGGAATATAATATTGTATGTCTCAAATAATGCTACATAGCACTCACTGTAGTGTTATTGAGAGGCAGCGTTGATGCAGCGACAGACAAACTCCGCAGTGCCAGAGCCACATCCCCTGCTGAGAGCAGTTGGGGGTTGGCAGCAATCTCATTCACAGCGTCAAGGACAGAACCACTGTAAGATACCTGTGCACACACATACGTACATAGTTTAGAAATACGTAGCAGTGCTCACGTATGCTCACAATGTTGCCTGGCAAGACAACTGGACAGAGAAGTAAACGAGTGTTTCTAGAGACAACTGCTGAGTACGTACATTGCACAACAGTCGCTGGACTTCGGAGAAACATGTCTTGACATTAGCATTGGCCCACTCGCCATTTGGAAGACAGAGTCGTACTGCTCTCACTCCATCTGTCAGCTCTGGGCGAGCCTCACAAGGACACTGCAAGGAGGCTAACTGATCAGCAGCAGTCCTTGGCCACGTCCAAGTCCTGTCGGCCTCCTCCAACTCCTCCCTCTCACAATACACTGCAGCACACAAACAGTGCTCAAAGCAATAAACAAAATCTAATGTGGTAGAGGCTCATGCTACGTTGTCTAGCAGATTTATGGAGCGTTGATGAGCATTCACGTAGCTGTAGGTCTGGTTCCCTTAAAACGTTTCAACCACGAGGTTCATCAGTTACAAAACTCAAGCTTAACTGATGAAGACCCTTGTGGTCGAAACATTTTAATGGAACCAACCTACAGCTATGTGAATGCTCATCAACGCTCCATAAATCTGCACCACACAGCAAGGTAGTGAGAACCGATGTTGAGTACTGCTTACCAGGAGCTGGTTCATTGGCTGGATGTGCAAGGATGGAAAGAGAGGAGAAGCAATGAAAGCATGCTGGCTACATACTGTACTGCCTAAATTATTGTGTTGAGTATACGTAGCATGAGGGAGGTATTGTACGTACTGTACATGCACACTGGTCTTTTTATGTGCATGTACTGTACATATACATACAGTAATGTGCATGTTTGTGTATGTACGTGAGTGTATCACTGTGTGTGTGTGTGTGTGTGTGTGTGTGTGTGTGTGTGTGTGTGTGTGTGTGCGTGTGTGTGTGTGTGTGTGTGTGAGTGTGTGTGTGTGAGTGTGTGTGTGTGTGTGTGTGTGTGTGTGTGTGTGTGTGTGTGTGTGTGTGTGTGTGTGTGTGTGTGTGTGTGCAGTGCCATACTTGAAGTACCGCAGTATGGCCCAGTAAACCCTTCAGCACAGATGCACATGTCCCCCTCAGCATTCAGTGTACCTCCATTCATACAGAAACAAGGATTCTCTACAGAAGAGTGAAGGAGAGCATACGCAATGTGAAAAGACAGTTAAGGCAGAATAACTATGTTCTTCACATACTAAAAGGCCTAGATGTACAGTACAGTACTCTAGACATAGGGTATAATATTGTTATGATGTACTGTAGTAACACAAATCAAACACAAAACCTGTAACCTCTGAAAGTATGTAATGAACAAATGACTTCACTTTCTTGCTAACATCACAAGTAACCGCAAATGGGTGTCAACTCTTGCTTGAAAAACAGTGTAAACTCACCAACTACCTCCTCACAGTATCTGCCAGTGAAGGGGTGTCGGCAGAGGCACCTCCCAGTGTAGTTGTTGCAGTAGGCAGTGGCTCCATTGAAGCACACCTGCTCTCCACAAGCAGGGAGGACATCCCGGATAGCTGCATGTGATGTGAATACACACAGGTACACAGTCTCTCTCTCTCAAATACACACACACACACACACACACACACACACACACACACACACACACACACACACACACACACACACACACACACACACACACAGAATCGCACAACTTACACAGAATCGCACAACTTACGCGTATCACACTCCACGCCAGACATCCCTGGTGGACAGATGCAGTACCCAACAAAACTTTCCTCATTGCTTGACATCTGGCAGAACCCTCCATTCTCTCTACAGCCAGGGCTACCTACACACACACATCAACTGCAGTAACTGCTGTACATACATGCATACATACATGTATGAACATCCAATATACACTGTATATTCAGTATCTGTACTGCATCACTGCAATCAAGGATATGTTAATTGTTGATCAACAATAAAGGACGTTAACTACAAACCAGGAAGCTACTGCTGATACAGTAAACCCTAGTGATGCGCACAGTATGTGGCAGGATGCTGATGCCTCTCTCACTCACAGAGGTACAGCTCAGAGCAGGTGTCTCCCTGATAGGGATAGGAGCACCTACAGGCCCCATTCACGCACTCTCCTCCATTCATACAGGTGATGTTGTTGCACGGGGTAGCTTTGTGGACAGAGGAAGGAAGAAGCAACAGATGGTTGCAGCAACGCATGACAAGGATGGTGTGTGTGTGCGTGCGTATGTGTGTGCGTGTGTGCGTGCGTGCATGTGTGTGTGTGTGTGTGTGTGTGTGTGTGTGTGTGTGTGTGTGTGTGTGTGTGTTGCTGCACTACCATCAAGCATGCAATGTGTGCAGCTTACTAGAAAGTGTCTCTGTGCAGTTATCTCCAGCGAATGGTGGTCTACAATGGCAGACTTGACCAAATTCATCATATTGGCAACTGCCATTGTTGAAGCAGGAGTAGTTTCCACAGTTTGTTCCATCCACTGTACACATGAAACATGGGCATGTATTGTGTATACTAGCAATATAAATGCACAATGCACATGTACAGTATATGTACACACCATAATAATACTGTAACTGTAGTCTGAATATAGGCAGCACATGAGTAGTTGGACATGATTATGTCACATTTGCTCACACTGGGTGCAGTTTTCTCCAGACCATCCCATGTAGCACTGGCACTCGCCACCTCTACAGTACGAGTTCACAGGGCATGCAAGGTCTATTACTTCACCTGCAGCAATTGAAGATGAATAGAGAGCACGGCTTGATTGTTACCTACTTTGAGACTGTAGATAAAGTACTACTCCCTTGAAACATGAGGTATGTGATTCCGTTTAGCGCATGCCATGTGACACTAAAGACCCTAAATACAGATACAGTAAACTTACACATGTCTGTTGCACAGGAGACTCCAGTCCAGCCAGCATGACACTCGCATGTGCCTTGCATGCAGTGTCCATTTATACATAGACAAGCTATAGGACATAAAGCAGATAGAAGTGTAAGGCACAAGTACATGTATATACACTCTGTTAGCAATCTCTTAGTTACCTTCAGTGATGCTATGTTTGCAGCGTGGCCCAGTCCATCCTTCTGAACACACACACGTGGCGGTGTCCCTGTCACACTCTCCATTAATGCATGTAACACTAGCACAAGGGTGGACTGTCAAGGAGGAAATGGCTGCTCTCATAACATACGCACCCCTCAGTATACCAGTGTATCTTGTTGCATTGCCCGTCTGTGTGAGTGACATACACTGCTCCATGCTCATACGCACCATTTTCACATCTGTCTCCATAGTAGAAGCGACTACTGCAGTGGCAGCGGTAACTCTGCTGGCCATCATCATCCACTGTCATGACACACCATCCACGGGTGTTGCAATTACACTCTAAGATGTAGGGGATTGCTCTACTGTGTCAGTGCAGTACAGGGAGTTACAGTGTCAGGTGCTGAAGAGTTGCATGCTTGCAAACCCACCTGCACCAACAAACTTCTCACAAAAGTATCCTCCATAACCCTCACGACACAGGCAGTGACTACCATTGAAGATTCCTTCGTTAAGGCACCTTGTACACTCTGTAAGTGTGCATAACAGCAGCATAGGATGAGTGACAGCAACACAGGATGAGTGACAGCAGCACAGGATGAGTGACAGCAGCACAGGATGAGTGACAGCAACACAGGATGAGTGACAGCAGCACAGGATGAGTGACAGCAACACAGGATGAGTGACAGCAGCACAGGATGAGTGACAGCAGCACAGGATGAGTGACAGCAGCACAGGATGAGTGACAGCAGCACAGGATGAGTGACAGCAGCACAGGATGAGTGACAGCAGCACAGGATGAGTGACAGCAGCACAGGATGAGTGACAGCAGCACAGGATGAGTGTGACAGCAGCACAGGATGAGGACAGTAGCATAATGTGAGGGGAGGAGTCATGTGATATTAACACAGCAGAGTGACTGACCTGGATTAAAAGGCCTTTCACAGAAGCTTCCATTGAATCCATCTGGACATATACAGCTACGATAGTCCAAGTTATAGTATCCACCATTCAAGCAGAAACAGATTTGACGTCCTGTGAAATGTGATTCAGAGGTCACTTATTGATAGATGTATTAGCTTGTCTGCGTGCGTGTGTGCGTGTGTGTGTGTGTGTGGGTGTGTGTGAACAATTTCTACAGATTTGGTAACCTATGCTGGTGTGGCATATGATGTCCTACGTACCTTGAATGTTCTCACATTCAGATCCATTGTAGAAGGTGCTACATACACAAGTATCATCACTTGTGCAATTAGCACCATGCTGGCATGTCAATGCACCACACTTTACTTCCACTGCAGAAGAACACAATCATAACAGGACCAGCATACTGTGCCGTTATGATCACTATACTACTGTAACTGACTATGTGGTATAAAATTGTATATACATATGTCAGTGAAGTCTCAATTACTCACCTGGGAAACTAGCATTGACATCTGTTTCACAGTACTTTCCAGTGAAGCCAGGAGTGCAGAGACACCTACTTCCGCAAAATGTCCCTCCATTCAAACAAGAAGGACAGCTCTCAAAGACATCAATACCTGAGCAGAGGTGGAGCATTCATTACACTACAGACATGACAGTGCAGAAACAGACAGACTCACACTCTCATCTAACCACCGCAACACATTCACTCCTCACCCCTCCCCCATTTACAGACTGAGTGTTACTGTTACTGCATGTATGTTGCCCATTATAATTAATCATTAATATACTGTTCTAATTATGGTTAATTCTCACGTAAATGAAACACAGACACTGGTGCTTTCGCTTGATAGATTAAGTAAGGACAGCAAACAAGGCATAGCACATGCACAGTGTATTGCTCCCTACATCATGTCTCCAGTGTGGGAGAATGAGGATGCATTGCAATCACATGTATGCCTGAATGCACTCACAATCGTCTGGTTGGTCTGCAGACAGAGAGAAAAGGATGGTAGTAGCAACAGACCAGCTTGCAGATGAAGTCATGTCAGGTTGGGGACTGCATGCACAACTTTGTTTAGTGTCATGAATTGAATTGGTCCACCCAACTCATGAATATAATTAAAGATGAAACTATGAATTTCATTACACTTCAGCGTACTCATTATACACTCCATGTTTTGAGGCATCTGGTTGAAGCACTGCACTGCAGCGCGTACATTTTAGGGAATAGTGTAACAATGGGGACTACAGTGCAACACGCACACTACAGGAGAGCGTACACTGCAGCTGCAAGTGCCAGAGTCCTGATAAGTACACTCGGCTTTGTATAGTATTAAATACACGAGTGTCTGCTATTGTTGTAGATCTAACGTCTCTTCTTCACTTACCGGGTGGATCCGCCTGGCCATTAGGTGGGGGCTGAGGTTGGCTAAGCACCAAACCTGCACGCATAGAGTGAGAAGGAATACTGTGAGCACACAGCGACACGTAACACACTAGTGCCGAATACCGTACATACAATACACTTAATACGATTTCCGTGCTAGCTAGCGCACGGACGCGCGTATCATGCAAGTCTCACCAAAATTAATCGCGGTCAGGAGGATACTAAGCAGAGCTGGGTGAAGATGCTTCATCTCTCTTCAGTCAATCTTCTAAACACAACGCACTTCAGCTATCTGTTATATTACAAAAACAGAAGGAACACCCACCCCTGCAGCGAACAAACAAAACACCCCCTTGTGTGCACGTGACCACGCCCACATTACCGGGTTATCAAAACGATCGACACAGACTGAATTCGTAGTGCACACACAGCATGTGAATATCATGACTTTCCCAGGCCAGGTAATAGCATATTACATAATATATGGAAGGCACATGCATAATACATGCAGAGAGGGAATTAAGTGCGATCATGCAGCACCCATTGCCATAATTTTGTGTTCGCCAGTTCTTGTGCACTAATATGGTTACGTACGTACATACATTTGCGAACAGCTGCAGGAACCACCTGCAGTACTAGTCTATATAGCTGGTACATGCTATCTCTGCAGTCTATGCTAGTGCTCCGTTAACTCACAGTATGCATGACGTGATGAAATACTCCTTATTACATGTAATACACAATTATGTACTTTTTTGCCACATACTTAGTCATAATTATTATTATACAGTACTGGTATTAGTCACTACTTCCTTGAATTAGGCTATGCAGCTTTATGTCCTGGTTGTCACATCTCAGTATTGGCACACTCATTGACAAACAGGAGCTCAGGCTCTGCATTGCCGGCTGACACTGAACGCCTGGCCCTAATACGCCTGAGGGGAGGCGTGCATGGAAGCACATGGAAGCAACATGTGTGTGTGTGTGTGTGTGTGTGTGTGTGTGTGTGTGTGTGTGTGTGTGTGTGTGTGTGTGTGTGTATGTGTGTGTGTGTGTGTGTGTGTGTTGCACCTCTCCTACACAGACTCACCACTGAATGATGAGGATGACAGCTAGAGTTACCACCACTCCCCCAATGACAATCACTGCCGCCACTGTGGGTGCTGCAATGACTGCCACAGCCTCTACCTGAGCATGGACAACACCCCCCACCACCTCACTCTGTTGGGAGGAGCAATGAAGAAGTCAGCAGTACACAAGTTGAAACACGCATGCACACACGCGAAAGCATAGAATCGTAAGGGAAACACACATACACACACATACCACATACATACCTGTACGACGGCAAAGCTGGTGAGGTGGTTGCATGCACACTTAATGTCAGTTTCTGTTTCTTCCATCACAGAGCAGCCCTTTGAGGACCATGCTCCATAGCCCTCTACAGAGTTACAGGTGGTACATGCATGCAGTGAAGGGAGCTAGCGGCAAAATGTTATATGATGATATTGTTGCTATCAAAATGGCACAAGAATAGATGTGGAGCACACATTGCAGATCATGTCACTTCTACATCTCACGTCAATTCTACCACACCTCGTGTCACTCCTATCACACCTCATGTCACTCCTACCACACCTCATGTCACTCCTACCACACCTTGTGTCACTCCTACCACACCTCGTGTTACTCCTACCACACCTCATGTCACTCCTATCACACCTCATGTCACTCCTACCACACCTCATGTCACTCCTACCACACCTCGTGTCACTCCTACCACACCTTGTGTCACTCCTATCGCACCTCGTGTCGCTCCTACCACTCTTCGTGTTGCTCCTACCACACCTCATGTCGCTCCTACCACACCTCATGTCACTCCTACCACACCTCGTGTCACTCCTACCACACCTCGTGTCACTCCTATCGCACCTCGTGTCGCTCCTACCACTCCTCGTGTTGCTCCTACCACACCTCATGTCACTCCTACCATGCCTATAGAACTGTATCTCCTTCTCTCCATTCCTCACCATCCAAACTTTCATTCCAGAACTGACAGGACATTTCCCAACCAACAGGGAGATCCTCCTGATCAACACAAGAGACCAATCACAGATGAGAACATAAACTAAACACCACCTGGTCTATATGCACAACACTCGTACGTACCTTCTCATGTTGGAATGTGAGGACAATTGGTTCCTCAAGGTTGTTCACTTCCATGCCTACCACAGACAGCGAGATGACAGCACTGGCTACAGCCACACTAGTATTACGTCCTTTGAAGAGCGTAGACTCCTCAATCACAGAGCTGCTGATTCGCACATTATCAGTCACACCGAGGTTGAGGCTACGAAAGAGTGATTTTGGGAGCAATGCCTTGTTGCTGCTGTTGGTTGCAAAGTCAGGAATAAATCCATCATCAGAAATATTTTGTAGTCTTGTCTCTCGTACTTCCATGAGAAAGTTTCTCTTCCTAATCTGCAGCCTCCCATTGGTCAAGTTGGTCATCTCAGCAATCTTATCAAACACTCGAACAATTCTGAAACAATTAAGGGCAGGATTTTAGCTAGTTTGAACAAAACATACAGATACAAAACAGCAGAAATAAAAATTATTATAAGTCCACAGGAAGGATAAGTAACTCTCACTGTACTAAAGTGCTGGCCACCATGCACACACGTACTTATCAGAGGTATCTGAGGCTTCACTTGTCTCCTCCAGTATGGCCTTATCAGCAGAGAGGATATCATCCACTACATCCAGCAGGCTGTCTCTCGTCTGAAATAGTTAAGGTCACAATGTAAGTACTGTAAGTAAGATCAGGCTACATGCACATACGTACACAAGACAAGAGTGCCTAGTACATTGGACTGTTCAAAAGTACCATAGATTCTCTACTGGTAACAAACCATCAGTGCCCTTCCCTCTCCCTACCTCCTCATTGTTGATGTTCTCATTTGAGTCAGTGAGTGCTTCCACGGCACTGGCCAGCATAGCCACATCTCCTGCTCCAAGGCGCCTTGTCTTGTTGGCAGTGGCGTTCCTCACCACAGACAGAAGCTCACTCTTGCTCTGTACACAAATATATGAAGTGTGGTACGCACATAGGTAGGCACAGCGCAGACATTTTCGGTGATTGCAGACTTTAACTGTGTCTTGCACAATCCTACTCACCACTGTACACAGACGCTGAGCCTGTGTGGAGAGACGGCAAGCAGACCAGTCAGGTTGGCTCCAGGCACCAGACAACTGGCACTTTCTAATGGCAAAGATCCCTTGGGTGAGGTCTGGATTGGTTGCACAAGGACACTGCAGCCTCGCCTCGCTTCCTATAGCAGTCTCTGGCCACTCAAACATGCCCTGAATAGTGCTCTCTCCAGCCTCCACTACCTCAGTGGGACAAGGTGGTGCTGCAGGATGGAGACATGGATAAGTGAGTGGATTGGAAACACATTATTACCTAATACAATACAGCACCAGTTCACTAGAAAATACACACTGTATGTACGATTGAATGTTCTGTAAGTAAATACCTCTGTCTGTAGGCCTCCTAACAACGGGTGGCAAGGTATCAGTGGTCCTGATCTGGCACTGGTCTCCCTTCCACCGCTTGGGGCACTTACATTGGCCATCATGGCACTGACCTCCATTGAGACACTCAGGAAGGCCTATTTACAGCAAGGGACACATACAGATATGATGCCAATTGTACCCACGTCTGTGTGCTACATGTGTGCGTGTTTCCCATCCCCCACCAGTACTTACAGTCCCTCTGTGCGCAGTGGAGTCCTCGATATCCAGATGGACACACACACAAGTGACCATCACATGTCCCATTGTTGAGGCAGAATGATCCATCCCGACAGAGGGTGATGTCTGTGCATACACAAAAAGCAGAACACCTTCTGTATGACAAATGTTCAGTGACACCTCACACACACACACACACACACACACACACACACACACACACACACACACACACACACACACACACACACACACACACACACACACACACACACACACACACACACACACACACACACGCACAGAGAGAGAGAGAGAGAGACGGTACATCCCTCACATTCATCACATCCTCTGATTGCACCCAAACCCATGTCAGATGGGCAGTAGCACTTGCCATCATGGCAAGATTCTGGGATGAGGCACTGGCTGGGACCTGAATCCAGTGAGTTGCATGGAGTACAAATAGAATGGTTAATCAGCAGTATGACTGGGTAAAGAGCAACTGTGAAGGTGTGCTGAATAACTCACAAATTTCTTGCTCACAAAACTGGCCAACAAAAAAATCCGAACACGTACAACTACCTCTTGCACTGCATTGCCCCCCATTGTGACAGTACCCATCTCCACAAGGTACCAGTGCTGTGAGAGGGAGGTGAGTGGGGAGGGGTAAGGGGCAGGAAGGCAGGCATACTGAAAGACCAAAGGCAGATGACCAGTTCCACAAACCACCAGAAATTAAACCAAAGAAGTGATGACCCTCAATCAGAATGGCAGAATCCTTACCCTTCTCGCAATACAGTCCACCGTACCCAGGGGTGCAGTTACATTGTCCGTTAACACACTTTCCATTGTTGTAGCACTCAAAGTCACCTGTGTGGATATGACAGACAAGACAATGTGGGTGCCTCTGTCTTCCTGCTACTTGCAGCGAATCCACCATAGCAGAACACTGGAAGGGTTACATCACATGTACTGTATGTAACTATGGCACTCACAGAATGACAGATCACAATCCTCTCCCCCAAATCCCTTGGCGCAATGACAAGATGCATTATTCACACACTCTCCACCGTTGGAGCAGTAGGTTGAACCACACACCTCAAGCTCTGGGGGTGAGTAGATACAGTAGGGTAGCTGTATGATGTTGTGCAGACATGCTCATTCAGTTTCACACACAACATTGAGCTTACCTGTCTCGCAGTGAGGGCCTTCAAACCCAGGAGGACAGAAGCAGAATCCATGCTTACACATACCACCATTCTGGCAGGCAGGGACACCTGTGCAGTTCAATGAGAAAGACATTCTGAGGTACGATGCATACAATTATATACGTACACTAGTATCAATGCTGAAGGCAGACAACTACAAGCTTGCAGCAACAGTAGGCTCTCCAGTGTACGTACATGTCTTTTCCATGCAGTATGGTCCAGTCAGCTCAGGAGGGCAGTTGCAGGTGCCAGTTGTTGTGTTGCAGGTGGTGCCGTGGAAGCAGAACAGATGGCCACACAGCTCACCAGGTGCTGTGCGTGTGTGTGTGTGTGTGCGTGTCCGTGCATGTGTGCATGCGTGCGGCGTGCATGCGTGCATGTGTGTGTGTGTGTTGTGTGTGTGTGCGTGTGTGTGTGTGTGTGTGTGTGTGTGTGTGTGTGTGTGTGTGTGTGTGTGTGTGTGTGTGTGTGTGTGTGTGTGTGTGTGTGTGTGTGTGTGTGTGTGTGTGTGTGTGTGTGTGCAGAATATGTAGAGACACACATGGTAAATCATTCAGTGGCAGACTGGCATTGAGGTTGAACAAACCGATTTCACACCGATCTCCACCAAATCCAATGCTACAGTGGCACTGTCCATTCTGACACACTCCACCATTGAGGCATGATGGCTCACCTGCAGGATAGTCACAGGAACCACACGCAAGTGCATGAAATGTCACTCACAACTATCACAGACCACAGGCACAGTAGTAACAAATGCTGGGTGTCACGCACACTCTCTCTCCTCGCACGCGATCCCAGTGTACCCAGGAGGGCAGATGCAGGATGTCCTGCCACATGTTCCATTGTTTACACATGCAAAAGTGCCACATTCCTCGTAGTCTGTCAGTACAGGAAAGATACATACAAATTTCACTAAAGAGCTGTGCAGTACCATGCTGTAAGCAGCACACACACATGTGCATATGTACATAAATCAGGCTACAGCACAGACTGAACCAGTAAGCAGTATGTAAGGTACTAAAGTGTGCTCACAAGCATCACACCGAGCTCCACTGACACCCTGTAGCAGTTTTGGGCAGTAGCATGTATCTTCATGGCAGTATCCATAGTAAGGACAGCCAGAAGCACCTGCATGCGTTAGCACAGGACACAGAGAGACCATGCTATGGTTCACCAGCTGCTCTCTATGTACGTACAGTGTGTACTGTAAGTGTGTGTGCGTTGAGACAATACAGGCTTACAGATCTCATGTTCACAGAAATGCCCAGTGAATCCAGGTTGACAAATGCAGGTCTTGTGCTCTCCATTCACACAGATGCCATTGTTCAAGCAATAGTCATATCCACAATGATGTGTCACAACTATAACACAAAATAATACATGCATACATACATAGCACTTATGTACATGCATTGAGTTCACATACTGCATGTAAGTATTCTATTTACATACGTATATTATACAGCATGCATGTACATATGTGAGTAGTACTGTATGTGTACAGGTGTATGTACATATCAGACTCAGAGGCTACCAATAGCAGCCAGTATGGTGCATTTTAAACAGTTAGATCTCCCAGCAGTCTAGTACTTACAGTCTTCACAGTACATTCCACTGAACCCTACTGAACAGTTGCAGTGGCCGTTGACACAGACACCTCCATTGAGACAAGGGAAATCACCTACAGGAAGACGGTCAATGGAGGGAAAGTCCCACAATGGCAGCTACCAACTTCTGAATGCATGCACTGACTTGGTGTGTACCATGGCTACTACACTCACATATTGCACCCTCACAACTGGCACCTGTGAACCCAGGTGCACAGCTGCAGTGACCTTCACTTGTGCAGGTCCCATTGTTCACACAGAATAAGTATTGTCCACACGGTACCACCTCTGAAAGTACAAACACAAAGACACACACTCACTATAAAATCTTGCATATGTACACACACACACACACACACACACACACATATACATGGATGTATGTCATATGCAAGCATACAATGCAAACACTTTGTATACACACAACATGTACTGTACATTTAGAATACGCATGCAGAGAGTACATCTCACCTAGTTCACAGTGATGCCCAATGCGCTCCTCAGGGCAGTGGCAAGCACCATCAACAGTGCAGTTTCCACCATTTAATGTGCATTCTTCAGTGCCTTAACATACACACAGCACATGAGAACACATGGGACCAACAGAGTAAGTATAGGAATGACCAGATCAGCTATTGCAATACACAACACAGCTGCCACGTTGACGCTGAGAGGCTAGGGTATGCTGTGACTCACAAGCCTTCTCCTTGCAGTAGGGCCCTACCAGCTCAGGTGGACAAGTGCAGGACGTACTGTTGACACAGGTTGTGCCATGGTAGCAGTAGTGGTCTCCACAGGGCTCACCTGGGGCTACAGGGAGAGGGGCAGATGACACGCCAAAGGTATCACACTCGGGTCACCATTACAAGAAGTGTGAGCTACATTATGTACATACCAAGTGGGATTTTCAGTGTTAGTGGTACTTGTTTGTGTGCATAGATACGTAGTAATCTGTCTCACTTACGACTTTCACACTGGTCTCCACTAAATCCGTAGTCACACCAGCATTTGTTGTCATAGCATAAGCCGCCATGCAGACAAGGAGGGTCGCCTGTGGAGGAGGCAGGCAGTGTCAAGCTCTGTCATACAGCACGCACATCCAGGAACAATGCATACATGCATAAACTCACATTGTTTCATTTCACAGTACAGCCCAGTGTATTCAGGGGGACAGAGGCAGGAGGAGTTCCCACACTGTCCATTGTGGTAGCAGGAGAAACCACCAGGGCACATTGTTACATCTGCATGTACAGTACGTAATATAGGACAGGAACTTATACTCAGAGACACTGGTGTTTCAAATTGCATTGTCATTTACAAAGCATCGGTGCAGCACTCACACTCATTGCACATGGTGCCGTTGTCATATCCAGTGGGACACACACACCTTCCACTCTGGCAGCTGCCATAGCTAGGACAGTTGTAGCCTGCACACGTACAGGTGCACACTGAGGATGTTAGTGCGCTAGACGTTATGCAAGTATAACGTTACTTAGTGTGTGTGGGCTACGGTGTACCAACACTACAGCTAGGGTGCCCTACATCACAACAAGCTCACATTCATACTGTCCACAGGTATGTTCATCTTGGCAAATGCACATTCCATTGATACAGCTCTCCCAACTGTGACAATAGCCATAGCCACACTGCTGCAGCTCTGATGACAGACAGATTCTGTACATAATACACACCACCTCTCCCTCCCCCTACAACTATACTATATAGTGTATAGTGTGTGTGTGGATATGTACACACAAAGCCTATTTACTCACTTATTTCACAGGTGTATCCACCAAACCCAGGTGGGCACGCACACACACCATTGAAGCAGCTGCCATTGTTCTGACAGTCGAAGTAGCCTTAACAAGCCAACAAAGACGAATGGAAGGAGATCAACACTTACACTGTATGACATCTATACACCACATAACATACCATGCTCACTAAGACACAAACATACACACGAGGCATGTATAAACAGCAGGAGCTCTATTTTTATGTACATGGGTATTCAGATTGGATCCAGGCCCGTAGCCTGGTCAGAAAACGGGGAGGTTCTTGTCCAACCGAAGTGGAACACAGTGCAATACTATGAGTGGTGCTGAGCAGTGTTCAGTTGACTTACTTACTACGTACAGGACTAGGTATTAAAAGTTAACATGGAATGACAAGTTTGTGGGACTATAATGTAGAGTTTTCAGTGGCACCCCCTAATCACCCCAGCCTACGGGCCTGGGATCTCAGATTTGAGAGAAAATTTAGCTTGATATTGAAGTGAAGCTTGACTTTTCACAATTAGCGATGTGGCTACCATGCTCTCTGTGTGTGCCAGTGCACAGCTCACATGGGATGTCTTGAGTCGAGCAGTTGTAGCCTGGTGGACATGTACTGTTATAGTAATTATAATAACATGTACCATTGTTGCACCATTCATCTGAATGTGTGTGTGTGCGTGTGTGTGTGTGTGTGTGTGTGTGTGTGTGTGTGTGTGTGTGTGTGTGTGTGTGTGTGTGCGTGTGTGTGTGTGTGTGTGTGTGTGTGTGCAATGTGAGAGACAAAGAAAAATACTGCAATAAGTCAGTTTGATTAACTTATTGTTTGGCCCTTCCTAGGCTTGAGTAGTTAAGCTATACTCTTCAAGCTGGCAGTAAACATAATAACCAGCACTTATGTTCCCATGTTCTCCCTTTTAACTGCATGCATGAGTGTAGATGACGTCATCACTTGCCAGTGCCGTTGTATACTGAACAGTCATAACCAGTGAATCCAGACAGGCAAACACAGGTCTCGTTGTTGAAGCAGCTTCCACCATTATAGCAGGCACCAGCTCCGCATGGCTCAGCTGCACGGAAGGAAATAAAAGGAAGGTGCTATGTATTATGACTGCACGTCTGTGTGCTTGTCACTCTCACCTTCGTATCCACTTGCACTGGAATTCTGGACTGGCCCTATGGCAGAAGGATGATTCTTTTTTATTTAACCACCCCTATAGTCCTCTTGGCTTACTGCAAATGCAAGCGTGCGTGCATGTGTACCTACCAGCAAGAATTATGCAAGCTAAGGCGCAGAGAAAGAACCAAGGCCCCATCGCAGCTTAAGCGCTCGTCGCGACGTTCCCGATATTTTTGAAATGATGTCCACTTCGCCGCTGCCATGATAACACCAATGAGAAGAGAGATGTAGCTAGCTGTGGAAGTCGCCCCCGTCCACTCGCGCGGAAAGCAGTCATTGCGCAACTCTGAAAACATGGAGGAGGACAGAGTTCGCTCAGAGTCTGAATGTTTGTCTACCTCTGACGTCAGTACACAAGATGAAACTCATGAAGCAGGTCAGTTGGTAAAGATCAATTATGTTGTAGTTCATTGCATACCCTTAGTAATTGTGAATTGTGCACGTTGGAAGTTGTCACTAGGATATGTGTGAAACGTTAGCTATCATTCTCTCTCAGTGCATGTCGTGTGCATGATGAATATCTTTAAGCCTAAATATCAAATATTTGCTTCTCTCCATTTTGTCCATAGACCCCAGCTGTCCCTCAAGCCCTTCCCCACTTCCCCAGGACTGGGTAGCAGTTGGTCATAATAGTGGAGGGACCGTCTACTTGCACAAACCTACCAGGGCCTGCACATGGGCCAGACCCTATTGTGTTCCACTGTCAAAGAAGGTCAAGGTGAAGGCAACATTGATCTTACTGTCTATGGTGGAGGATCTGACTCCTAAGATTGCACCTGAAGCATTGCATTGTCTGAGTGTACATATGTACGTATGTGTGTATGTGTTTGTAAGGAGATGAACTGTACTCATTTTCATGTGCATTTGGCTCAGAGGCGGAATGTTTGATAGTTGTGCACTTTAGCCTATCTCTGTGTGTTGGTATCTGCAATGCATGCCATGCGGAATTATTCAGTGAAATTTGCTTGAGTCAGATGCAGTGTCTCCTTTAGTGTCGCTCCCTATTCATACGTATTTGCAGCAACACTCTGTCCCCTTGGAGTGTCTGCCTTGTCTGCACCAGAGCCTGGTAGGGCCTGCCTCGCACTCACTGGTGGAGAGATGGCTCAGTGCTAAGGGAGGAGAGAAGGCGAAATTGGCAAGAATTGGTACGTGGTAATTGGGAATTTATTTCGTTTTGTAAAGCCATGTCTGGTTATTGGTTTCGTAGTAGTATTGTGCCTTGTTATGTGGTATCAGTATTTGTGAAAGAACCCAGAACGAATGCAGGCTGTGTTTTGCTGAATCTTTTGCAGATCCACGCACCTTGAGGGAGTATTTGCTACTGAGATGGTCAACTGACGATCTGTCGGGACCCACTTCAAAGGATGCAAAACGAAGCACTGAAGATGGTGTGTTTTAGTGGTGAATGATGTTGTCAAAACTTAATCAAGTAGCTTCTGCTCCCCACCTAAAACCATTATATTCTTAATCTTTTTTTACATGTTCAGTTGCTTTGTATTGCAAACAGGTTGCAAAATTATCTTACCTCGCCCTCTCAGTGCAAGTTGCAATGTATTCCTATTACATTGCTACTGCCCATCTCCCCCTCCCCCTCCCCCTCCCCCTCCCTCCCCCCTCCCCTCCCCCTCTCCCTCCTGAACTTGTACACTGATTCTGTCTGTTGTGTGTCTAGTGTCAGCAATGGTTAGCCCACTGCCTGAGAAGGAAACTGAGTGTGTTGCTGTCAGTAGCGAAGTGGCAGCACCAACGGTAAGCATAATGGTGGCCTTCACAGCATGAATTGGTGACTCTGTGTATGTAACCATAACAAATGGGCTCCTTCCTTATGCTGCCTATGTCATATATTGCACAGGATGGAGATGCATCCGACATGAGTACAGACAAGGACAGCGAGGGTGCAGGCAAGGGTACAATTGTTGACAGTGAGGGTACTGACAAGGGTACAGATATGGGAGGTGAAGGTACCGAAAAGGGTTCAGATAAGGGCAGTGAGGGTGCTAACAAGAGAAATTTGAGTTCTGTCAAAGACTGCAGCAGCTTGCTTGTACCAAAGCATCTTAGGAAGCTTGTTCTGGAAAGGACTGGGAAGAGCGTGCCTAAAGGTGGGACATGCAGCACTGTCACACAGAACACATGTTTGTGTGATGTTGGAAGAGCGCAAACTTCTACACCACAGCACTAAGTGTATTTGTATATTGTAACATATGGCAGTTGTATGTGTCTTGCGTGTGTAGTTACGTACATACAGTACGTATGTGTGTATGTGTTTGTGTTGTGTGTGAATATATTTATGTGGTGTTTGGGTTGTTTTGTTCAGTGTGGTCCATGGGCAGTGCCCTTCAAAGCCCACTTGCTCTGCTGAATGACTTCTGTCGTGGTACCCTCAAGACCAAACCCGACATCGCCACTCATGAGTGTAACAGTGAGGCCTCAGCAATAGCGCACAGGAGTATTTTGAGTTACTGTGAATTGGCACAGATACTCTCTCTAGTCTGTAATAATTATGTATGCATATTTGGTGATAGGAATACGTAGTTTGGTTAATTAATGAGTAGTGTTTGACTATGCACAGTTAAATTTCTGTGTGATTGGTTTAGCCACGGTGTGTGTTTGGTCCTGTGTGTGTAGGGAAGGGTGAGCCACCGTATTCAGCTTCCATTTCTCTGGACAGCATTTGGTATGGGAGTGGAACTGGTAGCAATAAGAAGCAGGCTAAACAGGATGCTGGTGGGTGGCCATACCAGAGCACAGTTTAGCCGAGTGTGCAGCTGTGTGTGAAGAGCTGTTGTGTCTTCAACTCATTCCGTTTGTGTCATCTACATGCACAGCTGAAGCTGTCTTGGACGTCTTGTTTGATGGAGTGTTCAAGAAGCAGGAAGTGGCAGTTACAAGTCTTGCAGAGGTACGTACGTAGGCTAGGGTAGGGGAGATAGTGCGTGGACTTGGTTGCTGTCATCTTGTTTGAACTATCGTCTTGTAGTCTCCTGTCAAGGCTGAGGTTGATAGATGCAAAGTAGCTTGCAGTCCATGGCAGATACTGAAATGCTGTTTGATGAGGTATACTGCATGCGCATGTGTGTGTGTGCATGTGTGTACTTATGTGTGTGTGTACATGTGTACGTATGTGTGGGTGTGTACACGTGTACGTGTGTGTGTATGCATGCGTACGCTAGCGTGTAGCGATGCTGGTTTGGATCCTATTGGAGTCATGTGCATCCCTCA